>OZ030018.1:21772500-22132500 GCA_964023405.1 Apodemus agrarius | reverse complement strand
CGTTGGCGTAGTGGTAATTCAATACTATTGTATAGGTTTATACCAGGAATTGTGAAAGTGTGAAAGTTGACCCTGGAAGGGTAATGGGCTTCTGAGAGGTGGGACTTCAGCTGAACAGTCTTCTTTCTTTTACATCCTTTTGCTACTGAGTGAGCAAGTATTATTTTTATCAGAAGAACAATGGATGATCTTTTCAAGTAGCTGAAAACCTTATTACAAAAGCCTGTTATTATTCCTAAAAAAAAAAAAAACAATTCGTATACAGTAGCACAAAGTATACAAATGCCCAGAGGAGGAGGTAGGAGAGAGTGTGGGTATCATAGCGTTTTAGCCGTGGTGGGCATTCTTTTTTATTTCTTGCACTCTGGATCTCTTCAAACCTCGGCTCCTACTGAGGGATTCAGTGCAGAACTAAAATATGATGACTTACTTGGCGGCAGCAGAAAAAAAGGAGCATTTACTCAGATGCAATAAAGATAAGCAATAAGTTTCGGTGATGCATAGAGTGTGCTCTCCGCTCGCCTGCTTCTTCTTTCTTCTCTCAGCAGAAGTTCAACCGAAAATAAGCTCAAACAGCAATTCACCAAATTAGCTCGTCACCTCGCTTGTGACCAAATCACACCCTACAGAGAAACGCAGAACTCCCGAGCGTTTGCTTTTTTGGAAGATAGGTCCGTCGAAGGGGCGTCTCTGGAAACAAGGAAAAGGGGTAGCCTGGTGTTTCCAGCTCGCCGGCACTACAATTAGAATAATGTTTGTGTTTGCTATTCACAAATAATCTCCAAGTTATCACTCATGAACGCCGCCATCCCTAAAATGGTGGTGCGAAAAAGAAACGTTTTAAGGTTTCATTTCTTCCAACCTCAAGGGAAGGTAAAATAGTGCTGATGATAGAAATCCAAAATAAATAAATAAATAAATAAATAAATAAATATAAATAAATAAATAAATCGGTCTATAAACACACACACACACACACACACACACACACATACACAGTACAACTTGATAGATAATATAACCAATCTTTACTCACAGGAACCAAGAGCACTCTCTTTGGTTATGTGTTTCTCTTCTTGGGGGGTGGCTAACTGTGCAAAACACCTCTAAACCAATCACTAGGCACAGACGCAGTACCACAGACAGGAATGTGTGATTCTTGGATGGGCTAGCATGAAGCAAGTATGAGTTGAACCCTTTGGAAGATGTGGAAGAGTCATATTAACTAATATGGCGGTTTGAATCAGTGTCCCTCATAGACAGGTATTTAAGCAATTGGTTGCCCGTTGCCAGCACAACTTGGAGAGGTCATAGGACTTTTGAGATGTACAGCCTTACTGGAGAACGTATGGCTCTAGGAGAGGGCTTGGAGAGCCAATAGCCTGACTCCACCTCCACTCTACTGTCTACTTTCTGCATGCATTTGAACATGTCATCTCTCAGCTTCCTGCTCCAGCCACATATTGTCATGTCATGCCTGTCAATTATGGACTCTCCCTCAAGAATCATAAGCCGAATAAACTCTTTCTTCCATACATAGCTTCTGGTCATTGTGGTTTAACAAATACTAACTAAGCCACTGAGCCACCAGGAAGATAGTCACCTGAAGAAAAAAAAGCCATGCAGGACAAACACAATATAGGGGTGGCTCTGTGCAAACCTCAAACTTGCTTGAGATGCTACCCTAATCATTTAAAACTATTTAATTTGCTAAACATGAGTAATATAAGCAACACACGCATATAAAAGAATTGATGTGCGCCCTATGAGATGCTAAAGAATTTTGCTTCGTATTCTTGTTGGAAAATAATCTCCATCACTGTCATAGTTATTTTTTTCCAGGGCTGCGGCAAAACAACATGACCAAGGCAACTTATAAAAGATAGCACTTGATTTGCCACAACCTGAGGGTTAGAGTCCACGGCTGTCGTGTTGAGGAGAGTGGTGTAGGCAGGCAGCCATGGCTCTTGAACAGGGCCTGGAAGCTTCCATCTTAATCCAAAAGCGTGAGGCAGAGAGAGCTGCCTAGGGATAGCATGGGCTTTTGAAACCTCAAGGCTAACCCAGAGTGACACACTTGCTCCTAAAGACCACACCTCCTAATCTTTCCCAAACAGCTCCACCAACTGAGGACCAAGGATTGAAACACACCAGCCTCTAGGGGTCTGTTTCACTCAAACCACTACAAGCGCTAGCTGCTATTTGGGTTTTGTTGTTGTTGTTGTTGGCATGGATAGCATGACCATCTACTCTAAGAAGAGTTGACAACTACTTCTTACAGCCACACCATTCATGTTTCATGTTATTGAGAATAAGGAGACCATTATCCTCTAACACTCGGTGATTGGTTAGTATTCTTCTAAGGGACTTATCTCCATGCAAATGTGGACTTCTTTTAGTGAATTGACCCTAACAATTAGAATAGGTACTTTTTTATTTTGGATCTCAAGTCACCTTTCAGATTGCATGGTCTACCCCTTTCTAGTAAATTACCACAAATTTAAATATTTAAGACCAGCTATGCTTGTCCCATGGTTGTGAGGTTCGACCAACCAAGGCGGTGGACTAGGGCTGAAGTTCTCCGACTTGAGTCTCTGAGGTAACAACCAAGGTGTCAGTTGACTTGACTGTTATGTGGAGCCTCTGGGGGGGGGGATTCACTTCCCAACCTCATGCAGATTTCTGGATAACCTCAGTCCTTGTGGCTATAGGACGGAAGTCTCCATTCCTTGGCTCCACCTCCTCGGTAAGGAACTGCTCTGGGTCCTAAGTCTGTACCACGCTCTTTTTTTTTTTTTTTCCCCTAATGTGTGGTTCTTTCGATCACAGAGCCAGCAGTGGTTCAATGAATCCTTTTCGATGTCACAGATCTCTCTGACCCACTTTTATGCCACGACTTGCAGAAAATGCTGCCATGATTACACGAGGATTACCAAGATTAACTCGCCGGCCGAAGGTCAGCTCTACCACATGACCATAATAGCATCGTCTCGACGGAGCTGTTTGACCAACCTGTAGGTTTTTCCAAGAGCAAGGCAGAACACGCCGAGCGATTTCAATTGATATTTCATCTGTCAGCTAAATATCAGAAAAATAATCTATAGTTTTGTTTTTTTTTTAAGGCAGAACATCTTTGGAGGCTATTTTGGAAATGTGGGGGATTATTTTAGAAATTCTGCCTACCACCTGCTTACTTCTGTTCCCACTGGCCAACGTTTATTCAGGGCCTGTGGGTGCTTTCCAGGTGCTCTGCTGTATGTCTTACGTGGCTTCGTTAGCACTGGCAGTATCTCTTGGGGGTGGCTTCTACTGTCACTTTTGGAAAGGGAAGCATGTTTAGAGTCGCTGACTTCCTTGTCAAAGGTTACGAGGGTAGAAGCAGTGGTGTCAGGAGGCAAGCTTCCTTCTCGGCTCCTTCCTAGTTTTTCATTACCAGACTAAACTCACCCAGAAAACTCAAAACTTCAGAAGTATTATCTCCTTAGCACGTGTATATATTATTAGCTTTGGTAATATTTCATATGGACAAATCAAATAGGCTTTCTGCATTTCCAGGAGGCTTTAAATATACTGTGATTTTTCAAGAGTAAGGAAAACATGCCCCGTTTCAAATGCAAAGGAGCAGCTGTTGTCATTGTCATGAAGTAGATTTTTTTTAAAATCATGCTTCTAATAAATGCGGTTACCTTTGCCCCACCAGAGCCACAAATGTCTGCAGACTGTGTGTGTGTGTGTGTGTGTGTGTGTGTGTGTGTGTAGATCTCCTGCCGGACCTTAGAGCAGAGCCTTTAATGAAAGTGCGCTCAGAGCTTGGACTGGATGAAGCAGCAGAAAGGCGTCTTGCCTTTTGAAACTTCAGTAGCAAAATGAGGCCATCTTTGCACTCTGTCTCACACCCTTGGCAGGCTGTCCCACGCATGTGCCAACCTGTCGGGCAGAGGCCGGGGCCTATCTGAGCTCTGAACATTCTCAAAGCCCCACCTTGCAAGCAACATTCATTTTCGGAACTTTCATACATGATGTGAGCTTTTTTTTGCTTTGGGCCTAAACTGCTGCCTTTGTAGGAACAAATACCTTCCAAATTACTTCTGCTAGATCAAATACTGAGTGGACGGGTCCAAGACTCCAACTAAAACATTTGAGAAATACACTGTTGGTAAAAATTAATTTAGTAGCTACCAATTTAGGGAGATGGCTATACTATATCTTTGATTAGATTGCATTAATTTTTTTTCAATCTTATGTTTTAAGTATAAATACAAAGGTATTTCAGAGAGTCGTGTCAGAACGATCATCTTTTGGTTATTTCTAAGTTAGCCTGTTTACATTTTATGACCAGGTCTAAGAGTCAAAACCCAAAAGAGAAGAATAACATTTCACTATGTGCCCCAGTTAACCATTATAAATGCAGCCATCCAAAAGTTGGCTGATTTGTAACATTTAATGTGGAATTTATGAATTCCTATAAACCACTTACGTCTCACTTAGTGCCCATTTGAGCACTGAACATTTGTTTTAATGCACCATATTAGTGTCAGAACTTTCCAAGCAAGAGGCTAAATTGTTCATTGTCTTGAGAGAAAACAGTACTTGTTCTCACTTTTTAGAGCATGAGACAGCAAAGAGAAAAAGCCAACTTTAAAAAGTCCTTGCCTCCGGAAAGGCATCTCTTGCTTCTAACACTCACAGTTTGTGACTTCGTGAATCGTGTTTGCTTCTAATCTTAACTTCACTCCAAGTCTCCGACATTTACAATATGAGTCTCTAGGGTCCCAGGTCAAAGTCCGGGCTAACAGATTGGTAGTGCTATCCACAGAGCAGCAATAAAAGCTCAAGGCCTTGTCATAACACCCAGTACTTACACCTATTTAAAGGCCTGATATCTTTATTTGAGGTAAAACTCTTTCCAAAATAACCTTTCGGTGACGCAAGCATTTCCAATTTGATTTTAAATGCCTATTTATTTTATAATTGCTCTTTAGAAGCAAGGAGTTCATTAGTCTTTATTGATTCCTTTAAATGCCATGGTACCCTTCACAGATGACATCCTCTGCATGATATCCCAAATATGACCCATACCCAACACTGAAACAATGCTAAACATACAGTCACTCAAATAGAAGATATCCAACGTATCATCCTATGGTTAAAATTAAAAAGTTGATTGGTCATAAAATTCTGCTTGAGAAATACTTGCATCTTACACTGGACTAGCCAAGGAGTCTATTTCTAAAAATCTCCGTTCTCAGCCCACCCAAAGAAGCCATGCGCGTCACAGCTGATGAGCAGCCCACAGATAGATTTAGCTCTTACATTTATTCAGGTGTGCTAGGCATTCAACAAAGATTGTTTCTCAGAAGATTGCTGCAAAAGCGCTGCTGGCCAAGTGCCACCCAAGCCAGGAAAGTCTCTCAGACCCTTGGTTCAAAGGAGGAAATGAAGTAGAACAATTTCTTCTATCAGCATTCCATTTGAATAAGAGGTTTCACTTTTCAATCGGTTTCCTGTAAACTAACTAAAAATGCAGTTTGCCAATGTGTACAAGACCCATACCCTGACAAAAAAAACCCACTGAGCTCTTCTGGATCAGACATCAGAACTGACTCAGTCAAATGGAAAAATATATCCTGGATGCTATCTGTACTTAGTATTTGGTGCTCAATATGTGTTATTTTATTTTATTTTATTTTTTTATTTTCTATATTCTTTGTTTACATTCCAAAGGCTTTCCCCTTTCCCAGTTACCCCCCACCATATGTCCCATAATTCCTCTCCCCCCATGCTATTCCCCACTCTTCCCCCCCCCCCCCACGATTTCTCTGTTCTGGGTCTACAATACTGGATCCAATCTTTACAGGCCCAGGGTGCTCTCCTTTTTTTCTTCTTGAGAGTCATTTGACTTGCTAATTGTGCCTTGAGTATTTAGGGCTTCTGGGCTCATTAATATCCACTTATCAGTGATTGCATTTCGTGTGTATTCTTTTGTGATTGGGTTATCTCACTTAGGATGATAGTTTCCAGATCTAACCATTTACCTACAAATTGCATGAATTCATTATTTTTAATTGCTGAGTAGTACTCCATTGTATAAATATACCACATTTTCTGTATCCATTCCTCTTTTGAGGGATATCTGGGCTCCTTCCAATTTCTGGCTATTATAAACAAGGCTGCTATAAACATAGTGGAGCATGTGTCTTTGTTGTATGCAGAGGAATCCTCTGGGTATATGCCCAGGAGTGGTATGCCAGGGTCCTCTGGGAGTGGAATGCCCAATTTTCTGAGGAACCGCCACACTGATTTCCAGAGCGGTTTTACCATTTTGCAATCCCACCAACAGTGGAGGAGTGTTCCTCTTTCTCCACATCCTCGCCAGCACTTGTTGTCTCTCGAGTTTTTAATCTTAGCCATTCTGACTGGAGTGAGGTGGAATCTCAGGGTTGTTTTGATTTGCATTTCCCTGATGACTAATGATGTTGAACATCTCTTAAGGTGTTTCTCGGCCATCCGAATTTCTTCTGGTGAAAATTCTTTGTTTAGCTCTGTACCCCATTTTTTGATAGGGTTATTTGGTTCTTTGGGGTCTAACTTCTTGAGTTCTTTGTATATATTGGATATTAGCCCTCTGTCGGATGTGGGGTTGGTGAAGATCATTTCCCACGTTGTTGGTTGCCGTTTTGTCCTTCTGACAGTGTCCTTTGCCTTACAGAAACTTTGTAATTTTATGAGGTCCCATTTGTCAATTCTTGATCTTAGAGCATAAGCTATTGGTGTTCTGTTCAGGAACTTTACCCCTGTACCCATGTCCTCCAGGGTCTTCCCAAGTTTCTTTTCTAATAGTTTCAGTGTGTCTGGTTTTATGTGGAGGTCCTTGATCCACTTGGAGTTGATCTTAGTACAAGGAGATAAGAGTGGGTCAATTCGCATTCTTCTGCATGTTGACCTCCAGTTGAACCAGCACCATTTGTTGAAAAGGCTATCTTTTTTCCACTGGATGGTTGTGGCTCCTTTATCAAAGATCAAGTGACCATAAGTCTGTGGGTTCATTTCTGGGTCTTCAATGAAAAGGGGGATATAACAACAGAAACAGAGGAAATTCAAAAGATCATCAGATCCTACTACAAAGGCCTATACTCAAAACAACTGGAGAATCTGGAGGAAATGGACAATTTCCTAGACAGATACCAAATACCAAAATTAAATCAGCATCAAGTAGATCAGCTAAACAGTCCCATAACCCTAAAAGAAATAAAAGGGGTTATAGAAAGCCTCCCAACCAAAAAAAGTACGGGACCAGATGGTTTTAGTGCAGAATTCTACCAGACCTTCAAAGAAGACTTAACACCAATACTTTTCAAACTATTCCACAAAATAGAGACAGAAGGGACACTGCCCAACTCGTTCTTCGAAACCACAATTACGCTGATACCTAAACCACAAAAAGATCCAACAAAGAAAGAGAACTACAGGCCAATTTCTCTTATGAATATTGATGCAAAAATACTAAATAAAATTCTTGCCAACTGAATCCAAGAGCATATCAAAACGATCATTCACCATGATCAAGTAGGCTTCATTCCAGGGATGCAGGGATGGTTCAATATACGGAAATCCATCAATGTAATCCACTACATAAACAAACTAAAAGAAAAAAAACCACATGGTCATCTCATTAGATGCTGAAAAAGCATTTGACAAAATTCAGCATCCTTTCATGCTAAAAGTCTTGGAAAGATCAGGAATTCAAGGCCCATACTTAAACATAGTAAAAGCAATCTACAGCAAACCAGTAGCCAACATCAAAATAAATGGAGAGAAACTTGAAGCAATCCCACTAAAATCAGGGACTATACAGGGCTGCCCTCTCTCTCCATATCTTTTCAATATAGTACTTGAAGTTCTAGCGAGAGCAATTAGACAACATAAGGAAGTCAAAGGGATACAAATTGGAAAGGAAGAAGTCAAAGTATCATTATTTGCAGATGATATGATAGTCTACTTAAGCGATCCAAAAAACTCCACCAGAGAACTTCTACAGCTGATAAACAACTTCAGCAAAGTGGCTGGTTATAAAATTAACTCAAGCAAATCAGTAGCCTTCTTGTACTCAAAGGACAAGCAGGCTGAGAAAGAAGTTAGGGAAATAACACCCTTCACAATAGCCACAAACAACATAAAGTACCTTGGCGTAACTCTAACCAAACAAGTGAAAGATCTGTATGACAGGAACTTTAAGTTCTTGAAGAAAGAAATCGAAGAAGACCTCAGAAGATGGAAAAATATTTCTTGCTCCTGGATTGGCAGGATCAATATAGTAAAAATGGCCATCTTGCCAAAAGCAATCTACAGATTCAATGCAATCCCCATCAAAATCCCAAATCAATTCTTCATAGATCTAGAAAGAGCAATTCTCAAATTCATCTGGAGCAACAAAAAACCCAGGATAGCTAAAACTATTCTCAACAATAAAAGGACTTCTGGGGGAATCAATATCCCTGACCTCAAGCAGTACTACAAAGCAATTGTGTTTAAAACTGCATGGTATTGGTACAGCAACAGGCAGGTAGATCAATGGAATAGGATTGAAGACCCAGAAATGAACCCACAGACTTATTTTATTTTTTTAAGCTGGGGTTTTAAGAGTGGAAGCAGTGGAAGACAGCATGAGAGAATTTTCCTTTTCCTCACCTTGGTGTGGAGGGATTTTTGTGTTTTGCTTTGTTTTGTTTTGCTTTGCTTTGTTCTGCTCTTTCCTTGCTTATATGCCAGAGGAGATTGTGGTAAGTTTTCGTTTGGTTTGGACCGTTGGACCACAAGATGGTAAATGAGAAACGGGATTAGGCAGGCCAATGTAAAGCACTACTAGACTCTTGATTAGTCAAGAGCTATTAGTAGAAGTCCCATGGGTCTGAATCCATTGGTAATGTAAACTATCACACAACTTCTTTGGTTCTGTGAACTTGGGTTCATGAAGCATCATATAAGGTTTTCTGGGGTCTTATGGGTACCTTTCAGAGTTGCTGGGAAAATATGTCGGTCTCTTTCACGACATAAAATGTAAGTGTATTATAGAAATACAATTGATGAACTGCTATGAACCACTCAGTTTGGAAAATGTGTGACGCTGAACTGTGACTGATAACTTAGAACGTTTTCAAGTAATAGACACTGAAGCCAATTATTGAACACCATGTTTCAAAATTCATACAAAGATACTTTAAAACAAGAAATATATGTTTAATAGAAAAGGGATAAAGAGGAGATACCTAATTTTTTTTTTAAATAGAGAATATGGGGAAATCCAGAACAGAGAGATTACTAACAATAAAGCGATAACAAATGCTATCAAAATTATTGATTTAGATAATGTGTAGTAAATTTGATAACATAAAAGAAGGGATCACCAAGAACAAATACAACTTTCACTTTGAAGCCAAGTCATGTTTTCAAGAAGTAATCCAGTATCTTTTTCCTATTTTTTTTTAAAGATATGTGTAGTACAAGTGACCAGATATTTAAACCAAAGAGAAACCTCTACTGAAAACAGAATGATTTTCCATGTAGGTCTGTGCAGAGGCGTTTGAATCCAGCAGCATGGCCTCTCTGGCTGGAATACAGATACAACTTTGCTTTTGGTTTAGCTTAATTTTCTGTTGTTTGTGTTTGCTCGTCTGCTTCTTTTTGACCAACAGTATCTCATGTATCCCAGGTTGTCTTGAGTTCATTACGGAGCCAAACATGGCCTTGAGCTCCTGATCGTTCTGTCTCTACTGCTCACGTAGCTGAGATCAAACTACTTCCCTAAACAGTCTACTTTCTGCCTAGTTGGAGGACATAGAAATGGGTAATATGAAAGGTGTGATTAGAAAAAAAAAGTACCTGTATCAATTGCTAATTTTAAAGGCAAGGAATTACTAATTCTGTCTAGCAGTGTGGAAACCAAATGTTGGAAGACCAGAAGATCCCCTCTGTGGACACTACCGCCCTCCTTTCTTCATATTCATTATGAACATGGCTGCCCTCGCCAGGGTTATGTGTTCAGAAGCGATCCCTTTTCATTAAGAAACTTCTATATCAAGAATGACTAATGATAAATGGAAGGGTGTCCAGATCCCCCTTAAGATGACAAAGGAGCATGGAACTGGGTCCTTAGTGTAACAGCCATCAGAGCAGCTGGGTTAAATTTCTATTCTCTTGCCTGTTCCACATAAAATCAGAATATTGTTAAAGCATGCTTGGAGAGTTAACGAGATTAAATAAATCCAATGAGAAAAGCACATGAAACATCTAGCACAAAGTGACTTTGTTCGTTTTTATAGTAATTTGAAGTAGTTTAAGAAATCCACTAGTTTCTCCCTTTGAAATGTGGATAATGGAGTCACGTTTGGGTGTGTTATCTACAAGCCATGCGGATGAAGTTGATAGTGGACGAATCCCAGCGAATCTATGAACTACAACCCAATGCACATGCAGGCACCCTCTAATTTAGGAGTTGTCTTTCATATGGAGTTCGTATCAGCTAGGGCTCACGTTTCTACTCAACAAGTATTTATGTTCGCTTAGTGCCTGGCAAGGATGGTTCCAGATGCGAGGGATATCATAGTAAATAAACATCAACTGAAGGATTGGGACTTTCTGTAAGGGATGGCTTACCTCTTACCATGAAGCAGATGGTCCGTGAGAACACAGCAAGGTAGACTCCTGTGATGGGACCTTGGGTAAGTGTGGAGATGCAGTTGCTTACTATTTAAAAACTAATGATGCATAGGTTAGCAAGAAATGCAGGCAGGGGGCGAGGATGGAAGCAAGCTTCATTGTCAATCGGTTCCTATGGCTCTCTGCTAGGTGGACTGACTACACATTCACAGGACACCTGAAGGTCCGAACTGTGCTGTAGACGATCACATCTCATCTGAGAGTGGCAGTTATGAATAACCTGTTTGCAGATACCATGTGGGGACTGGCCCACTTCCTCTTTGCAGCCTGCATGCTCGTTATTGTGTTAATTTTCTACCTCTGATAAAGAGCGCCGTGAGTATAGTGGATGAGAGATGGAACTTTCCACCTTCGTTATGTGTCCTACACTCACTGCTTCCCAGGCAGTTATAACAAAGGTAAAAGTTAAAGCTTGCATTTTCAACAATGAGTTCCAATATGTCCTGAAGGACAAATGAGGAGCTTATATTAGAAATAAATTGATTCACTTCATGCAGTAAACTAACTGTTTCGAACTGGAGGGAGGATATTTGCACATCATCTAATGTGGAGGGTAAAGGAGAGGAACGTGGTCTATTCCTTTCTATGTACTTTGCCTTATCATGGGCTGGTGTATGCAAAACAATTAAAATACAACTCTTGAGTCTTTCAAACAAAAAGTGTCAAGTGGGACTCGAAACTCAAGATGTTATTTGTTATTCCAGAAGGGGGAAAATGAGGTACAGCAAAATGTGGTCAGATAAAATTTGAATTGTCTTCTTTCTCACCCTAATCCGAAGTGTTGGTCCCCAAAGTCAGTTTCCCCTCACATCTCCTGCTGTCTAGAAAGATGATTCAAGTAACAGAAAATAAAAATATTGTGTGATTTTTTTCACATGCGAATCCCAACCTGTTACAGAATGACCAACCTGTGATATTAATGTCAGCTGAGCAAACAGGTGGCGGCCATTGTTATCTGACTTCTTGAGACCAAACGATTCGTAAGATAAAATCAACTTTTCTTAAATAAGAACTTAACTTTAGAGATATTGAATGCTGCCCTTGGCTTTCTATAGCATCCCTGACTAGGGCTTCTTGGCATCTGGCTTCTGCTACTAGCTGCATGCTCCCTGTGTTCCTCTGAACGAACTCTGTGAAAGAAGCTGGGATCTTCCCCTTGTCTCTCAGCACAGTCGCTTGCTTCCCGAGCTGGCACATTAGCATTGCAAAGTTCTGCAAGTCCAGATGTCTCCTGTGCTTTTCATCCGACTTAACACGTTAAGGATTGGAAAGTTTTCAGAAACGAGTTGTCATCGTTTCTAACATTGCTCATCTCCCTCTCCCGTCTTTCTGGCTTGTGGTGGAGCGGAGAGGTGCTGATCTAGATTAGATAGCCACCATCTCTGTTCCAAAATACCGCCTCTTGCTCTGCTTTAGGGTCTCATGGTTGAGTATTGCTTTAGCCAGTGAATCAGATACTTCCTCCCTGCGGGTATACCTGAACACCTTGGGGTCCCTTTGAACTCAGAATCTGTGGGGATCTGAGGTGAGAGAGAGAGAGAGAGAGAGAGAGAGAGAGAGAGAGAGAGAGAGAGAGAGAGAGGCAGCGATACAGAGACAGAGACATAGAGAGGGAGGGAGAGAGGTGGGGGGAGGACGAGACAGAGAGATAGGGAGATTAGAGAGAGAGACAGACAGAAACAGAGATGGAGACAGAGAGAGCGTTCATATGCATGCCACAGTGGAGGGGTCAACAGTACGAAGGGGGAAATATCACGAGTAATGATAACGTAGCGTTCATGAGATAGGACGGGAACTGAAAACCAAAACTGGTGTGAAGAATGTGAATGATCGGCTGTCTCTCTGGTATTCTTGCTAGGTCCTGTGGCAACGAGATCATTCTAAGCCACTGAAAACCAAACATGCTAGCACTTTTCCATGTGATCTCCTTACGACCAGAATTTGCTCCTCTACGACATGTTTGGTTGTGCAAGCACATCCGAGAATAGACAACACAGAGGATGCATTTTACCGGTGCTAGATAGGGTCGCCGAAGTGCTGGGAAGACGGAAATAACCATGCAGACACACGCGATTAGTTGTAAGTGAGCTTCTGTGCACTGTGGGAGTTCATATTTAACCTTTAGCCACTCCTAACACCTGTAAGCTTAGGGTGGGCTCATTAGTTACAGACTTGCTCTCCCCCTGAGCTCATTGTCTTATTCTCACTAACATTTGCCAGCTGAGACTTGGAGAAATGTGTCCCCAGTGGTGGGTCCTTCTCAACCATTACGTCACCAAATATGGCCTAGGTTTTTAGGTGCTTTAGAAAATAGATCGAATGCTAAAAATGCGGGGTTGATCTCAGAATGGCGCCTTTAAAAATACACGGTATGACAAGGACAGTTAGTACACTCGACGGCATGACAATGGAGCTGGCTAAGAGCACATCTGATAGGCCCAAAGAAGAGCTGGAAGTGCTGTGAAAATATGGAAGGAACAGTGAGAAACAAAGTGGAGATCCGAAGACGACTCTGATTCGAACGGTCAAAGGGTAGAGTAAGGCGCCAATGGTCCCAGCAGAAAGGAAAACCTTGATGGCTTTTTTTTTCATCCTTATGGTTTTGAAGTAACTATAGGCTCACGGAGAGTGCCCACGACATAGAACTGCCTGTCGGGCTCCCCGAATGATGGCATTCTGCATGGCTACAGTGCAGTGCCAAACCAAGAAAACAGATGTTACAACACCGTGATTGGACTAGGGGTTTTATTTTACTTCTGTTGCCTTTTTTAAAATATGTATTCACAGTGTGTGTGTGTGTGGGGGGGGTATGTATATGTCTGGTATAGTTTGGTGTCTGTGGGTGTGAGTGTGTTTGTGTATATGTATGTGTGTGCACGTATGGTATAGTATTGTGTGTGGTATGTGTATGTGGTATAGCATGGTATGTGTCTGTGTGTGTGATATAGTGTCTGTGTGTACATGTGTTTGTGTGTATGTGTGTGTGGTATGTGTATGGGGTATAGTGGTGTGTGTGTGTGGGGTATACTCTGGTGTCTGTAAGTGTGCATGTGTTTGTGCATATGTGTGTATTTGACAATTCTATGTAGTGTAACTTCGTGTAAATATTCATGGGACCAACCACCACAGCAATCAAGAACTACCTCAACACCAAAGCCTTTCCTTCATGATTTCTACAGAGTCACACTAGTGTGACACTAATAATGTTAATGTAAGTCAAACTAATGTGCTTTTTATGCCCCCATCACAGTTGTACAGTTTCTAGAACATTATATAAGTGGAATCATATAGTGTGTGACCTTCTGAGAATCATAGTTTTTATAAAGCATAAGGCACATAAAATCCATCTAAGGTACTGTATCTTATCAACACCTTGTTCCTTTTTACTATCAAGTAATATTCTACCCTGTAGACACATCATTTCTATTCAAAAATATCTTTTACCCTGCAGACACAGAGAGGAGTGTCTGCACTCCTCTGAAGAATATCCCAGTCAGTCTCCGCTTAGGGCTATTAGAAATGAAGGTGAGGCTGGGCGGTGGTGGCACACGCCTGTAATCCCAGCACTTGGGAGGCAGAGGCAGGTGGATTTCTGAGTTCGAGGCCAGCCTGGTCTACAGAGTGAGTTCCAGGACAGCCAGGGCTACACAGAGAAACTCTGTCTCAAAAAAATAAAAAATAAAAAAAAATAAAAAAAATAAAAGAAGAAGGTGAGATGGTCCTGTCTCTACTTGATGTATTTTAAGGAGACAAAAGGCCATTCTAGCTCAGAAATATGATTCCTGTTGGAGTCCTAATTATACAAAGCTACACATCCTTTTTTGGATGTTGATCAGAGAGGTACAAAAGAGACGGAATAACTGGGAGGAAATTGACTGTAAACACAGAGTGCTTTAAGGACTCTGACTTTTTGGCATTATATCAAACATCCAGATGGATACTTTTTTATTTTCCACTTTTTAATCTCCCTGTTTGCCCATAATGCGATGGTCAGATATGAATACTAGTTTACAGATGGATTGGCGGTACTCTCTACTTGAGAGCGCTCATTAAAACAATTCTAAAAACAGGCTCACAAAAAACTTTTCTTCCCTCTGTTCACTTTTGGAAAAACAAAACTTACATTTAGCGTATGAATTTTTCGGAAATCAACAAAATGAAAGCCATCAGCGCGGCCACTGAAACCGAAGGACAGCATTGCCTAATGTTGAAGGATGCGGAAAAGCAAGCTGAGAAAGCGTGTGTGTGTGTGTGTGTGTGTGTGTGTGTGTGTGTGTGTATGTATATGTGTGTGTGGTGTGGTGTGGTGTGGTGTGGTGTGTGTATGTGGTGTGGTGTGGTGTGTGTATGCATGTGCGTGCGTGTGCATATGTGTGTGCGTGTGCGCACGCATGCGTGTGTGTGTGTGTGTGTGTGTGTGTGTGTACGTGTGCATGTGTGCATGTGGTGTGGTGTGGTGTGTGTGTGTGTGTGCGTATGTGGTGTGTGTGTGGTGTGGTGTGTGTGCGTGTGCGTGTGTGCACGTGTGCATGTGTGCGCGTGTGCATGTGTGTGCGCGCGTGTGTGTGTGTGGTGTGGTGTGTATGCCTATCAACAGGCATCTCTTAATTGGTTAGGAAAATGGTGACCAGGTCAAAGGCCTACCACCAAACACAGGAAGAGGGTAAAGCTATGAAGATTATCATAGCTTGTATCAAGTTACTTAACTCAAGGTAGCGGTATGGTTGCTCTTAGAATGTCTGTGGCTCCTTCAGACCTTGCAGAACTCTGCCTACACTTTTGACCCATGCATATCCCCTCTCTGGCTTGAGTCTTACTAACTTTTCAGCAGAGAGCTGGGGTGTCTTCCTCCTATGAATCCCACTACCATACAGCCGCCCTCCTTCCCTGCTGTCTTATTAGGGGGCTAAGATTACACAGCCTAAAACTTCATCGATGACAACTCCGTTAAGCATGTTAATGATATATGCTAAGTGAAATTCAATAATTTCAGCGTAGGAGGGAAATAACCAAATCTAATAGTTGGAAAACAGGGTGAGGCAGGTAAATACGGTGGAAAAAAACCATGATAACGTGGCACGCACGGTCTCTCAAGAAGCCTTCGGTATGTTGGCACTCATGTTCAGCGCTTGGAGACCTGGGTGAAAACAGGGCAGTTGTATTTTCATGGGTGTTTTATTTGGGACTGGGCTTTTTTTTTTTTTAAACTCCCAATCAATTTGGTGTCTTATTAGTTTATCATCTCCATGGTCAAATCAAGCCACCTCTAAGGATTTCTGTTCAAATAATTGTTAGGTATATAGATATCTGTAGCATTAGAGTATGCATTACAGCATAATATTATATAAAAAATGGAAATACCTACAGAAAGAGTTTAATAAGCCTGTAATGGTTCTTACAGGCATTAAATATTGAAAGTATGCCATTTAATGACATGGGAATGGGAAGGAGAGGATCTATACCCACACCTGTCCTCAAACCTGGTGGCACCTGTCTCTTACTGTCCTCCTTGTCTTACACAGCTGTTGACAGTTTTCCAGTAAACTATTTACTTCTGGGAAGGCTGGTGGTTGATTAGAGATTTCTGAGTCTAACACTCACTCACCTATGCTGGATGACAAATAAGTAAAATTAAATATGATTGATATTAATTAGCACATGTGGACCAACAAAACCTGGAAGGAACAGAAGTTAATCAGTTCATTAAAACTCAGTAATTGTTCTTAATAGAAAAGATTTTCAGTGAAAAATTGACCAGTTATACAAGGGTCTATACATGGTTGTACATGAAGCCACACTATTTTTGCATGTGGTCTTGGACATAATAACATACTCAGAGTTGTAATGGCTCTTGGTTTTTGTGGGCATGATCACGTGACCCCGAGAAGTCTTCATAGCTTTGACTCAGTTTTTTGATCTGTGAATTGGAAAGAAACAACGTGACGTCTTCTGAGGGTAATGTATGTGTATGTATGTGCATGAGTTCATACATTTTAAATAAGAGATGAGAAATTTGAGTCAATTTGAGTCAGTGTTTATTGAGTTACAATAAGCACTGTTATTTTATGATATTTATTTCATATCCTGTTCTATTGTATATCCCTTTGTAACTGATTAGTTGTCTTTTGCTCTATTCTCTTGAAGTTGCTTTAATAGACATGAATAATATATATATATATATATATATATATATATATATATATATATATATATAAAATGAAGTCCTATCAGCTTATTTAAGTGTTTCCTCAAATAATGCAGAAAAATACATGGTAGACTCTATGTGAGACACTCTAGACTTAATACATAGCACAGACCCCCCTGAGAAAAGTTCAAAATTTCTCATAATAATTTTAGTGATGATTGACTTGCCAAAAATTCACTACACTATCAACTACACACTCATGTAATTTTAAAGTGTATTAGCAATAAATGTCATTGATGGCATAATTACTTCACGCATTCCCAATGCTTTCTTTACTATGTTTTATTGTTTTGCACATACTATACAAATATTCAAAAGTTAAAAGGCATTCTACCAATTTGCATTATTGTAAGGCCATAAAGTATGAAATATTACCACTAAATATTTTGGCTTAATGGGCCTAGCGCTTTCCTATATATTTATGGTAACTTACTCTTAAAATGTCAAGCGAAATTCAAAAATCTGTTGAATTCCAAATGTAGAGCGATTAATTTTATGGCCTAATATCTGATTAAATTGCACTGTGCTTCTACAGACTCCACACATTAGATGGGCCGTTTAATCCCATCATTTTAAGTGGAACTGAACCCCATCTTGCCAAATATGATAATACCCTGGGGGAAGGAGGGAGGGAGGGAGGGAGGGAGGGAGAGGTGAGGGAGGGAAGGCACCAATAGACGGTAGAAATTGTTGTGCACTTGTGATGCTAAGCAAAACGTCGCAATGCTTGCAGCATCTGCCTGAACCACGGAAATAAACCCCAAAGGTGAGCATCTTCAGTCTTTCTCTTGCGCTGATGAACCTACAGAAACACGGAGAGGCTTCAACAGCTAAGACAGAGCGTGTGCATACAGAGCGTAGGCTTTCTTTTCGGGTGAGCTCCGAGGCTGTCTAATGTCTATGGAGCATATCCAAGCCCATTTCCCAAAGGCTGGGTTTTGAGGTAATGGCTTTCTTAGTCCGGGTGGAGGGGTAGGGGTGGGGTGGGAGGGGGTGGGGCTTCACAGACAGGCTTCTACTCAGGCTTGTCTAGAATGCTGCTGATTGGCTCATTAAACAGAGCGGCCACTGACTCCTAAGAGGAACGTTTCCTGATGGCTTTGCAAGCAAGAGGAGGACGCTAAGTGACACATATAAATAACATGGGAGAGGCAAGGATGAGTTAGTCCCAGTAGCCGTGGAGTGTTTGTGGGCTGTTAATGGAAGAGGCTTGAGTGGTTCCACCTTGGATACATTCTGAAAAGTGAGTTCACCGCTAAGCTCAGGAGAGAGCTCACCCTACGTGCCCCTATCAGGAAGAATTCTGGATATCGTATGGATAAACGGTGACCCTTAAACTTGTGTGCTGTTGCAGGTGGACCACTCCTGGATGCTATAAAGTTTCCTCTCTATAGCACGAGAGACTTCGAGAATATTTTCTAAGGATATCCACTTCCATTATATTATTTGAGCATTCTTTAAGTATCCATTGTCCAAATATACCATAGTGGTTTATACTCCGAAAATGTTATGCCAAGAAGTTAAAGTTTAGTTATTTTAAAGCTATGTCTAGGCTATTTCTAATCAAGAAATGCAGCTCAAAATCTACATGATAAAAAAATCATCTCAGTATTCCTTCTTTTTTTTTTTTTTGTTGTTCATTGTAAAGTTAAAAACCTAAATTAGAGTTTTGAATAATTAAAAGTTTTACAACAAACGTTTCCTCTGTATTCCTAAGAACTCCATCGCCAGAGGTATGTTCCAATTCCTTATAATATTGGCATCTAATGTTGATTACTTTTTTTTTTAAAAAACCAGGAGGATAGACTTTGTGTGGTGCTAATATTAATATCCATGTTATTATTAACAATATTTAATAAAATATTTTTCTCCTTGTCCATCTGCATTTTCTGCTTTTTAGCTATTTGTTTCATAATAATTTATTTGTTTATTTGTGTATCATGATGGGGAGGTGAGGGTGGCGTGGGAACGTGCCACAGTGGTGTCCCAGCGAAGGTCAGAGGACAATGAACAGGGCTCCCTGTTTCCTTCCACCGCGAGGATCCAGCACACAGCACGTTGTTGGACTTCACCGAAGCACCCTTACCCACTGAGCCATCTCACGAGCTCTCCGTTTCATCTCTTTTCATTAAACATTCATGTTTTCATAAGCATTAGTTGCTAGTAATTACTATAGTTTTATTATCTTACCAGTAAATATGTGTAATACGAAAATAACTATCTTTAAAGACTGTCCCATTTGTAAAAAATAATTCAAATGATTTCTAATTGCTTTCCGCAAGTCCAAATGTTTCCAGTGAAAATTGTAATTAAAGTATGCTAATGAAAGTCTTTATTCTCGTCTAATCTAAAGAAGAAACAAACCATTCCATGGACGCTTTGGCTTCTGACAATGGTCCTCACGTGCATTTCTGTTTTTTTTTTTTTTTTTCTCTCTCTCACTGGAGGAAAATGACTGGCCTAATAAATTGAATTTTAAATGATCCTAATGGAATGTTTTCGTAACTTTAAAACGACTAGAGCCGAGCCGAACAGTCATGAAAACTTCATAAATACACAGTAACAGACTTCAGTCAGCTATTTACAAGGAAAGAGCCCGGGAAGGCCCTCCTTCATCTGAGAAGAGCAGCAGAAGGACTAAGAGGAACAAGTAAACAGATTGGGAACAGAAGCTAATGTAAGTACAGATGAGAAAAATTCCCTGCTTCGGACAAAAGACATATGAGAAATATGATGTTTCGAAAATACTTAGGACAGGAGCGATTTTCTTTCTTTAGTAAATATAAAAGCACAATAACCGCAAAGACAACGGTTATGAGAACTGATACTGTTGTGCCAGGGAAAGTGAGTGAACCCAAAAGAAAAGCCAATTCTGATGCAATCGGATTAGGGTCTCTTTATTTAAGTTGGAGCTTGGGCTCCCCCCAACCCTGACACAGTAGGAAAGTGGAACCTTGAGCCTGGTTTTAGGCAAACATTTCTAGAGTCAAGAAGAGAGCATCTAGCCTGGGGCACATCTGATGGCAGGTGGAGGGGAGGCACTATGGTTTTTAACATAACTGACTGATGCAGGGAGCCAAACCATAAACTTAACTTCTATTCTTTTCCTGGTGGGTGGTTGTTAGGAAGTGAACAGGGGCAGACTTGTAACCTGGAGGTGCATATTTGTTGGGGAATAACCTGGAAACTCTTGCTAGGTGCTGGCCTGTTAGTTAACTTAAGTTCAACCTTAGGTCAGGTTCTCTAAGATGAAGTCTGAACCCAAAAGGATTTGATTTCTCATGACAATCAACTCTTAAAGAGTACATATGTGAGCAAAAGTTTCCATACAACAAAAATAGAGTGTTTGAAACAAGTTTTATAGAGCCCGTGAGATTGAGATAGCTGAGCAGATAAATCCTGATGACCTGAGTTGCAAAACCCAGAATCCACATGGTAGAAAGAGTCAACTCCAACCCCACCAGGTTGTCCTCTGCTTTCCACATGCAACACCCCCCCCAAACACAAACAAAGAAGTGAATGTAAAAACAGCAGTTTAACGAAATGCTGGGCTACTACCTTAGACAAGGCGTGTAACATTGATTTAACACGTGTCAGAACCTCGATTCTACAACCCAACACTAAAAAAAAATTTTAAAAATGTTGCAAATAATAGACAACTTTTATTTTCCACACAATTGTGTTTTCTGAAAGATGACTTTGTTGGGAGAAGGAAAGCAGGAAGAGAGGAAGGAGAAAGAGAAGGAAGGAAGGAAGAAACAAAAGAAGGGAGGGAGGAAGGAAGGAATGAGACAAGAAAAGTCCATGACTCTAAAAGAAGGAATAGACACAATGCCTATATTTTCATATTACTAAATCAAATCGTGCTGATAAGAAACCCTCTTCCGTCACGTTTACAGTCTACTAGTAGGTATCTCCTGTTGGCAGGATCATCATCACATTGAATTCAAACATGGTCCAGCCTCCTCCATCACCTCCAATACCCTCTTCCTTCTCAATATTCACCCATCATAAGTGCCGATTCTCAGATCTATCGGGGTAAATATGAGGGTACATTTACTGATACCCACCTCTGCCTCACATGCTACTTCCGACATTTGAACATCTGGACAACTTCCTGATACTGTATCCCCACTACTTCAACCAACATGCCACTGCTAAAGCTGCCTTAGAAGTGAATTCTAGAACACCAGTAGCTGATAGGAGACCTTGAATAAGCAGTATTTAGGTGGGTCTCCCCCTGTATCTACAACCTTGAGTTTTGGATGAAATGGGTAAACATTCCTCCTCTCACTCTGCTCCAGCCTGCCAATGACCAGAGCCCTCTCCAATTTCACACAAGCCCATGGAATGAAAATTCTATTTCCTTCAGCTTCGGCCTCAGGAGTCCTTGTTCCTTATTATGTGTGTCTCGTTCCAGCAACCCAGTCCTCCTAGTGAGTCTCATGAACATTAAAACACTTGTCTTAGTTAGGTTTTCACTGCTGTGAACAGACACCATGACCAATGCAAGTTTTATAAAAGACAACATTTAATTGGGCCTGGCTTACAGGCTCAGAGGTTCAGTCCATTGTCATCAAGGCAGAAACATGGCAGCATCCAGGCAGGTATGGTGCAGGAGGAGCTGAGAGTCCTACATCTTCATCTGAAGGCTGCTAATGGAAGACTGACTTCCAGGCAACTAGGGTGAAGATCTTAAGCCCACACCCACAGTGACACACCTACTCCAACAAGGCCACACCTCCTAATAGTGCCACGCCCTGGGAAAAGCTTATACAAACCATAACAACACTGAATAGCCTAAAAACATGTTTAAGATCGTTGGAAATTTGAGAAGAAAAGTGAAGAATGGTGTTTATACATCAAAGGGATTCAAAGGAGCTGAAAGATCATTGTTCTTAAATATCTTCATTTTTCCTCCATTAAATATCCTCACAGATATCTAATATCTCAAAAGTCTTCTCTGGAACTTTTCAACTTCTCTACCTCTGGTAGCATACCTGAGGGCTCATACTTTTTGTTCCACACATTCCCTCTGGTTGCCCCAGTTTATAAGTCTGGACATTTGGCCCTGTATCTAGAGCTTGCCTTGAACCTCATATTTAGGTATACCAGATGGACCACGGCTGTTTTGGTCCAATCTACCAGTTTGATGGAATGGGAACTGGGAAGACAAGAAGCAGCTACCTTGTTTTCTGCCATCATTGCAGTTCAAAGGCGTCAAAGCTCAACCTTGGATCCAGGTCTGTCGATACCTAAGTTTTCAGAGGAGGCAGTGGGAACAATAATGGGTATCTTGTAAAGTCTCTCATTTCTAACATATATATGTTTACAGTTTGATTGTTGATATATTCTTGGAGGACAGCTTGTATCAGAGGTTTGGCATTTAACCCCAAACTTGTGCAACTTCCACATAAAACATAAAATTCATAAAGAAATGCTTTCCCCACGCACTGTGCAAAAATGAAGGCTCTGACAATTTTTCCCTCATTGTCATTAGCTGTTTGAGAGTGCTGTGCACTTTGAACCTCAGAGGTGACTGGAGAATGAACGGTGGGTGGTGGGGTTGTGTTCCCTGGCGATGCAACTGTCTTTGCCACGGTGATTTGGATCTGACAGGAGAGAATCAAGTTAATGCCCACAAAGAAAACACAGAAAGTCATGGGGAACCATTTACAAAAGTAAAGTTCTAGATCACAGTGTCTTTAAGGAGAGCTGTATGGGTCACACAAATGTGTAGCAGCACCCAAGAGTTGGCCAACTGCTTCTGTAGCATACCTTGTAGAGGAAGTAGATTGTTCAAAAGCAAAGGTCTCAGAATCCATGTGTTTTGGTACAACAACTGATCCAGCTTTAGTGTAATCTATTCAAGAAGAGATAAATGTATGGAAGAGAAAGAGCAAAACGTTGACCAAGCCTACTTACTTAACTAAACTAAACTTCTTCTTCCCCCATATTTTATCCAGTTTTTAATGTGGTTTCTAATACTCCTTTTTTAGACTTTCAATGAAAATCAAAAACACACCTGTAACAAGTAAGAAAGAAAAGATAAATATGTATGGCAGTGAAGTAAGATTTTCATCTGCTTCTCATACAAAGAAATTTAGAACAGAAATATGCTAGAACAAATGGCTTGTTTTGAGTTTAAAGGGGTAAAAAAGGGTTGTAGCATTTTTTGGTATGGGCAGAAACTCGCAAGTGTGACTAACGAAAAAACAAAGTATGGTGCTGTTAGAAAATCACTGCTCTGGTTGAGAAATCGAGTTCTGAGTTTTACCGGCATGAAACCAATGCTGTGCCAGCAAGTAGCACCACCCCCACCCCCTCCAAACAACCTTGATGAACTGAGCGAGATCAAGGCCAGACTGTTATCCCTTGAAGCATTGATGATAAGCACAGTATGGTTAAAGGACACAAATTACCCTTGGAATCATAATGCAGGTACGTGCAATGGATGTAAGAATAATGTGATTCAAACTAATTTAGGACTTTGCCAAGCAGGAAGGGAAAGTCCTCTGGGCATTCAAGAGGAACATTTAGACAAAGCAAAGCCAGAAGGGGAATTTGTGGTTAGCAGGAAGCTGTTGCTCATTTATATTTTATCAAAGACCTACCTAAAATGTGGGGTGCAGGAGTCTGACTATAGCTAGCACAAATAGGAATTTGGAATATATGCATTTCATAAGTAAAAGAATCACAACTGGGAAGGGCAAAAGTGTAGACAAATTGAAAAGGTGTTCTCTTTCAGACTAAAAATATCAACACGGGCTTCTCTCTTAGCTCATTGTGAGGCTTCTTGTGATTCACCACTCTTCATGCTAATCAAACGAATCTGTTCCAATTATACAGATTGCCATGAAAAGTCATGAGACATCACATTTTGCTAAACGGGAAATACTATTGATCTAGCAAGAACCATTGGAGAATGGAAGGGGGTCCATTTTTGATTATACACACCCTCTAGCAATGCTCAATAAATATACTGGTCAGAGAGGGAAGAATAAATTGATTTTTTGTGGTTTCAGATATCAGTGTAGTTTCAGATATGTATCTTAATTTTTAGCTGACTTATAAATAATGTTTTAATTGTCTCTGTCCCCACAGAACAGTGCTAAAAGGTTTTACATTGAGTGTAATAAATAACAGTTCTTGCTTTTAGGAGTTTTAAATTAGAAATACATAATAGGGCCGCAAATACGATGGCATTGGAATATAAACAATTCCAGCCCATTGGAATGCGGGAAAGATGTGCTTACTATGCAAAGACAAGATAAAATATTTCTCTGAAGCAAGACTTTAGTCCTAGAAGAATATATAAAGAAATTTAAAAATAAAACATATTGGAAGTTAATTTGCCTGTCTGTTTATCCATTTAACCGTTTAATGGGAGATGGAAAGAGAAAGACTGCTGGAGGAGCCGAGTTAGCAGACCCGTCACTGGGATATGGTCAGAGACTGGACAGAAACAGGAAGAAAGGCATTTCTGTGTTGGTTTGCGTGAGAATGGCTCCGAGGGCCCATTGGAATGCTTGTTCTGAATTGGGTGGAACTGTTTAGAAAGACTTGGGAGGTGTGGCCCTGTTGGAGGTGTTTTACTTAGGGGTAGCATTTGAGATTTCAAAAGCCTGTACCCTCCCAGTTAGCATTCTCTCTCTCTCTCTCTCTCTCTCTCTCTCTCTCTCTCTCTCTCTCTCTCTCCTCTCCCTCTCTCTCTTCCTCTCCCTCCCTCCCTCCTTCCCTCCCTCCTACATGTGGGTCAGCAGTAGATCCTTAGCTACTGCTCCAGCACCACGCCCGTGTGCCATGCTTCTCACCAGGATGGTCATGAGCTTTCCTCACCCTCTGGAGCTGCAATCGGCTACCAATTAAATGCTTTCTTTTATAAACTGTCTGGCTCATATTGTCTCTTTCACAGTGGTAGAAAGTAACTAAGGCAGCAAGGCATCTAAAAATAATGAGGATCTAAGATAATTTATGCAGAGAATGTTAAAAAATGGCCTCAAGAAAGTGTTGCATACAGTAAATAAGACATGGGAAAGATAAACTTTGGGCCAGCGTGATGGGGCAACTGTAATCCCAGCAGCTGAGGCTCAGACCAGAGCACAGGAGGAGGATAAGCCAGCCTGGGCTCCGTGGTGAAAACCTGTTCTTGACCACATGGGCACATAGGCATGTACAGCCCTGCACAGGGATGGGAGGATCATCAACAAACTGAATAATTATGGGGATGAAATACTGTGGCCTGAAATTCTAGGCAGATTCATATCCAAATGGAACCAGGAGATGGGGGATTTCATATGAACCTTTAGACAGAGTTAAACGTATTGAATTACGTTGCTATTTTTCACTGAAATAATAGATTGCTATGCCTTTGATTATATCACCTCTGGGATTAAATGACTTGGTAATTAAAATGACAAAAGTAATCAGATAATAGAACAGCTAGTTCACTCGTAGGATGACCTTAACGATCAAACTGAGGAACAATACGCAAAATCCATTTGTTCGTGTGGCCGCCACTCAACGCATATTAATCGGCACGCTGTAATGTATCAGGGCGAGCCCTTACAGAACAAAATGCCGATTGGACACAGAGTGCCTTTTACAATTTATCCTGTACAAATATCGTAAAAAAATAAATCTACTGGAAGTGTAAAAAAAAAAAAGAAGACAAATCCGGTTCGGAAAATGTCATGACTGAAAAAGCAGATTTAATTGGGAACTGGAAAAAAAGAAATTGAAAAACAACCATGTAAGTGAGGAGTGTTATTCGGGAGCATTGTTATTTATCAGTGTTGTTTAGTCATGCGCGGATGTCGCTGGATGTGGGAAAAGTGAAAGGGAGATGAAAACTTTTTGTTTGATATGAATGGAGAGGAGGTGGGAAATAGAACATAGTTATAGTAGCTGGAGTGTTTGTTAGTCATGCCTGAAGCTCTGAGATCAGTCCCCAGCACCCGAGTAGCCGGGACATGGTGGTTCATACATAGAACCCCAGAAATCAGAAGGATCAGAAGTTCAAGGTCATCTTCAGACACACAATAAATTATAAGCCAGGCTAGAATAAGGAGATAACCTGGGCAAAAGCAAACCAAACAAAGAAATAGTATGATGGACCGACCGGTCCTGTGTCTTGTATTCCAGCCAGGTAAATATGCAGGACTGAAGTAAATACAGTAATTGATCTATTACGTATGTGCGTGCGTGCGTGCGTGAGTAGAGTCAACAGATACCTTTTTGAGCATTTCCTATTTTGCAACCACTGTCTAGGCACTGGGATTCTAATATAATACACAGATAGCGACCTGTGCTACTCCTGTGAGACAGTCACAAATGGAACATACGAACAGCAAAACAGCAAGGAGAAAGCCCCTGGGAGGCGGGGTGGGCGGGGGTGGGGTGGGGTGGGATCCAGGCTGAGGGCTGTCTAAATCAGATGGAGTGAGATGCCGGCTAAATGAGGAAAGAGGCTCAGAAGCCAAGAAGGGAGAGTTGTGTAATTGGTTATCTGCAGTGTCAAATTCTGTACGTAGGTCAAGGAGCAACGCGATGGAGACTTGCCATTCGGTTTTGGCAGGGAGCGTGTTACTGGAGACCTTGGCAAGGCTAGCTTCTGGGAAGTGGCGTGGGTAGGAGCTACACTGGATCTGGTTCAGGAGTCTTTTCACTGAGGAACTGAAATGCCTCTGGTGCACTCTAGGAGTTGGGAGAGGAAGGAGAGAGGAGCAGTTGTTAGAGGGTGTGTGTATTTGTTGAGGCTCGGGCTGTGTGAGACTCAGGAGGAACCACAATAGTGGATCCCTCCCCGCCCTGGCCCAGGTCTACTATTTTGTGACAAAACTTAAGCTTTCCTTAGGAGTAAGGAACTACTGTTTCCACGTGGAGTCCCCTCTGTTGATCTTGTTTGTTCTCCGTTACCTGGAACACTGACCCTGCACCGCAGTCAGCAGATTCTATTTGGAGAGTCTTGGTGATCGCGGGAAAAGTTGATGAAAATGTTAACAAAAACATTTACTCTCCCTGCTCGCTGAACACCTGTGTGTACTCGGGTTTTTTTGCTTTTTGTCTACTGACAGCCTCAGAGCAGACAAATGTCTGAGCAAAAAAAAAAAAAAGTACAGGGAAGTTTTGTCTTCAGGAGCTAAATGTTCGCGACACAGGAAGAAGTTATAAGACTTTCTATTTTGGTTTCCTCTCTGTCTGAAAAGACTTATAAAGAGAAAAGTAGCTCTGCAAATGCCAGCCTCAATTAAAATGCTAAATACAAATTGCAGCTTCCCCACCGCTGCCAGGGGGAACGTGTCCAACATGACCAGCCACCTGTTTCCCTTCAGAGGAGCTGGAGATGGGCTGCCTCTTCCAGAGTACTCCTCCCGGACACCGAATAGCAGCGTGACGATGAATCAAAAGTCATCAGCGGCACAGATCTACTTACCGAGAAGCGACACTCAGCAAGGTCGTCTCTGGGAGAGGGTTTTTTTTTTTTTGTTTGTTTGTTTTTTTTTTTTTTTTGGCCATTAAAGTGGACCGAGGCAGTGGGGGTTTTCCCAGGCTTAAATAAAGAGTGTGGGAGGTTACAAGTAAGGGTTAGAAACGTCACATTTCCAGCCCGATCAAACATGTATGCCAAACTGGCTGAGGATGTCGGGGCCGAGAGCTACAGCTCTCGTGGTCTGTGATGACTTAGCTAGACACGGGTAAGGTCGAGGTCGCAGAACTAGAAACTTAAGAATCGGTTATGTAACAGGTTAAAGTTGCAGTGGGTAAGAGAGTCGGGGTGACCTGGGTTCTAATGATAGCTGTGTCTTTTTTTTTTTTTTTTTTTTAACCTATGAGACAAAGTCAGAAGACTTAAGTTCTCCGCTGCAGCTTTGTGTTCTAGCCTGTAGAACACAAAGGAGGCAAGGGCTTCGCTTAGTGGTATTTTAAGGATGAAATGACGGAAGATACAACTTAACTCAGAACCAGACAGTGAGACCGTCTATAGATGCTTCCTAAGTAATGGCTAAAATTTCCTAGACCTAAGCATCCTCAATTCCTTATTGATCAGAAAAACACAGAACAAAACAAAACAAAACCATTATCATTCAGCTAAAAATATGACAGCAAGCACATCGTGGCACATGCTTATAACCCCAGAACTTGGAAAGCTGAAGCAGGAGGATTTAAAGGAAAGTCATCTTGAGCTACACGGCGAGACACTGTCTCAAAAAAATCAAACAGTTAAGAGATACATATGACAGTGGGTGTGAAAATAAATATAAGAAATAGCTTGCTGTGGAAATGCTACCCTTTTTTCATTTATATTTTATTTATTCTGAGTGTGGTGTTGAGGTGACACATTTGTCACGGCCACCGTGCCTGTAGAAGTCAAAGGACAACTTTGTGGAGCTGGTTTGCTCCTACTCCTAGCTTCTGGAGATTAAACTAGAGAGAGCATCATAAAATTCAATTTAATCTGAAGAGATTGGAGCAAGAACATTTTAATTGGCAACTAAAAGCCAGAAAGACAATCCTAATGTTATAAAAGTTTTACTCACTTCTAAAATTTAATATGATTCTGATTTTATTAACATGAAATAAAATTGTGCCTATTAAATGTAAAATTAGCTTTATTACATGTATAAAGAGTCTCCATGTTCTTGTATAAATGAATAGCAATGAAATATTCCCAAGTATCTTCTATGGGACGCATTTGTAACATTTATATTATAACCTGTGTGCTCTTGGCCTTCCAGATGTTCTCCGAATAACTTGGTGGCCTGGGCACTTCACTGCATTACAGCTTTAATAGCTCCTATCCTCAGGCCATAGCTTCTGTCAGGAAGACCACTCTTGCCGGTTCTTAGGCCCCACGGCTAATGGCAGTTAAACAATCCCCCGCCCCCACGTCTTCCATTTTGTCCATTTTTAGGGGAAACTTACCAGTTTGAGATATACCATGAAATCTTCAAATAGAGATACATATGAGAGGGAGAAGTCTAATCATTCTAAGAATAAATAATGTCCTACGGGACGCAAGGCAAGCAGCTAATGCGTTTCAAGTCCCTGAACCCGTGTAGCCTTCAGGAGAAGGAGCAATGCAGCCTGTTATCCCTCAGTTCCACTTCTTGTGGGAAATGTAGACTCCTGTGCTTTCCAATTACAAACTGTTTTACTCAGATGGGAAAGAAGATAGTGCAGGCCTGACAAGGTGGAGAACCTGCCACCCATGCGGGTAGGTTCACTGGAAATCCCACTCAAAGGCTTTAATTAGTATCATTAACAGAATGTGAGCGAGCCCTCCGGGGCTTTACTGCTTAGCACTTTGGTCATCTGTCTTCAGATGTTTCTCTCACTGCAAGTGGTCTCCACTGCGGCTAAGAGCCCAGCCCATCCTGAAGACTTGATCCATTTTTTCCTGCATCCCCCTAGTCTAGCACAGATCCCCTTTTCTTAAAAGTCGCAGAGTCCAGAGGAAGAGAAGGCTGAAGAAGGGAATGGGGTTGCGTGCTTTTTTTTTTTTTCTTTTCTTTCCATCCTCAACCTGTAAACCCCTTGTCGTTTTCCTTTTGTAGGATGGAGGTAATTATAGACACCGCTTTGAAAAGTGCTTTGATATCCTCAGATGAAGGGAGCGGGGAAAGGGCAGGGGATAATTATTATTAGCAGCTCAGTGGTGCCTGGGTTTTTCCATATGTGCCTTCCTCCAGGGAAGCGGAGTCCGTCAAAATAAAATCAGTTTGAGAAGAAAGGCACGATAGAAAATGACTTCAAAAATATGAGCCAGATGAAACATAAGCATGAAATGAAAATTTAAAGTGATGGTGTGCCGTCTTACCACGAGGGTGCTCAACAGTGCTCAGAAGTTGTCTTGCTGAGAATGGCGTCTTGCATTTGGAGCAATCCTTCCCCAGTCACTGCCCAAAACTTTTGTGACATCCGATGACACTTACTACAATGTCCAGATGTTGCCAGTATTATTTTTAGATGTCAGAACTGAAGGCCGCGTTGCCCCGCACTGTGCAAAACGTGAGAATTAGAATCCAATATTCAGTTTTCAACACAGAAGCAAGAAATGGGACAATCTGTCAGCTCCTAGGAACTCTCACATTCTCATTGGAATCTGGCCAGCTAAGGGACGTAGGTGACATTTTTCATATCTTTTTGTTTTCAGTTTTGTTCTTACCACGGAGGAAGTGGTAAATAATAATTATGTAGGAAGGGCCTCATACTCATGAGATTGCTGCTAAGAGAACATGGACGAGGGAAAGGAAAGGCAGTGTAAGATTCAGCCTCCAGCTACAGGAAGCTTATGCTCTATTTGGGAAGATAGGGCACATGTGCACACATACACACACACCCCAACTTGTGGAGAAATTCTTTAATAATATTATTAAATATTATCTTCCGTAATTGCAGTAACGGAATGCAATCTTTTCACAAAGGCCTTCTCCAAGCACTCATGGTACTTCTAGCACTTGAAAGAAACGCATGCTGTGTTATATTTTCTCGTTGACCCCAGAGTTTAGGTGGATCAAAGGCAGGCACAACGCTTTGTTTCTTTCTGATATTTCATTTAGCACTTCTCAGTGTCCTCGACACAAAGGAAGGGCTTAACATCGTTTGCTAAATGACATAGTGATCTAATAATTTTAAGATGTAGACAATTAAGTATATCACAAGGACAATATGCATAATAAAATTGCTGAGTGTGTTTCCTCTGATAATTAAAATCCATTAGCGGAAAAATAATTAGGGAATGAGCATTGCGATCCTGATAGTCTAAGTGCCCCAGTAGCCTTTAGAAACCAGCTAACAACCGAAAAATTCCTTTAGATGTATTTTTCAAATTCTTCCAAACCATATGAGCAGCACCAAGTTTTTCTTCAGTAAACAGGTCGGATAAAAAGTAAAGTCAGAGAGCTCGCCTTAAGACCCAGTTGTTAGGATGTTCTTCTCTGTCGTCTTCACAGCCTTCCTCAGAGACTACAGCGAAAGAGGAAGTGAAGGATTCCTATCTAGTATCGTCATGTCACCTCCTCGAATGGAGCCAGGTGTTGCGTACTAAGAGAAGAGGAAGGAGGACTCTAGAGTTCCAGAATGTACCTGGAAAGACATATGGGATCCTACTAAAGTCACTCCCAAGCATAAACATGAAGGTCAGCTACCTAGGTGTCCCTGGAGAAACACTAGGGTCAGAGACAAGACACGGTCTAGGGAAGTCTTACAGAGCTCCACTGTAGCCAAGGAGGAGAAATCAATGGTCCCCTACCACTACCGTCTTCCATGTAAACAGAGGGTATATTTTCCCCGTGTATCTTATATCATGTGGCTATTCAGAATGTTGCCAAATTAAATTGACTCTTCCATTCATTCATTGGGCTCAAAATAATTTCTCATTACCTATTAAATACTGACCAATTCAAATAAGTAAGTGGTTCTCTCTATCTTAAGATGATTTCAATCTTGGTGGGGTAGGGGTGGGGATATTTAACAGGACTATGGCAGAGAGAAAGACAAACAGCTAAGCTTATTTACAACTGAATCTATCTGTCATGCATGTGTTCAGGAGAAAGCTAATTCACTTTCTTCCCCATGTCCTACCAGTTGGAAAGGGAAGGGGAAAGGGTTAAGTCAAGATTTGGCATCCTCTGAGGGTGTTAAAATACCTGGTGCTCTTCACTGTGGCTTAAGCAGCCCAGCCGTCCTTTGCCTACTGTGATATCCTACTTCTCTAACTTCCCCAGAGAAGACACGATGTCTACCTAATCCACTCACTCAGAGTCAAGCAAGGTCAGCTTCTGTTCCCACTATAGGGAATGAGACACTGGAGCTGGCTTGGCTCAAAAATAGCCTGTGTCCATGCTGTGGACTCAGCCTGATATCACCAAGGCCAAAGCCCAGTGCCAGAAGTCCTGCTTTCAGAGAGAAAGTACTCTCAGCCCTTAACATTGCTGTTGTGCAAGTTTTTAATTAGTCATAAGGATAGTGGTAGCCAAGGTACTGAGATAGTATCATGATGACCAGGTCTGAGAAGGAAGCCAAAGGGATAAAATCTCACATCTAAGGGAATATTTTATTTTCTATTGGTTGTGAAGAGAATCTAAGTAACGAGATGTAGTTAGATACTTACTGACACAGCATTGTTTGCTCCAAATTTCTATAATTCATTATAGTTTACTATGGCATATCTATAATTTTTATTTCCAAGAAGCTGACCATCTCAACTACTTAATCCAAGTAATGACAAACTTGATTGATAGGCAAAATGTCCATTTGACAGATGGACTTTATACTTTGAGCCTTGTCTGGCACTTACGTACATGCATTACCATTGAGTAGATGAAGTTTTAATAGCAGAAGAGATAAAATTCAGTCAACTATGTATATAGAATGCTTATTATTCTTGTGACTCTGCACTCTGTAAAAATCTTATTTTAAAAGACAGTTGCATAACCATGATATAAATAATGGTTTATAAATGTTGCTTAATAAATCAAAGCCCTGGCTCCCAATGAATATTCATATCCCTTTTGTTTTTACAGATAATCCAAATGAAAGTCATACATTAAGTTGTTGGAAGGAGAGTGAACTCCAAACCGTGGTCACTTCTACTTTGGCAAAGTGCATTATTCATGAGAGTGCTTCAGCTGGCTTACAGTGCCAAAGGTAGCCCTCAGGATGATTTTTCTCAGCCTCTGGCCCAGGAGTAATTGGAAAGTGGGTAGCAATTACTTTTGGCATTTTTCTACTTTTATGGAGTAAAATATTCAGTTGTTCAACCAGTCTTAGGGATTTGCAAACTCTTCTGTGAATAGTTTACTTCCTTACATGGAAGAGATACAGATTCCTCTTGGCTGTTACACACACACACACACACACACACACACACACACACACAAACACACACACACACCTTCATGGAGAGACACACAAGATACACACACTCAAACCACATACACATGTACACACAATATTGAAGAAACACTCTCTTCCTGTAGAACTGTTCATGTAGGACTTACAGCCTTTAAGCCAAAGTGTATGAATGGCTGGTATGTATAGATGGCAGAGGAGGGTTAATTTTCCTTAGTGTTAAGAGTCCTAGAGGTCAATCACAGACCAGGACAGGGTCACACTTCCAAGACTAGTTGGACAACACAATGTGTACTCAAGGCAGAAAGAAAGAATGAAAGGACAAAAGGACAGGTGGAAGGAAGAAAGAAAGAAAGAAAGAAAGAAAGAAAGAAAGGAAGGAAGGAAGGAAGGAAGGAAGGAAGGAAGGAAGGAAGAAAGGAACCCATAAAGCTGAGTGGGAAGGGATGATTAAGGGAAGTGAAGGGAAAGATATAGATAAAGGAGAACAAGTGAAAATCAGAATTTGAAAGGATCTGGAAAAAGAACAATGAAGAACAATAAAGAAACATATAAATAACAATAAAGTACAATAAAGAAATATTTCGATCACTGACTTGACCTCTCTAAAAGAAGAGATAAAGGGAGGGCTTTAGATTCTCCCCAAGAAGTGGGAATTAGATACTTGGGAAGCACACCCTATCAGGTCTTATTCTAGCGTAAGAGAGTTTGTGTTCTATGTTAGAAATAATAAGGTACAACATAAATCTTCACAGACACAGAAACTATTTAAAATTTGTCAAAATCATAGGTTGAGCCAAGGACCTTGAGTTGTTGCCTACCGTATCCTAGAAGCTGAGATTGCTATTCTTCTAGTTGATTCCCTCCATAATTTAGCTCCATCCAAATATACTGCCTTCATTATGCAAACTTCTTGTAACCTCCCTACAAAATGTTTATCCCTTTGCTTATGATTTTTTCTCATTAAAATGGCATTTTATTCTAATAATTATATATATGTATATATACATACATACATACATACATATATATATGTATATATATATATATATATATATATATATATGTATATATATATTGAGAGAGAGAGAAAGGAGAGAAGTAATAGATCATAATTTATAATTCCTCCCTCCAAACTCTCTCATATACCTTTCTCAGCTCTCTTTCAAAGCCATTTCTTCTTTCTTTTCTGATTGTTATTGTGTGCATATATGTATATGAATATAGATATATATTACCAAATTTAACCGTTTTGCTCCATGTAACAGTCCGTGAATGTATGTTTTCAGAGCTCAACACTTGGCACTGGAAAACCCATCTCCCTGGGAAGACTGACTCTCCAGTTTCCTACTTTCTTACGGGCCCATAGTTCTTGGTGTGGGGTTGAGGCCTTGTGGGTATTTCTCTGTTCAGTTTGGCATGTCCGTTGGTGTCTTCCTTCTTCCGCTCCCGTTTGAGCGGTCATTCTGGAGAGCCTTTATGGAGGGTGGCACCTGGCATGATTAGGAGACACAGTCTTACAGCAGGCTGCCTGGCTCTCTGGCGCTCGCACTCTGTCTGCCTCCTCTCCTTCAGTTTTCCCGGAGCCTTAGATCAGGCATGGTTCGGGAGATGTACCCTTGTGCCCTTTACTAGCGATGAGGCTAGCCTTCGCAGGGAGTCAGAGCTGTGTTTGAATCCTGGCTGTATCACCCACAGGCTGAAACATTTTTCAGTCACAGTGACTTTTCCTCTCGTTCTCCTTCTCCTCCTCCTTCCTCTTTTCTTTAAAGATGGAATTAATGATTCTTTAGTTTAAGATCGAAGTTTGGAAGAAAATATATGACATGTGGAGGTCCTGGCCTTGTACCTGGAATCCAGGATGTACTGTGTAACTATTGATTACGCCATCATTATGATTGGTAATGTTTTCTTTATCCTGTCCTCTCCTTAATCTTACTTTCCCCGACAAGTTTGATTTCAAGGTTCCTTTGGAATGATTTTCACCCCATTTCAAATCTATATTTACTTTCTTATGGTTTTATTATTCTCTCTCTCTCTCTCTCTCTCTCTCTCTCTCTCTCTCTCCCCCTCTTTCTCTCGCTCTCCTTCCCTCCCTCCCCCTTTCCGTGTGTGTGTGTGTGTGTGTGTGTGTGTGTGTGTTACATCCTTGTTCTTAAGTTCTTTGAGAACAAAGACTAAGCCTTACAGTCTCATTGTTGAATCTCAGCTCTGTGTCTTCAGTGAATGAGCAGAAAAGAGTTGCTGAATTTTAACCTGTTCAGAGTGTTTGTACTTATTGCCCTTCCTCGCATCCAGCATTATAGTTCTGCAATGTCAAGGTACAATCAGCATGCTGCACATTCTCAAAGAAGCTAAAATTATATAGTACGGTTACCATGTCACAGTCAGCACTACACTATAGCAACTTTAATATACCATTTTTAAAAGAATGTGATATATATTCTAATTTTTCACAAGGCTGCAATTAAAATATGGAAAATACCCTTTTCTTTCCTTTTAACAGTTCGGAAAAGCTCTTTTGATGAGCATGAAAGTGTTCCCTTATTGTGTTTTCCTCTTAACTACTAACTGGAATGAAATCAATCTACTGAATGGTCTAGGAGCTGGCCCTCTGTATAAATAGCCAGAGCCTTCTACTTGCAAGATTATAAATTATGCTAATCATAAAATGTGATGCCTACCTAACAGTTTAAGGAAGGGCCTAGAAATAGTTTCCTTTCTGCAACAGGCATCAGGAGGAGAGTTCAAAGTCAATGACTCAGAAAATCCCGAGTATAGCTCAGCGTTCACCCACCTGCTCAGAGTTTAACAATCCTTCTTCCCTGAACTTTACAGACGGGGTTCCCCACCCAGGAGACACACCCAGCTCTGCCTCTGGGACTTGCAATAATTGGCTCTTTTACCAGGACAGCTGTCAGAAACTCTTTTGTTCCTCTGTATGTGGGGTCAATTTATCGTGCCATTTCCGGTGTTTCTCAGAGCTTACTTCAATAGATTATTTTTAGGAGCAAGTTGGTTGTTACTATGTTATCTACAAAGCACAGAGTAAAACCCAAAGGTAAAGCATGCCCACTGGTGTCAATCTAGTCTCTAATCTACCTAACCAAATTTCTATTAATCATCAGGGCTATTTCCTTTCTTTCATAACATGTTGAGCTTTCTCTACTGTTTATCTACATATACGTTCCTGCAGATCAGATTGTGGGGGAGGGGTGTTTGCTGGATGGGATTAGTAATTTTCAAACATCTTTGAAATAGGAAGACACATTTTTAAAAAACAAAACAATACTGTAGAACTAACATAAACTTCCAAAAGAAAAAAAAAACTAATCCGGATAACTAAGGGATTCCAATAAATTGAACAAAAGGTTTAAGCTAGGAACCTCACCAGAGTGTTTTTAGGAAAGTATCAGATCTGACTGAAGATGAGGAATTTGTCTTTTCCAATTGGCCTGGTAGCTATTCAGCATACCTTGCAAATGAGAAAAATGCTAGATCCCTTTGGACACCCTCTAAATCAAGACACTTCTGTTTCACCATAGTTGTTCTAGGATCAAAAACGGGCAATGGACCGAGTCACCCCTTCAGTGAACAAATATTATTTACCACCTGCTCTTCTAAGCAAGCAGAGCATGCTTGCGCAGAGGAACATCAACCCAACCTATTGCCCTACACCCACACAGAAGCACCTGACATTAGGAAATAGAGCACACATCTAAAATGTAATAGAATGAACATATCTAATATGTAATCGCTCAATACAAAGAAAGATGACACTGTGTAGAAAGTTTTGGTTCTGGGTCCAGCTTCTTAGGAAAAATATTAATCTCTTTTTGATTCAATGTCTTTTTATTTTTTAAAAAGAATTAAAAGCCCACTTTCTACTTCTCTTTTGATATGAAGTTCTCTCTGTCCTCACTCTGTTTCTTCCCTCTCTCCCCCCTCTCTCCTCTCTCTCTCTCTCTCTCTCTCTCTCTCTCTCTCTCTCTCCCCTCTCCTCTCTCCTCTCTCCTCTCTCTCCTCTCTCCTCTCTCCTCTCTCCTCTCTCCTCTCTCCTCTCTCCTCTCTCCTCTCTCTCCTCTCTCCTCTCTCCTCTCTCCTCTCTCCTCTCTCCTCTCTCCTCTCTCCTCTCTCCTCTCTCCTCTCTCCTCTCTCCTCTCTCCTCTCTCCTCTCTCCTCTCTCCTCTCTCTCCTCTCTCCTCTCTCCTCTCTCCTCTCTCCTCTCCCCTCTCCTCCTCTCTCCCTCCTCTCTCCTCTCCCTCTCCTCTCTCCTCCCCTCTCTCCTCTCTCCTCCTCCTCTCTCCTCTCCTCCTCCTCTCTCTCCCCTCTCCTCCTCTCTCTCCCCTCTCCCCTCTCCCCTCCTCTCTCCCTCCTCTCCCTCTCCCTCTCCCCTCTCCCTCTCTCCCTCTCTCCCCTCTCCCCTCTCCCCTCTCCCCTCTCTCTCCCCTCTCCCCTCTCCCCTCTCCCCTCTCCCCTCTCCCCTCTCCCCTCTCCCCTCTCCCCTCTCCCTCTCCCCTCTCCCCCCTCTCCCCTCTCCCCTCTCCCCTCTCCCCCCGCCCCTCTCCCCTCTCCCCTCTCCCCTCTCCCCTCTCCCCTCTCCCCTCTCTCTCTCTCTCTCTCTCTCAATATGTAACACTTTTTATCAGCAAGGTCCCCCATAGCTCAGGGACCTTGAACACTTGATGGCTTATTGGTGACACTGTTTAGGGAGACTCAAGAGGTACAGTCTTGCTGAGGAAGCATGTCCTGCAGGTGGGCTTTAAGAGTTTATAGCCTCCACCATCTCCAGTTCTCTCTCTTTGTGACATGTTCAGGATTGAGGATGTGATCCTCCAGCCTCCATGCCAGTCTGCCACCATATTTCCCTGCCATGATGAAATCTTATCCATCTAGAACTGGAAAGAAAATGAGCTTCTCCTTCCATGTATTGCCTTGGTCATGCCAGCAGCAATGTATCCAGCATCACCAAGAGCAACCTTTTTATTTGACCCACCAGAGAATACTAGCCTGTACATCGTAAAATTCTGCAGTTCTTAGAACTAGGCAATTAGACTAAGAGATTGGATTATTTGTATACTATTGATCAAAGGAGGGTGGAAACTCAAAATCTAGAAAGTATTTTGTCTCCTGTGCCAGTATTAAGTATTGGAGGAAATTCTGTTGAACCATGAGTGAGACGGGGATAGCATCTGTCATTGCTTCTGGGGAATCAGACCCGAGCGTCTGCCTGGCAGTTTCTATTTCACTACTGTAATTCTCTGATGCTGTCCCTTCTTATCTCTCAAACAGAAAGTAATGGACTGGACGGAAGAATGGCTTACACTGACAGTAACATCAGCCACAAATAAAACAAGAAACTTGCAAATAACCACCACCCCAAATATCTGCAGATAATCGCAAAATGTACTCGGTGAATATATTCCAAAATGGAAAAAGATTGTTTAACCATGATGAAGGTCATCATCCCAAGTGAGGAGATTCTTGTGATTTATCTGGATGGCCCAAATAGACTCACCAGGGTCCTCATGTGTTGAGGAGGCAGGTCTTTCAAGGAAGGAGACAAAGGTACACAATGTAGGTGGCTCTAGGATGAAGGTAGATTCTCTTTGTAATAGATATAAAAGGGACAGTCTTTAAACTTCCAAGAAGGCATCCATCCAGCCCTTCACTACATTCCTTTCATAATAAAGATCTCTCTCTCTCTCTCTCTCTCTCTCTCTCTCTCTCTCTCTCTCTCATCAACTTCACAGAAAGAGGAACCTTGTCTACCAAGATGTGTCTACATATAGCATTTAGAATTCTGTTTGTCCTGCACCAAGAGTTGTTGAATGGAAGATTTAGGCCTTTAGTAAGGGCGGAGTGGGTCTCCGTCTTACCCCAAGGATCTGAGACACTAGAAAGAGGTTACAGCATGTGCAGGATCATTTAGTCATTATAAAAGCTCTAGTCTTGTCTGTTCCCAGTTGCTATGACAGAATACCTGACATTGGTAAGACTAGTAATTCACCACCGCATTTATTTCTTATAAAGATGAAGGCCAAAAAGGCCAAAATCAAAGGCTGACTCTAGTGAGGCCATTCTAGCTGATTAAGGATTACAAGTTGTAGAATCACGAACATGTTGCGGGGAAATATTAAAAAAGAATACAAAGTTCCCGCGCTACACTCCGCTACTCTCAGCCCCAGTGGTCTCGTGGACTAGTTCTTATCTCAGGGAGACTCTGACTCAGAGCTCCAAAATCTCTCCACCCAGCTTGCTAAGTTCCCACTGGTGGGTTGCCACCATGTCAGCCCCGTGCTTGCTTCAAACTTAGTTCACAAACAGTGGTAACTCAATCGCTGGGCACAACAACTACATTCTAATCTTGTAAGCCATATTAAATCTAAGCCCTCCAGTGGTGAATCTGCCAGCTGGAGACACTAGTAGCTACATCTTGTCCCCTCCTTTCCACGTCCAAAAAGCCACTAAGTCTCTCCTGCTTCCTCTCTTCCTCTGTCCAACAGGAAAGTCCCATCTGCTCGCCCAGTGATTGGTCTTTTTTATTCATTCTGGGGAAGGTTCACAAGAAGTCACCTCAGTACTTGACTCATTCCTCATTCCAGACAACCCCTCCAGGTAAAGTAGAATTAGCGTCACGATACAGGCAGTACCAGGACCATCCACCACACAAGAGAGAACCAACTGGTTATGTCAAGTCTTTCCATCTCTGAGTGAACTAATCCATCCAGAGGGAGAACCTTCGTGAACTAATCACGTCTGAAAGTTCCTCTCTATTTCCACCTTTTAATACCTCACAGAGAGAGACTCAATGTCAGCACGAGTTTTGCTTGGAATTTTTAGCAGACCTTGGCCCCAATATTTCCATCCAACTTGATCATCTTTCACTGTCTCTGCCTGTCTCCCGGAGGAAATCCAAAAATTCTAAAAGTGATCTGGATATCCCCCGAAATAGAGCTGTGGGATAAAAACAGCGTCGAACATTCATAAAGGTCTTTCTTTGGGTTCTTAAGAACTGTATTCTATAGATGTGGAAATGTTAGCATTTCCTCCCATTGCAAATTCCACTCCTTTTTATCGGTGTGATGACTATAGAACATTTTCCACTCTAACAAAATTCCACTGCAGCAAAAGCAAGAGTACTTCCTTCTCCCTTGAAATTTGTTAAAATGGCATTTCTCTTGTGTTGCATTTCAGTAGACCTGTGCAAAAAAAAAAAACATCTCCTCCCAAGATAGCAAGCAACACACAGCTGTAGTCCTGGGAAGAATAAGGCTGTGCTTGGAATCTCAGATTCTTTTAAATCTACCAAAGCTGGAAAAGAGATTAAGAGTTAAGGCTGGAAGTCTGCCTTTAATGTGCTCTCTTATGTACTAGGCATTACAGTTTATATGTCCCCCCAGATTTTGATGACCTACTTTGCGTGGCTTACAAATGTGCCTGCACACATTAAGGACGGCGGTTCAGCAAGGATCGTGATTTTCCTTGCTTACAAGGATTGACCTCACACTTGAATGTAATTGCGCTGTTTTGTATATGCAGAGCAAAGAGCTACAGCCAGGGGATGATTAGGGAAGAGGAGAGAGATGAGTAACTTTGTCCTTATGTAATCACCTGAAGTATTACCAAAATCAAAAAGAGAGAACACCAGAGGTTTGAAAGAATCCTCACTATGCCAACCATTCCTCTTTGTGTGTGTGTGTGTGTGTGTGTGTGTGTGTGTGTGTGTGTGTTTAATTGCTACATATTTGTCAATTTTTCTCTTTTGGCCTTTTAAAACATAATCTTAAGACCTTTGATTTTTATTATTAGCTTTTAGTTTTTTCTTAACCAGATTTAGAAATGGCCACCATTGGGCAAATGGGCAGACAATTCGCATAGACAGGCCTTATTGGGCTTCCCCCACCAAGCCGTTTTCTTTGCTGTTGGGATGCGTTGTAACAAGGTCACATCTGGTATGTTTGGTGGTAGATTCCACTCTTTCCTTATTCTAGTTGATAGGTTGCTGTACATGGATAGCTTTGCCTGGCTTCTGGGTCCCTGATTGCTAGACCCTGTTATAGCCTGTGCCTAGCTCCTGTGAGACTCTTGAGACAGCCGTGAATCTAGGCACTTCCACACACCAGTGGTGCAAGACTGCTTACTCCACCTCTGGAGTAGACTATGATGTGTAAATCCAATTTCTTCATTTCTCATTCCCAGGCAGAGCTTTTATTTTTTTTTTCTTCTGAAATCCGCACTGAAATTAAGCACTGGAAAAACAATTTACAAACTTAAAATCCCTATGACAGTTAGATTTATTTGTACCTAGCCTTCTTTTTTTTTCTTTCTAGAAAGTACTTGGGGTTATATGATATAGATATGGAAAACCATGATAAACTATTTTTGTTAAAAGTACCAAAGGTATTAATCCTTTTGGAAATGCCCTGGCATTCTGGTGCCATGTATATAGCAGGCAGCAGGCAGGAAGGAACTACTCTTTTTCCGGAACTTGCTAGAAATACAGTTTCAAAGGAGACAGATGTTTCATTTTCAAAGCCTTTGAAGTGGTAGTCAGACACGAAACTTCACACGGGAAGGGGGTAGGGTCCTGAGGATTTTTTGGAACAGTGATCAGCAAGTTTCTAGGGTGAGTCTAGCTGAGGAGGGAGCTCCCAAGAGTGGTGTTCTCTGTAGAAGTGCAGACTTAGAGGGGAATCTGGGGAGCCCAGTGGAGGGGGCACTGCAGCCTGCCTGGGAACTCCCAAAGCCAGCAGGGGTTAGTGGTGACTGATCTACAGCAGGAAGGAGAAGAGGAAAGGCTTAACCTGAGGAGGAACAAAACCCATGTACCTATAAATCTCAATTCCCTTTCTTAGAAATCCATTTATGTTCCCTGCTTCCTAGTTCTCCCAGATAAACTCACTCCCCAGCTCAAAGTTCAGGAAATGTTGGGTTTTACATCCCGAGCTGGTGCAGGGTCACCATCCTTTCTGACTTTACTTTTGCAAAGGCCTGCCAGCTGTTCGTCCCCAACAGAAGCTAGAGGTGGTTTTACAGGAAGTAAATATAATCACACCACACCTGCTCTTAACAAGCCTCCAGCGGTTCCTTCTTACTTTTCAGAGAAGAAAAACCCTACCCTACCCATGGACACGCATCCACTCACCTGTACATCTAGATCCTGTGCGGTCTGACTACCCCAGGGTTTCTCAGTCTTGACTCTACTGTCATTTTTACGCCAATCATTCATTTTTAAGGGTTCCCCCCCCCTGCATTCTAAGGTAGATACCAGCATTTCTGGCCTCTACCCACTAAATGCTAGGATCCTCCTCCCTGTGGCCCCAGTCATGACAACTAAAAAGATCACCCAATGTTTCCAAGCATCTGTCCTCTCATAGAGAAATGTTGGGCTGTCTCTACTCTTGCCTGTATATATTCCAACTCTGCGCCCCTCCCCCACACTTCTCGAGACCCCACCACTTTCCCATTCTCTAGGCCTCTGTACTGGCTAGTTTGGTGTGTCAACTTGACACAGGCTGGAGTTATCATAGGAAAAGGAGCTTCACTTGGGGAAGTGCCTCTATGAGATCCAGCTGTGGGGCATTTTCTAAATTAGTGATCAAGTGAAGGAGGGCCCCTTGTGGGTGGTGCCATCTCTGGGCTGGTATTCTTGGGTTCTATAAGACAGCAGGCTGAGCAAGCCAGGGGAAGCAAGCCAGTAAGTAACATCCTTCCATGGTCTCTGCATCAGCTCCTGCTTCTGACCTGCTTGAGTTCCAGTCCTGACTTCCTTTGGTGATGAACAGCTGTGTGGAAGTGTAAGCTCAATAAACCCTTTCCTCCCCAACTTGCTTCTTGGTCCTGATGTTTGTGCAGGAATAGAAACCCTGACTAAGACAGCCTCTTTGCCTTCCTTCCATCTCTTCAAGTTCATTCCTTTCCCATCTTCCATTCACTTCTCTTTTAAAATTTTTTATTTTATTTATTGAATATAATCTACATTTCCAATGGTAAAACCTTTCCTGATTTCCCCCCTCCCCAAAACCCCCAACCTCTCCTCCTACCCCCTGCCTCCACATATATGCCCCTCCACCCGACCCACTCCCACCTCCCCCCTCAATTTCCCTTTGTTGTGGTGTCTATTTAGCCTTCACCTGACAAAGGACCACTCCTCCCACTGATGCCCGACAAGGCATTCCTCTGCCACATTTTTGGCTGGAACCATGTGTGCTCCTTGGTTGATGGTTTAGTCCCTGGGAATCCTGGGGCATCTGGGTGGCTGAAATCATTGTTCTTCCCATGGGGCTGTAAACACTTCAAGTCCTCAGGACCACCCTCCAGCTCCTCCATTGGGGACTCCACACCCAGTCCAATGGTTGGCTAATAGCATCTGCCTCTGTATGTGGAAGGCTCTGGCAGGGTCCCTCCGGAGACAACCATGGCACGTTCCTTTTGGTATACACTTCTTGTCGACCATAGTAGTGTCAGGGTTTGGAGACTGTTTATAGGATGAATCCCCAGGTAGGGCAGTCTCTGAGTGGCCTTTACTTTAGTCTCTGCTCCACACTTTGTCTCCTTTATTGCTCCTGTGAATATTTTGTTCCCTTCCTCAGAGGAACCAAAGCACCCTCACTTAAGTCCTCCTTCTTCTTGAGCTTCCTGTGCTGAGTGAATTGTAACTTATTTTGAGCTTTTGGGCTAATATCTACTTTATCAGTGAGTGCATACCATGTGTGTTCTTTTGTGATTGGGTTACCTCGCTCAGGATGACACTTTCTAGTTCCATCCATTTGCCTAAGAATTTCATGAATTCATTGTTTTTAATAGCTAAATAGTACTCCATTGTGTATATATACCACAGTTTCTGTATCCATTCCTCCATTGAGGGACATCTGGGTTCTTTCCAGCTTCAGGCTATTATAAATAAGGCAGCTATGAACATAGTGGAACATGTGTCCTTATTGCATGTAGGATCATCTTCTGGGTCTATGGCCAGGAGTAGTATCCCACTGCATCACACAGAACTCTGGACTTCCTAGTTTCTCTTCTTCCCTTAGGATGATGGAACTCTTTTCTAATTCAGGTCCTTAGACTCTCTCCCTGCCAAATTTTCCATGTATTCATAATATCTGCTTTTGGCAGAGGGCTTGATATAGCAATCTTTTTTATAGACAGGTGCTCCCTTTTGTGTGAAAAGCTTCTTCTGGAGAGGAGTCTTGTTTAAGGAGCTTATTGGAGTTTTCAGGTCCTATCACAGAGTGTGATGCAGAGAATTCACATGTAAAAAACAAATCAACAAAGGCTCATGTATGTATGTACTAAATGTCAGGATTTTCTTCGAGGGATATGACAGAGAAGCCCTAAAGATGCCCACTTTGGACCACTTTGGTAGATGGTGTCATAATATATATTCATTTCTCTGTGTGTCTTCATAAGGCTAACATTAAGTGCTTTGTGTCTCATACTGTACTGTATAGTTAAAGCAATAGATTATTTTCAGAAGGACTCTCAAGTCACAAGAAGGTTAAGTAAATTGTTTAAAGTCACACATCTAGTAAGTGGCAAAGTGAGAATTTGTCCCCTTAAACTTGAATTTGGGGGTCCATCTTCCAAATTCCTTTACAGTAGGAAATTAGGTTCTTGGTGCATCCTGTAGCTTTATGATAGGGCTTCTTTAAAGAATATCTGTGGTCCTTGGAGACCTGATGTCAGCCTGGAGTTTTTCAAGAGCAGGAACAAGAAAATGATCCAGGAGCAGACAGTTGATGGACAACAGACAGATGCTTCTCAATGGTGTTTGGAAGGCGTAAGTTCTTCGTGGGTACTTGGGCCCAGACAGAGATGAAGATGCTTCAGGTGTCTTTCCTTGTAGAACTCAACGATTCATTGCTTCCTGTCGTGTGTGTGTGTGTGTGTGTGTGTGTGTGTGTGTGTGCGCGCGCGCGTGTACATACAAGAGCCAACATCCTTTTCTTTTTTATTTGAGTCAAGATCTCTCACTGGCTTTGTACTCATGCGTTAGGCTAGACTGACTGCCTTTGAGCCCCAAGGATCCTTGTGTTTCTGCCAAGCTAACACTAACTCTGGAGCACATGCCTCCAGATCTAGTTGTTTTTGCTTGTATTCTGAGGGTTAAGCTTTGGGCCCCCTCATGGTTACAAAGACAGCTCTTTATCAACTCAACTATTTTTTCTAGAACTCCAAAAAATCTTTAAACTGTCTCTTTTAAAACAATATTTTTTATTAATTCTTTTGAGCACTTTATATAATGTATGTTTGTAGACTTTCAAAACAGAAGAATCAACTGGGGAGAGAAAGTGAGAATAGGAAAAATAATAAAAAATATATCAGTAAAGGAATGAATAAATACACAAAGTGACAAAATCAGGTATCAAATAACTCTATTGTAGAGAAACTCACCCCAGACAGTTGTGGTGGTCTGAATAAGAATGGCTGTCATAGGCTCATGCATTTGAATCTTTAGTCAAGAGGGAGTGGCACTTCCTGAGAAGGATTAGGATTGGCCAAACAGAAGGAAGTGTGTTCCTCGGGGTGGGCTTTGAGACTTCAATATCAAGTCCAAGCCAGGCCCAGTGTCTCTCTCACTTTGAGAATCTGGATGGAAAATTCTCAGCTCTTTCTCCAACATCATCACCTCTCTCTGCTTGCTGCCATGCTCCCTGCCATGGTAATAATGGACTAAACCTCTAAAACTGTAAACCAGCCCCAATTAATGCTTTCTTTCCTAAGAATTGCCATAGTCATGGTATCTCTTCACAGCAAAAGAACAGGGATGAAGACAGGAGTCAATTTTAATCCATGCCAAATAAATAAATAAATAAATAAAAATAAAATAAAATAAAATAAAATAAAATAAAATAAATGCAGAATTAGTACCAAGAAGAATCAAGAGAAATATAGTGGCTATGGGGTTGGGTGATAATGTTGGGGAATAATTATTTGATTGAACTTTGCACTTAATAGTTCAAGATCAGGAAAGGTTTATCACTGTCTTCTATTCTTTTAAGTTAACGTCGTATTTCCTCTAAAGAGAACATCCAAATGTTGGAAAGCAAAGGGACTTTGTCTAGAATTGTAAGCCGGGCGTGGTGGCACACACCTGTAATCCCAGCACTTGGGAGGCAGAGGCAGAGGCAGGTGGATTTCTGAGTTCGAGGCCAGCCTGGTCTACAGAGTGGGTTCCAGGACAACCAGGACTACACAGAGAAACCCTGTCTCAAAAAACAAACAAACAAAAAATTGTAGGAGAGATTGATTACGTGGTATAGAGACAACTTACAGAGAAAGCCTTAGAAACACACTTTTTATTTTTGTCTCCTCTTTGTCTTTTCCTATTGCAACATCTGTCTGGCTACTTTCTTTTCCTTCACTTATTTCCTGAAACTTTTCAGTCTATAGAGCATAGAGCAGTAACTCTAACCTCCTCAATATCACCTTACTTTCTGGTCCCTGGATGTCCCGATTATTGGTTCAGTTCTCCACGCAGACACTAAGTCACTGACCTCGGTTAGTGATATTTTATTGAACAGTCACTTTGTTGTCTGCTTTCCCTGTCTTTTCTCCTCTTTTTCATGGTTGTGTATGTAAATATGTCCCAGGGGAAACCAAAGACTATGGATGATTACAGAATTTTCAGAATTGCTGAGCTAGTATTACTTTTAAGTTCTTACTCATTTAACTAACTCAAGAACGAAGAATCAAAAGGAATAATTATGTTTGTGGAGCTGGAGGGCCAAGCGACCTGGGGAGTTGATATGGATCAAGAGTGAGGTCAAGACGTGTCCAGACCCTGAAACATCTTATCCTGAGCCTGGCAGGGGTAGGACTGCTTCCTCCCGGCTCTGGGCCTGCATGTCCCAGAGTATGTAAGTCTTATGACTCCCAGGTCTGCCACCCTTGAGGTGGTCATGTAGCTTGGCGGCCAGGTAATAGGTTAAACATCCTCTCTCCTTAAAACGACATGTCCAGCAAGCACCTGGAAGTCCTCTTCATGCAAATGAAGCATCCCCAGCACCTCAGCCCCAGCCAATCACGTACACTCACTCCGAAAATTCCTACCCACTCCTTGAGGTTTTAATAACCCTTGTACCTCCCTTCCCAAACGGCAAAGAAGGGATGAAATAAAAAACAAAATTGTATTTCTAAGGCTTTCTTTGGTAGATCTCTCTATACCACATTTCTATTTCACTGAAAATTGTCTTGGTAGAAGGCTCTCTCTCTCTCTCTCTCTCTCTCTCTCTCTCTCTCTCTCTCTCTCTCTCTCTCTCTCCAGCTGAGATCCTGCTAACCCACCCACCCCTGGCTAAGCTTCCCTCCTTCAATACCAGTGAGAAACTTCCTTCATCCGAGGGGAGAGGCAGACCAGGGCCAGCCTTTGTTCCACTGAATTCATATTAACCCAAAACATAAATTGAATAAACCTTGCATTTCTCATCTTTAGGCTTGAAATTATCACAGGGTATATAAAACAATATCAGTTTTGTTCTTTGTCTTACTACCGTCAGCTACGCAAGCTATGATAACCTATTTTTTGCAGTTGGGGCAATCTACCTGGAGCAGGTGGCAGCGTCTGGGGTTGAGAGGCAAGTGGCGTTAAGAACTGGTGTAAATCAAGGTCCAATTGCTGCATTCTGTCTGGAATAATTGAGACTAAGTACAGAGGCTGTGCTTGCAAGTCTAGGTGTCCCAAGTCTGCTGCCAAGGCGTCTGACTGGCATCGCTGTCAGGGCAAAGGTAATTAGGCATTCTGCAGGAGTTCCACTCTTTTTTCAGATTGAGCAAATCCCAAACAGGTGCAGCCTTAATTCAAGGCTCTGGAAAGCAGCGCTGAAGAAACAGCTGTGAGCCCTGAAACTCAAAAAAGTAAATCGTAAGCAGAGTCTGCCAAGGGAAGGAGCGTATCCCAGGACCCAAAAGTAATAGTCTTGCAGTACCTAAAACACGGTTGGCATGGAAACAGTGGGATGCGTGTTGTGGTGGTCCTTTGTATCTCCTGACCATTTTTTTTTTGGGGGGGGGCCGGCCAGGAAATGAGGTGATACCTGGAAAACCAAGCACAAAGAGACAGAAATGCATGGACCATCCACATGTGATGCTGAATGTAAAACCAGGAGTCGGGGTGGGGGTGGGGATGGGGGTGGGTGGGTGGTGGGTGGGGGGATAGATAAAAGTTTCTGAAAGACTTATAATGGGTTCTAATTTCTCTTCTTATGGCCAGCTTTCCATTACAATGACAAAATTCCTTAGGTTAAGAAGATTTGTTTTGGCTCATGGTTTTGGAGGTATCAATACGTGACCAGCTAGCCTCACTGGGTTCAAGATGAGGCAGGACATCACGGTTATGAGAGGGCATGGGAAGGGTGGCTCCTGATTTTGTAGAGGCCAGGAGGCAACGGTAGAGGGAGGGAAGGATACAGATCCCATCTATCCCCTTCCAAAGCTTTCCTGTACTTACCCACTTGCTATAAGCAGGTCCCATGTTCCGCAGTCTTGCAACAATCCTATTAGGTAGCAACCAAGCCTCTAGCCCCAAGGCCCTAGGAAATATCTCAGACCCTAACTCATAACATTTAGACAAAGGTCAGGCTGAATGCTCTTGTCATGAAAGCCAGCAAAACTCTATCTTGCAGGGGTAAGAGAAAGCAAGGAGCATACACAATGCACATCTTAATTTATATTCTTGTCTTTTTTTTATTGGAACCGGTCTTTGCACACGCTAGCGAGTTCTCTAGCACTGAGCCACACCCTTGGCCCTTCCTGTGCCATTATCTTTGTGCACCAATCATGAGTTTGGAAACTGTGTCATCGAGAAAGTTAAGGAAAGTGCAAAAGGAAGAAAAGTAAGGGAGACAGCTTTATCATCCTTAGCACTAAGGCCATCCGAGGTGACCTTCTCTGGAGGTTTTGGTATGCTTAGGATTACAGAAGGCTGAGGGAGAATCAAAGGATTTGATTGCATGGTACCCAGACAGAGGGTGACACCAGGGCTGACCCCTTGTTGAATGAGAGCTAGACACGTGGGCATTTTTTAAACATGAAAGGAAGAGAGAAGACACTGAATTAGCGTCTGAACTAATTTCAACTACTCTTTAAACACATAGTCTTGAGTGTTGAAAGGTTAAATCCTTGGTGGGTCCAGACCCTCAAGGGAAGCTTCAACTTGGTCTCATTGGTCTCATTTGGTCTCATTTGGTCTTGGTTAATTACTAAATGTATGTTTTATACTTCATGGGGCCCAGAAGACAAATCATATTTGCTGATCAATATGGAACATAATTTAGCAATCCAGCTAGTGGTTCAATTGGCACTGGTTTAGGGAATTTTCGTGAAGACTAATACTTATTTTATAGGTGACTGCGAACAGGTTCCCTTTTCTAGAATCCTGCCGCTTTCTTTAAATAACTAAACTTTCAGACACACTGAGTATCAGTTACTGGACATCTAAGGACAGTGTGTTTATTTGGGAAGGAGAATGCTTGAATGTGTCCTTAAATTGCTTTGACTTCCAATTGCAAAGAAACCCATCTTGGCTCTCCGAGCTTGGAGAGTGATGGACAGGACCAGGGGTCACTACCGGTTAACTCTGATGTCACTGAAAGGCCTGGATGCAGAGAAAGAAGTCAGGAGAGGAGGGGGAGAGGGGAATGGGAAAGAGAATTAGCAAGAGGAACAAAAAAACAGAGCAGCTGACTTTGAGGGTAGGAGGGGAGGAGGGGTGGTGGCAGCAGGCATTTCCTTATGTGACATTTAATGACAGCCTTGTGTGAGTGCAAACATAGCCACTGCTCTTCCTCTACTGAGAGAGCCGGTCTTGAAGAGAAGCGCTTCCCACAGAAGAGTAAGCTCATGCAAGGAAGGGGTTCAAATGGGCACCAACAGGCACAGCAGCCCACCCCCACCCCCACCCCCACCCCCACCCCCACCCCCACAGCAGTACTGAGGAGGAGAGAGGGATTCGGGCATTTTAAGCCCATTAACAAAGAGCTTCACTCAAGGAGGACCTGTTAATAAGTAATGAAACAAAGTGGCTGTTATGGGGATTAAATGCCCCTGTGTCTAGGTCCAAAGTTCAGACTGCAAAGTGCAGCTGTCACCCTGACTCTAACCCCGCAGCAGCCTTAGAACCTCTGGTTCAAAGTGTGTGTCGCTGCCTCCCTGTTACTAGGCTGCCCAGTACAAGGTCCAGCCAGGGGTCAGAGTTCAGCATCTGTGACTCGGCCAGCGGCCTTCTTTGTCTAGCTCCGGGACAGCTTTTTTTTTTTTCCCAGAAGCCACATACTGCTTATTTAAGACGATTATTACAAGCTACAGACAGATTATTTCCCCTGCATGTTTGTTCTTCAGAAGGAAGCTTACGTGGTCTCTAACAGTCGTCTCTCGAGGACAGAAGGGTACGGGAAAGGAGAAGAGAATCTATTTCTAAGGGAGAACTATGTTCCAGGTAGACTATCAACTGGAGGTCCTTTGAAGTTAAGGACTTGCCTGCACAATTTCAGGATGGCTCCAATAATTCATTCTTTAACTTTGTAGGGTCCCACACACGCTAGATTTGTCCTCTAAAATTGAACAAAGACCTGAACTCACAGAGACTGGCAACATGTACAAATTCAAGCCAGACCAAAAAAAAAAAAAACAAAAAACAAAATCCCAACAGGGAAAATGGAAAGTGGGCAGGAAATTCCCACTCCCCACCCCCAACCCCCCAACCCCGAACCCCCCACCCCCCCAAGCCCCTCCAGCTCCCCAACCCCCTAAACCCTCAACCCCCCAATCCCCAAACCCTCAACCCCCCCAACCCTCCAACCCCCAACCTCCCAATCCCCAACCCCTCAACCCCCCAACTCTCCAACCCTCCAACCCCCCAATCCCCCAAGCCCCCAGCCAAGAAGCTACTTGTAACTGTTAACTGTCTCAGGAGGAAAAAACAGTTTCTCTGTTAGTGACCCTGGGTTTATCAACCACACTCCAGGGCAGGGCTCCGTATTGAGAAAGACCATGAAGCTGGGTAGACAGAGAGATGAGCGAAGAGATGGGGAGAGTTGGAAGAAAGAAAGGAAAATCAAAATATATTATATGAAAGTTGCAAAAGTGAAATCAATTTTTTTTTTTTTAAAGATCCGACCCTTTAACGAAACGAAGCTAACTTTTCCATATCTGACAGTCGTTGAATATTCATTTTACAGCTGTCTTCCATCTCCTTGTTTCTGGTCATCCTCTGGAGAACTACAGAGAAACTCACTCTGGGAAACAGTTTCTATGCTTCGCCCTGACCCTTGGAAGAGTTTCAGAGAGTTGGTGAAACATTAATCACTCGCCCCATTTTGCAGGTGAGGAAAGAGAGAACAGAGCAACCCAACCAGAGAGTGGGAAGCGGTGACCTCCGTCCACCGACGGCTTCTTTATCCTTCCTCTCTCGGCCCTCCTGAGCTCCTTGCTGCCTTTGATGTCCTGACACCAATTTTCTTTAAATTGATGCATTTTTATTCGAGGTTCAATTTCTATGGCAATGGACCGAGTTAAACTAAAACACAGGAGGCAGGCCACTTGGGAAATGTGACTGGACAGGGCACTTCAGGTAAGAGTTCAGAGAACCGGCGTGACTCCACACTGGCCTCTCGCCAGGCCCTTGTGATTCATGCTCCGTCTCCCGGCCACAGGTGCTGGGAGGGCAGGATTTTAGCTTAGCTGCCCAGTGGGTCGGACAGGGCGCTGCTCTTTTCAGTGATAGCTTGGATTAATATTTTACCTCAAAAAGGAGTTGTATGTACCCATGGGTTGATACGCCAGTCGCCCACAGGCCTAGAATCTAAAATTCTACTTGCTTTCCATTTGGGAAAAGATGTCTTTTGGTCCCTGTTTGTGGTTTTATTAGGGTCTGGTTTGAAAATCATCAGTTGGTTTCATGCCTATGATAGGTATGTGTATATATTTATAAATGAGAAACACTGTTTCAGTTACTTACTGGGTTTTTAATTCATGATGTTCACACACATGTAAATATTTATGTCAGTATATATGTGATGTATATGTATATGTGTGTGTGTGTGTATACATATATACATACACGCACTCACACATATTTTATATATGTGTGTGTGTCAGGTCCCAGTTATTTATTGGGAACATCCTGTGTGCCATCAAGAAGGCACATATACAAATTCACCCACACCCCAGTCTTTGTCCTCGTAATGCTTGCGCCGTGGTAGAAAGAAAAGGGGGAAATGTATATAAATAGTGATAGCAGAGTCATGTACAAATAGGTGTGAAAGAGCAAGAATAATGACCGAGTGTCAGAGATCTATGTGAAAGCCTTTAATCCACGCAATGACATTGGCAGGAGTCAATGCTATCTCCATTTTACAGATAGCCACACTCAAACTCAGGGTGGTTAAGACACTTGTCTGAAGCCACACAGCCTGTGAAGAAAACAAGGGCATAAACTTAATCTCCATCTGAAATCCTCACAGAGGTTGGGAGAGTACAATCAGGAGAAGAAAGAAACATATTCTTAGAAAGGCAGGCAACAGGATTTTTTTTTTTCAGAGCCTTAATAGAGAGGAGGAAGGGAGTCCCTGAGAGAGGGCAGGTACTTCCTACCAGGACCGTGGCAGCAGGAAGCCGAGACCAGGGACTGTACAGAGCTGATAAGGAGTTGTGACAAGCAAGCGAGGCGCTGCGGGTGGTAGGAAGGACTAGTCCTTCACCCCGGGGTGATGGAGAGGAAGGCCTGAACAAAGAGAACAACATGCGTGTTTAGCATTACCTTGCACTGACCTCTTTTCTCAGAATCACCTACACAAGAGCGTGCACTTTCTTATGCCTGAAATACATCTCGCCTGGACTTTGAAAAAAGGGGAGCCCTAATCTAGACATTTGGCTGCACCTTCCTTCCTTCCTTCCTTCCTTCCTTCCTTCCTTCCTTCCTTCCTTCCTCCCATCCTTCCTTCCTTCCTTCCTTCCTTCCTTCCTTCCTTCCTTCCTTCCTCCCTCCCATCTCCTCCTTTCCTTCCTTCCATCCTTCCTTCCCTCCATCCTTCCTTCCATCCTTCCTTCCTTCCTTCCTTCCTTCCTTCCTCCCGTCCTCCCATCCTTCCTTCCTCCCTTTCATCCTTCCTTCCTTCCTTCCTCCCATCCTTCCTTCCTTCCTCCCTCCCTCCCATCTCCTCCTTTCCTTCCTTCCATCCTTCCTTCCTTCCATCCTTCCTTCCTTCCATCCTTCCTTCCTTCCATCCTTCCTCCCATCCTCCCATCCTTCCTTCCTCCCTTTCATCCTTCCTTCCTCCCTTCCTTCCTTCCTTCCTTCCTTCCTTCCTTCCTTCCTTCCTTCCTTTTTCCTTTCCAGATGTTGATCTTCTCTTCATGTTGTCCAATTATATAACCAAGAGACACCGAGTCTGCTCCTGGAAACCTGTTCTTTCCCTACATTCCCTCCCTTAGACATAATACCGTATGCCTCATTCCCCTACGATAGAAATGCCCAGGTTATCTCTAATAAGTTCTTCACTCACACGCTGTAAACCCGAACATCATCATGCCTCTGAAGTTTGATTCTACATCCAGATTGTCTCTTCAATTCTCTTTGCTATAGAGATTGCTGAAATATTTCGGTCCTAGCCTAAAATTGGAGCCTAGGTATAAAGATGACTCTTCGCCTCACACTTGAGCTGGTTGGTATCTCCATTATCTCTGGCTGTGACAAAATCATGGCTAATCAGATCCTTATTCTCCAACGTTATCTTTTCCTAAGGTCACTACTAGCAATGATTGGTAAAATACAGAGCAAATGCAGAAAAATCCGTTAATGCATTCTTACCCTAAAAATGTTAACATTTTCCATATGTGTATAAGAGTTTACAAATAATCGACTGCAGCTTATTACTGACCAACATTGTGAATGTGTGTGTGTGTGTGTGTGTGTGTGTGTGTGTGTGTGTGAGAGAGAGAGAGAGAGAGAGAGAGAGAGAGAGAGAGAATGTTTGAGGCAGCACATGTGTGAGTGTAGGTGTACTACTGCTAACATGTAGGTGTACATGCTACTGTGTGCATGTTAAGGTCACAGCATAATTTTGGAAATCAGTTATGACCCTCTACTGTGAGTTTTTGTGGCTCTAGGTCTGGTCATAGGTTTTCCTGCTATGTGCTTTCATCTAATGGGCCATCTTACCAGTCGCTGATATAGTTTATTTGGCACACACATGAAACGATTTTGGCCTATATTTGAATTAGTTATTAGGCTTTGAAAATTGTTTTGGGAAAAGCTAGAATCAGGCAACAGTGGTCCGGAATCCCATGAGGCAGGCATCACAGCTACCCATTATAGGGGACCTTCCGTTTCCATTTGTAGCATTCACAGGCACAGGAATAGGTCATATTGAGACTATGCACTCTTGCTATGATATGCGTGACACTATATGTCTGTAATCTTCCTCTCATAAATACAGAGCATGGGGGGCAAATCTTGAGAAAAGTCAAAGCGTTCGTTAAAAGGCTTTCTGCAAAATACTGACCAGTGCTATTTAAAATTGAGCATGTCACCTGGGGAAAAAAAAAAAGTAATAGCTGAGGGCTTGTCAAAGCCAGATGAAGACAAGAACTGTAGTTTCCTTCACAGAAACACAAAACAGAAAAAGCACAGGAGCTGAAGCCTAACAGGCACTAAGTGATGGCTTTCTTAGTAACGAGCCACAGCCGTTTCATTAATTGTGACAGAATAGAGCACAATAGTGTAGGATGTTAAGATAAAGTGGACCCATGCCGTCCACCAATACTGCACTCACAATGGTCTTACATGGCTAGACTATGCCCCGTTTAAGTAATTTTTAAAAGATCTGAGTGAACACAAGACAGAACTAGTATGTAGGAAATGTGCTTGTTGACTGCGACCTTTTCCAAGTCGTCAATTTCCTTCACAGTGGTGTATTTTGGTGCTTTGAGAATAATGCATAAGCCATGCATTTACATAGATGGATGAGTACCCTGTCCTAAAAAGGTAACTTTTCTCACATATGTGTAAATAGATTCCCATGCATACATGAGAGATACTGTTATATGTGAGATCACTAGGTCATTTATAAAATGTGCTTGGGCATTACTGAAGAACCAGAAATTCAAACCAACCTGACCTAGTGTCAAGATAGAACTAGGAGGGAACAACAAACAAACAATGGAAACAGCTGGTTTTTGGAGGTGTTAACACCACTTTCCTAGGGGCTGTCTGCATTCGTTAACAAATTCAAAGGTTTCCTCCTCCCACGCTCTAAAAACCACTGGGCTTCTAAAGGATCACAACTGCAATTGATCTGTGTAGGAAAAAGGCTGTGCCTATGATTCTTCCAAATGTTCTGATTTACACATTACTTTTTCTTTATTAATTTCATTTTGCTAATTATTCCCCACAGTCACCTTCTGGGGTACATTGTTCTTTTTCCAGTTTTTCAAGGTGAAGAAATTTTGGCTTGAAAGAGGCTCACTGACTTTCCAGAGGTTACCCAGGGATTCATTAATAGAATAAAAATTAGGCTCCAGTTAATGTCACTAAGTATCACTATCCTCATCTGCCTGCCTGCCTCAATCCAAAGAAGCTCTAAATAAGGAGATAGCATAATTAAATACCTTTAGGGGAAACACAAACGAATCAAATCTGCAGAAAAGACAGAGATAAATTCATCAGACACAGTAAGATAGCTCAGGAATGCAGGGTGTTCAGAAGACAGCAAATTAGATTGCTGCTTGTAAGAGATGAGATAGGAAAGCTCGGGAGCTCAGGGATGTTCTCGTCTGTTCTCTGAGACGGGTGCCCTGACAAGAGCACGGAGAGGTGTAAGGTACAACATGAGTCCGTGTCTATTCTGGGGTGTTCCTTTAGGGGTCTGTGAATATGAATGCTCCAATGTGCATTGTGTGTAGAGACAATAAAAAGTGCTTGGTAGTCCTGGAGCTTTTGTTTGTCAAGCTCTACAGGCAAAGTTAAGGCAGATGCAACTGACTTAGCAAGCCGAGCCACCTGGGTCCAATGCCTGTGCCATTTTGTCAAGGCCAAACTTGTGTCCTCGTGGAAGGAGACGACCCTATTTTTATATGAAACAAGTGTAGGCTTAGATTTTTCAAAACCTACTTTAACAAACCTGCTTTAACGAGGTTTCTCAAATGCTTTGACCCCCCTCCCCCTTCTAGCCCACTGTCCAGAGGTAGGGGAGAAAAGATGGTAAATAGGGGTTGTGGACCTGTTTAGAAGTAGTTCTTGGGGCAGTTCCAATCTCTTGTGTCAGGATATCAGCAGTCCAGATCAGAAGTGTCGGGATGCCAAACATGAGTCAGCAGCAGTGGCATGATCCAGAGGAAACATCCAGGCCTCCGCCAAAATGTAATGAGTCAGTGGGAGGGACCAGAACCAGCTAGATTGCCAGGAGATCTCTGCTCTGACTCTCTTAACAAAGTGAAGATCAGTGAAGCTTCATCAGACATCTGAAGATTCGAGACCAACAAAGATTGCACAGGTTGCTGTCAGTATCCCTTGAGTTTGACTTGCACTCTCTGCAAAGATCATGAGTCCCCTCATAGATCTGCTTTAGCAAACCTTCATATGAGTCTGCTTCAGCAAAACATCATGTGAGTCCTCATCCCATGACACAACCAGAAATTTCCACTTCCAACAAGTGACTTATGTTCTGCACCACATTAATCCCCAAATCGAACATGATCCGATGGTACCGCTACTTTTTTTCTTGGTAGTGTTAGCACAAAAGTAGGGAAGCCTTGAATATAGAGAAATTTGCTACAAATGGGTCAATTTCCAAAGACAGGTAAAATATCTGGATGTCACTGGAGAAGTCCACTGGGTTTCTCCTTTATGAAATTTTCTCTTTTATGTTCATGTACTGACTGCATTCACATCACAGAATTCATAGTAGTACTTGCACCAAGGAGATTACATTTGAATTATGTTTAGGTAATCAAGGACTCATCAGCCCTTTCTCATCAACATATGTTCCATCTGATGGATGATCAATAGTCCTATCCATTTTAAAGCAAGTAGAATTGATTGATGTGTGGAGGAAGAACTCTTGCTATTGGATCTAGCTCCCTTTTGATAACTGGTCATGAGAATGGATTTTATAGTTGGAGGCAGTGGTTGTGAAATGGAGATAAGGAAAGTTCTATTGAGCAAGCCAGGAGACTGTATAAATAGACTAACTTCACCCATGTCATCAGCCTTCATACTGACGAACAAGGCAGGAGAGAATGTTGCTTGACTCTTCCCATCTTTACCTGTCAAGATTATCTGCTTTACAAACACCAATGGTGACTGAGGAGAATGACATTCTATTCTGCCCACAGTCTTTGTCAACTGGATTAACTTAAGTGGTCAAATTTGTGTTTTCTTTTGTCCATCGAACTGGTAGTATAACACTTGATACATAGAAAGAATAATTTCGTTAATCAAAGCCATTTTTCTTTCTTTACTAGAGGAACAACTCCATCCCTGCTTTCCATCTGGAAGCCAAGACCTTCCACTGTTCACTGTCTACATAAAGGCAGCAGATGTGTTGAGTGCATGGGGAAATGTTTACAGTGCTGTGTTCAGTATTGAGTTTCTGCCCCCTGCACACCCTTTTTAAATTTTAGTTCCCATTTGACACAAAGAGAGATACTTCTTTGCTTCCTATCCATGTTTATGACCACAGTGACTGCAAGAGCACATTGCCTGATTGGGAGCTGGAGCATCCATGCATAGCCTTAGAGCAGGATTCATAAACCATTTTATTAATGGACAGTAGGTATAGATGTTAGGTCAAGGAATAAGAAGACTGAACAGCTTTGTCACAAAGAGGTTCACTGGCTTATCAGGTTGGGATAATTGCAGTGGAGCACTACCTGTTTTCTTGAGTGAGATACCATTAAAGGGTTTGTGCCCCTGACCTACTACACATACATACACATTTTAAATAAGTTAGGCAGTTGGGGGGGGGGAATTCTTCTTTGGAACTTTTAGTTGAAGTATCTGATCTAATCTTTTCATATACTGTCAACTAGTGATGGCCAAAGGGGCTGTGCTTTCTATTTACAAAATGACACTGTGCAGTGTTTTTTCTAGCTGAAACCAGTTATTTCTTAACAAAAGAAAAGAGTAAAGAATGCCGCATCTTAAAATATGCACTTGTGATGACTAGTGATGCATCTTGAAATATGCACTTGTGATGCCTTGTGATGACTATACCTTCTTATTTGGTATAGACATTCATCAATAAAGGCCAACTGATGACCTGATTCTGTGGATAATCGGGAGCCCTCTGGATGCACCTGCTCTTTAGAGCAGTTTTAGTCCTACTAAAAGTGGGTGGGATCCAGTTGCTAGATTTTCTTTTCACTTCTGTTTTGTTTCCCAGGCAAAGTTGACACAGCAGGAGAAGACTCCCTTGACAGCAGAGAACAGGAAGAACTCATGTTCCAGCCTTGTTCCTATTGTCTTAATAAGATGCCCAGAGAAACCTTGCAGTATGAACAGGTAGATGAATGTCCATGGATGGCTTTCCTCAGGCAGAGTGAGCCTTACAGTTCCATGCAATTTGGCGGGGATGGGTGGAGCTTCAAGTCAGTGCTGCTGTTTAAACTGCAGAGCCGGCGTACAAATGATCCCTAACCCATTCTGGCGTAGTAAATCATCTTCACAGTTCTAATGCACCGTGAAACCCAATTTACATATAACATAGCACAGGAGATGAAAAACCAAGAACAGACTCCTGTTTCAAAAGGCATCAGGCTCCCTGCCTCACCTCCTTGAAGCGCCACTAACTTCTATAAATCCCTTGCTGGAACGGTTATTAAATCACCATGGCCTTCTGGCTATTCAGTCCTTAATTCCCGTCCTCTCATGGAATACACCCCATATGGAAACTCATCTCTCTCTGTTCTATTCCCCATTCCCCCTCACCCCTTTATTTCATCCAACAGCTCTTTTCACTGGAGAGGAATCCCTAAGAATCACTGGCCACAGTAAACATAACGTGTAGCTTACCGATTAGATGTACAATACACTTGGATTGTAAATATTCATTTAGTTAGCTACCTCGGCTGATGATGCTTGTGACCGGGCCATAGAAGGCGGTGCAGAAGAAAGGAACACTGGATCTAGATCTTGTAAGAGGAACACAGAGAAACACTGGATGAGGGTGTAGCCACGTTGTGTGGTACACTGCTATACATATCTATTGTAGACTGAGAGGGTAGGCTAATTACAATCTGTTATGTGTTCTACCCAAAAAGATCACAGTGGAAGCAAAGTAATGGAATTGGCTTTTCCCACCTCAGAGTATATCATTTATTTGAATTAGCCACGAAGCACGGAAACATTTCTTAATCTTGTCCCTCAGAAAAAGAACGGGAATGTTTTGGGTTCCATTAGAATTAGAATCAATGTTCACAGCAGTCACTGTCAGTTGTCTGTCCTCAGATTAAAAGGATTCAGCGCCCGCCAAAGTGTTCCTTGACACCAGGGTCCCTCTGTCGTGGTTTCTCAGTGCTGGCACATGCCAAGTTTGGAGCCAGAACATTCTTTGTGAGGAGAATTGCCTTCTGTACTTCAGGGTATTTAAGCTCTGCCCTCTAGAAACACACAGCAGTGGCCTCGAGCTGGGGCCCTAAAATGTATCATCTCCCGTTGCTAAATGCCCCCCCCCCCCCCGCCCAGCAAGGCAAACTTGCTTCCCATTGACAGCGATAGCTCTGGACCCATTCCTTTTTCTTCCTTCTTTTCATGTTCAAGTCCCACACTTCACCCACCAATACATACATGTTTCCGCCCAATCATATATATATACATATATATATATATATATATATATATATATATATATATATATATATCTGTCACGTCTTCCTTCTTCTCTGAAAGTGATCCTTAATGCCATAAAAATACCGTGAGAATGCTTGTGTAAACCAAATCAAATTGGAACCTCAAAAACAGCATACAACAGTTCGAAGCAAGGGGAAATTTGAAGCTTTGTAGGAAAAAAAAAAAAAAAAACTCGAAAATGTACCTGGGCCTCTGTAGGAAGAATTGAGTTGGGTTTGGCTGCCTAAGGCAGTTGGGTGGCTCTCTGGGACCTATACAAAAGGGGTTCGCATGAAATTCCCCTGGGGGAAAAAAAAAAAACTTTTCCTCTTCTAGTTTAAGCCTCTTATTGATTTTCTGTATAAATTATTCACCATACATTTTCCATAACTTAAAAAGAAACTTTTTTTCTCAGTCTCACTCCCCTTGACCTACTCACTTGCTCTCGGCAAGTGTCGACCTTTCTGAGTTTAAACTATGAAGAGTGACGGGGAAGGGGCTGGCGAAGGGGCTCTGCGGTTAATTAATTTTTGCCTTTTTGATTAGATGCGTAATACACGCGGATCTCAAATATCCATTCAGTTAGTTACCTTTGCTGAGGGTGGCCCTTGGCGCAGGATTAGAATTCAGTTCCGAGCCCTATGCCAGGCAGCTTATCACCCCTGTAACTCCAGTTTCAGGGAATCCCATGTTCTGTTCTGGCCTCCTTAGGCACCACCTTCACATGTGTGTTGAAGGGTGGGTGAACACACATACTCATACACACACACACACACACACACACACACACACACACAAATAAAAATAATTGTTCTTTAAATAGAAAACTCATAAGAATTTCTAAATAATCTTAATATATTTTCCCTTCTACTCTCTCTCACTTAACCCTTCAAAATACTTACATGAGGAGGCAGCCCTGCTTACATCCTCGAGTTATCTTTGTCACTTTATTTTCTTCTGATTTCCTTTCACGCCTTGTGATTGTCTTTGCATTTCTTCTCATGTTCTTTTTATTAGCACGTGTAGTGTAACAATCCTGCCTTTCACAAGTAACCCCTTAACTCTGTACAGGGCCTCCCGTGTCTCAGCATCTCATGGAATGTAGACATTAGAGAAATGGAAGAGGCAACCCGAAGGTATCACTATTTTCTATTTGGTTTTCTTTTTGAGGTGACCAAAGATGGTAAGAGTTGGCTTGATACTTGGTCTTACAGTGTTACCAAAACAACATGATTAAAACAGCTTTGAAGCTTTCCATCTTTTCCAGTCCTGGGAAAATCCATTAAAACAGCAACAAAGAACAAAACAATGTGCCTATACTCCTAGTTTTCAGCCTTCGGTGGAAATGGCAGGACAGAAAGGCTCTATTGGAATTTTCAATGTGTTTGCTGGATGTATGAAGCACACATTGTATATCCTTGTATCACATGTAAACCAGACATCAAAACCCTGCAGGAAAGGCCAGTGAGATGGCTCAGCAGATAAAGGCATTTGCTGTGCAGCCTGGCTGCCTAAGGTTCATAGAGAAGATAGAACGGACTTTACACAGTTGCTCTCTGATCTCCACATATTCTCCCTCACACATATTGTGCACACATACAAGTAATTAAAACTGCAAACTACATCTGGAGAAATAGATAACTTGGTTTTCAGGGCTCTGACAGCTTCTATCGTTGATCTCTGTTCAACACTGTCTTTTCTTTGGGTGTGATTCTAACATGCACTGAGTCTATCAGAAAAGAACTGCTCTCTCCTCTAGCTGGCCAGAATATGAGTCAATCACTTTATATCAGGTTCTGGTTTTGAGAATGATATGGCTGCTGCAACCACTTCATTTTCAGTTGGGAGAATTATGGCAAGGATAGGCACAGAGGTCAGGCCTGGAGAGAGTTGGAGGAGCTCAAGGTATCTTATGCCTAGCTGTCCATCCTTGATGTAATATTCCACCATAGTGGTAGTAGTGTGAACCCGTGAATCATGGAAAACCCAGTGAGGACAAGATACTACTACCACATCATGGCGCCACTTCCTATATTGCTGTGGTTTTCAACTGGGGCTTGGGTGTACAGATGCAGTGTGCATGAGAGCTCATGTCAGCACCTCCCTAGGTAGATGTATCACGTCAAGCATTTTATAGAGCAACAGGTCTGCCTTGATAGTAGTTAGAAATAGGAGATGTGATGGGAATGTATTGAGTTATTTGCCAGGATGCTTGACAGAAGTTGACAAGTTGAAAGAGAATGCAATGCAGGGGCCCAAGGTGGAGGTTAGGGACGGGTCCTCACCAAGCGTCTAACAGGTTGGTATCAGTCTTGAAGACTTGACATGTAGAGACATGATGATTTAGCGTAACCGATCTAACAGGGGATAAGGAGAATTATTTATTTTTATTTTTAGCGTCCAGTGTTGCACGAGAAACCAGCTTTCTGTTGAGACAAGAGTAGGGACACCCTCTTTGGTATACAGCAAAGCAGCCTCATCATAGAATGGGAATTGCAGAAGCCATTCTGGAGAGACTGAGAGATGGAGAGGCAGTGCAAAGTTTGGGCCTGAGAGTAGGGGAGAGGGTAGATGGTCAAAGGACTTGCATGTTGAGCAGAGCCCGAGAATAAACATGGGCATGAGGTCTGAGGTCTGGTAAGATTACTGCTTGCCAGCTTCCAACTGGAGCAGAGATGGAACACAGTTTCTGTACCAGGGTTGGCTCAGGCCCCCGGGGTGGGGGAGGTGTTGCCAGAGGCTTCACGATATTACTAAATTGTGATTTTTCTCAGTTTTCCCAACCAGAATCTTGCTGGGAAGGATTTGAACATGCCCCTGAAGAGATATCCTCAAGACATCTTCTGATAAAGAATGACGTGTCCCAGGGATGGGTAGGGTCCAATTCTCTCAAAAGCCTTGCTGTGTTCTGATTCAGTAGACTTGGGAAGAAATCCTGTCAGAGAAGGAGCAGACCTATTCCCCAGCCTCCTTTGGGAACTAGCTTCCTAACTGACACACCCTGTTTTCTGGGCCTTTCCTTCTAAGCAGCCTCTAACAATATAGTCACCCCTTAACAATCTTAAGGTTCAGGTAAAATACAGCCTACTCGGTTGAGTGATGATCGACTGCCACATTAACTAAACTCAAAGAATAGAATGTTCTCTATACAAGAGAATGTTCTGCCCTGGACATCTTAGTGTGTAGGATTTGGGTTGGTGGTGAGGGTGGTGTGTGTGTGTGTGTGTGTGTGTGAGAGAGAGAGAGAGAGAGAGAGAGAGAGAGAGACAGAGACACAGACACAGACACAGACACAGACACAGACACAGACACAGACACAGACACAGACACAGACACAGAGAGAGACTGACATTCTCAGGCACAGCTATAGGAAAGGAGCCCATGCCTAGTGCTGATCGAACTCCTAGAAGACAGACAGATACTCTTTAGCCGCTGGCCTGAAAGCTCTGGATATTCTGGATTAAAAAATGACTCCTTTGTTCTGAAGGATAGCTCAATGTGAAATAAATATACATGGATTTAAAATAATACATTAATTTAAATTTGCCAGGTGGAGATACTTGGATGGAAATGTACCTAAAAGGCGACAAATGACCCGCTCCTGCATCTAATCAGCCAATCAGACACCCCCATGCTGATTACTTAATGAACTGGAATTATTTTCATGCAAATTTTTCTTTGATTATTCACAATTCTACCCTTCCCCCTCCCCCAAGTTCCTTCCCCCCCCCAATAGTCTGCTTATAATTCTTAACAAATTAGTTAATATTTTCTTCAACCGTATCACAGAATTGGTTAATCAAAACTGAATTCTCGGCTAAGTGTCTCTGAGCCATGTGCAAAGCATTCAGTCAGGTAGACGAGGCATTGACAAATAACTGAAGGATCCTTCTTCAGTTAAGAAGAAGCAGTTACAAGTGTCTCTATGAAAAAGAAATCAAAGGCCCTGGCCATGTCCAGAAGTCTCACCACACAGGCTAAAGAGAGAGCATGATTATATCCACAGAACGGGCTCTATACCATTTGGCATGCTGCTCCCCCTGTGTGCTGTGCGAAGGACTCACAGAGCTAATGGACCCTGAGCATGGGGATCTGCTCTAGATGCCCATGGGTTCTCACTAAACAGTTGCTATTACTGTTAGCACTCTAGGTGATATGTAATCCTCTTCTCACAGGGCTTAAATTCCAGAGTGTTTTAGTGACTTCTACAAGTAACACCTTAAATCACTACCTTGAGAGTGCTTCCAGGTCACCCTGAAATGAGCTGAACTGGTGGCTTGCTCCTAAATCTATTTCCAAGCTCATAAATTCAAAGCCATAATCAAAAGACTCACATATGGGGAGTCTGAAGAGAGCCATTGAAGACAGTTCTATCCAATCAGATTTTATAGTACCTGGCATTGCAGTTGGGACAAAATGAAATATATCGGTTGCTCCGCTTGATAATTTGATCCTTCGGCAGGCGTTTGGACACACTGCAAAAAGGTTCTGTCAAAGGTCTGTTTGGGGAGGTAGTCACCGTGTGAAAGGTTCTAGGTATGTACACGTAAAGCCACCATCAATTGTCAGAGGAGGAGAAAAGTTTCAGTACTCTGTGCCATGACAGGCTACCACTTAGCTATATGGGGACATAAAGCCGAGACTAGGCAAACTGAAGATAACAGGCATACAAGTGGCACCAGCTACTGAAGGAAGGACCTCGAAATAGGGGAGTGAAGCTCGTAGATATGTAATGAGTGGGCTTCCTCGGGGGCAGTGGAATTTACTTTGGTAATAGCCGTGCTCTGTGACTAAGGTATGTTTCAAATAAATGAATCGCATGCTGTGTGAACTATTAACTAGAGGCAAATGAAAGGAAACAAAAAAACGAGAGAGGGCACTATCTTCAGGGGATTGTGGGAATACACAGGATACACTAATGAACAGAATCAGAGTTTCCTGCTTTAGCTGGAGTCCATCCTCCCACCTAGAGAATGTTAAAGCAGTTCTCTTATGGCAATGTGTTAAAGATGCTAAATGAAGCAAAAATCTCATTCACAATCAATATGGTCTTTTAAGGCTTCCTTCCTCACACCTAGAGTCATGTATCCTCTAGGTAAAGATCCAGTCCTCCTCCAGGAACTGAGATCAATCTTGACCTTGACAAAGGATATTTCTTGTACTCTAGTTCAATATTCTAAGAACATCAGCACTACTGTAAGGATCTGGTTTTTGACTGTGTTGGGTCCTGTTCAGACTTTCTAAATGGAGACCCATATATTATCCTGTTATATCTTGGCATCATCGGTCTTTGATCATGTCCTGCACTTGACACAAAGTCATAGGCTATCTGGGTCTATCAAGAGCGTAGCCTTGTGGAGTCTGGCAAGGTTCCTTCCTCCATCATTGGTCCTACCTTCTGCCCAGTTCCCTTAGAAGGTCCTACCTTCTGCCCAGTTCCCTTAGTGCTCCAGTCTAGACTCACGAGCTTCTAGACTATGCTGATGACTCTTAGTGTGCTGAAAAATAATTTACGTTCTGATTTTTTTTAAAGTATGATTTCTCATTAACTCATCATTTTTTAGAAAATGAAAAATGCATATTTAATATAAGATTGAGTGCAGGCTACATGAAAAGTATGCTCACAATTCTGGAAATATGAAGGTACAAAGAAATGGTTGATGGCTAAAAATCGTAAGTATACTTATGGGGTAATGAATACAGTGGTCTTAGTTCCCTCAGATCCACAACAGCCCTGGAGTACATTTGCTTTATGTTATTTTTTGTATGTATACCATACACATTTCTTCTGTATTCCTCAAGTTATACTTTGGATCTACAGGTTTGTTCATCTTAAATATTGTTACTTTTTATACTTTGGCTGTACCATTTCCCTTCCTCACAGTCTTCTCTCTCTCTCTCTCATGTTCCTATACCTATATCTATACCTATACATATATATATGACAGAGATAGATATTATATATACATATATATATAATTTTTAAAAATCCAGTACTTATATGCAATCATGGGATCTTTTCTGTGTCTTGTTTATTTCACTTGGCATGATATCTTCTAGACCTTCCTTGCAAGTTCTAGGGTATTATTATCTTTTCAGCCCGCATAAATCTGTTGTTAATACTACACAGGATGTTACATCATCTATGGAACTCAAATTCGAACAGAACTTACCACCGAACTGAACACAAAGTCCTATGTCTAGTTATCACAAAACAACGTGGGGTGACATTCCATCTTCAAAAGAACCGTGGCTAGGCCTTCTGAACTTCCCTGCTGGAGATGATTCATCTAGGGTCACCCAGGATCACCAAGCAGTTTCACAAGACTGAGACAGAAACCAGAGGTCAAGTGGGAGGGTGTTATTAAGGCAAGGGGTAGCAGATGAATCATAGTTTTCCAAATGATTTCCCAGGAGCAGAGTACACAGTCTAGTTCTTAAAAAATGTAAGGATTCCCCGGCTGGGGAGGGTAATCACAAGTCACTCTGAACTGCAGTCTTTCTGCATTTACATAGGACACTGAAGATGTTTATATGTTTTCTTCTTCTTCTTTTTTTTTACTTTTGTGTGTATATGTGTGTGATATGCACATGCATTTTTACATATGCAAGTTCACGTGTGTGTGTGTGTGTGTGTGTGTGTGTGTGTGTGTGATGTGATTGCACTTATGCACATATACGGAAGACTCAGGTTGATGTTAGGCTTGTCCTTTGATGGTTCTGCCATCTCCTTGAGGCAAAATCTCTCGATCAGACCGAGAGCTTGTGGATGTGGCTTGTCTTGCTAACCAGCTTTCTCTGGGGAGTCCTCAGTTTCCTACCAAGCATTTATAATGATTCTAATGGCCTGATCATCAGTTCCTTCCCTTGTTCTGGAAACATGTTAACCACTGAATCATCTCCCCAGCTGGAGAACAAACATTTTAGTGTCCTGTGATATATGTGATATATGTCTGAAAAGACAAGTACTAACATTGCAATGCCTGGAAAAAATTCTGGCTAGTCAGCGTCTCAGACAATAGTCTTCCTCAACTTCTAGTCTTATGAATTCACCACCTTGGGCATCTAGTCCTACTGCTGCCTTCAGATGCCAACAACAACAGTCAACACCCATCTACGACTTCCTAAGAGAGTTCCAGTAAAAAAAAAAAAAAAAAGATCTTGTGGGCTCCTGACACTCAAAACTGATTAGAACAAAATGATCTAATCATTCTGCTAAAATCTGGGATGACTTGTTGCACTATGTCTGTGCCTTGTGTGTCTTCTCCTGGGGAGATGCAAGCAAATATCTCATCAACCAATATAGAGAACCAATAATAGTCCTGAGAAATGACTCTGCCCATGTCTAACTTGATGAACCAATGAGTTTATTAGCTTAGCTACAGGGTGCATGGGTTACCCAGAGATGAGTGAATCACCCCCTCAGTGGGAGAGAAAAGTCACAGACAATGAGTGCCTGGAGCTCGCTACAAGACTCTCAGAAAGTTCTATAGATGGGTAAGGTCCCTCCCCCAACTATTGCCAGGCTAATAATGCCTTGGGAATCCAATGAGTTTTATTTCCTCATGGAGTTCCCTTACTCTCCCCAGGAATAGATACTTCAGTCTGAAGAGAATAATCATACAGCATACCATGGCAGCAACCTGGAAGCCTCAGAGGAGGGATAATGCTTAGGCTCTGATCTTCCCATTGTATCTCAAGAATGACTCCCAGGGCTGGGTGAGAAGGAGTCACTAGTATGGAGAAAGCAGGTAGAATCCCAGAGATGCTTAGCTTTGAGTCACCATGAGTAATCTACTCATAAAAACTTCTTCAATACTTTGGCCATACATTAGACATGAGAGTTTTTCAAAACATTCTTTTATAAGTTTTCAAGATCCTGTGTGTGTGTGTGTGTGTGTGTGTGTGTGTGTGTGTGAGAGAGAGAGAGAGAGAGAGAGAGAGAGAGAGAGAGAGAGAGCAAAGAAGAAGAAGAAGAAGAAGAAGAAGAAGAAAAAGAAGAAGAAGAAGAAAGAAAGAAGAAGAAAAAGAAGAAAAAGAAGAAGAAGAAGAAGAAGAAGAAAAAGAAGAAAAAGAAGAAAAAGAAGAAAAAGAAGAAAAAGAAGAAGAAGAAAAAGAAGAAGAAAAAGAAGAAGAAGAAGAAGAAGAAGAAGAAGAAGAAGAAGAAGAAGAAGAAGAAGAAGAAGAAGAAGTTTTCAGTTTAATTTTAGTTCTAGAAGGTAGATATTCTCCAAGATAGGATGATGGAAGTTTCCATAGCCGCAAATGGTAGAATGTCAGAAGGGATACTATGTCTATGCCTTGCTTCTTAGCTGCACAGTTGGAAATGCAGAAATGGATGGCTAAAAGAATCTTTATATTCCTTCTGCCTTGCTCATGAGTCTCATTATAGAGAGACATATTTACTGTCATTGTTTGGAAACTCCATTGGTTTACAGACCAATATTATTGGTTATTCAGCAAGTTGTAAATCAGGCATCCTGGATTCTAGGACCTGTCCCTCTCTCCTCTTCTCATGATGAGAATTTTTGCAAACGATGCAAGGTCTCCTGCCTCAACTTCTCTTCCAAATAAATACTCTCATAAAGCCTGCCATCTGCAGAATTCTCGGGAGGAAAGAGAAGACTGCTCTTAGCCATAACCTCCTAACCCACTCAGCACGCCCTCAGCCAGCAGCCGCATTCTCTCTTTGGCACTCAGAGGATGCCGCTACCCCTTGCCCTCAAAAGTGCTATCAACATAATGAAAGTTGAGGTGAAAATAAATCATTTCATAAGCTACTTCTTCCAGCTGTTAACAAAAACCTGAGTGTGAGATGACCCAGGAATAGTGGACTGGGCTTCAGTGTGGTTATAAAGTAGGCACCCGCCCTGAAAGGTTGGGTACAGAATGTGTACAGAGTATTTTTCTACAACAAACCATTTACTTAGCATCTCCAGTGTCTTGGCTATTATAAAGATTCTACAGTTGAATTAAGGCAGGAACCAAGATGAACCGGTTGGATATCACGGCTATATAACTTTATACAAAGACTTGAGAATCAGGGAGTTCAGTGTCTGAAGGGATGCTGAGACCAAAACCACACAGGTAAGATGGCTGACTGCCTCCCTGAAAAAAATCTTAGAAAATCCACGAGAAAGGAATGTGATTCCTAAGCATTTTGTATCAAGTCCCTTAGATTTTGACAGTCGGCCTCTAAATTCTCACTACTATATAGGCTAATGGCCTATATAGTATTGCATATTTTCTAGATTGTTATACCCACTAGACTTTAATGACTAGACATTGGATGTGTCTTTTGCATCTGAGTCCTGGAAAAAGGTAGGATAAATAAAATCTTAGTAGATTTTTCAATAAATACTAACATTTTAATTTTAAAAGAAACAGGTATAGGGGTCATACATCTAATGAGGGCTGGTGAGTAACCACCTGGAGAATCCATAGAAAAGCCCAGTTATACTTATATTTAGGTTTTTAAACCTCAGCCCTTTATAATTAAATTAGCTTAGACTTGTCCTCAAATTTCCTACAGAGCAAGGGAAGAAATCATGATGTTGGTATCTGATAATTTTAATGGTACTTTTGTATTTAGTACACATTTATTTTTAAGACACCCATTTTGAATATTTGGCCAAACCTGTTGTTGCATTGATGATTAAGAATCCAAACTTCAAGAAGATGAAATAATTATTTTCTTAGTGATTTAAGAAGGGGAAGGGTACAGTCCAGAACGCCTGGTCTAGGATTCCTAATGCTTTCAGGAGGGCTTTTTCACTAGAGCCCACTGCAAAATTCTGGAAAGAATAGAAGTAATTGTTTAAACAAACAAACAAACAAACAAACAAACAAACAAAAAAACAAAATCAATTTTGGATCTTTGTCAGAACCCAGAGTTTCTGTTCCACACCTTAGTTGCGGAGGCAGTCATTTTTCATCTAGGGGCAAGCGCTGCCAGAGATAAAAGCTTTCTGCGTATTTATGTGAAATGAAAGATGGGAAGTTCCCTGACGATGTCTGAGGCCTTAATTCAATTGATGTTGGCACGATCAACTTCGGGACTCATCCAAATCCATTATTAAGGGTTCTCTTGCCAAAACTCTGGGGAAAAAATGTGAAATCCTCAGGAGTTCTTTCTGCTCCATATTTTAAAGTAAAGCAAGAGAGTCTCTTGTTTTTACCCTGTGGGAGTTCAATATTGGTCTTTGGTTGCTCTAAGAAAAACTAAAAGCAGCAACTTCGGCCTCTGGGTTACTCTTTTGGTGTACAGAACAGCAGTATAAGAGATGGCAAAGAAAGACATTTATAATTGTGCAATGGGGACTAGAATGCCCTATTATTCCACGTTCTTATGGTCATGCAAGTTATAAACCTCAAGAAAGAATTAGGTGATCGGTGCTTTCTAAAGCCATTGTGTAAGTATCATGGTATTTTAAAAACTAAATATTCTGTCAATCCTGGTTTTGTTACATTTATGCCAATCTAATCTAATTTAATCTCACTGTTTTACTTAGAACTTTCTAGAAAACCTAATATCCCTAAAGAAGACCAACTATGCCATTTAAAGTCTTGTTTTGAGTCACCCCAGAGAAAGAAAAGCAGGATAATTTCCTTTCAGAATAATTACAGCTGTCAGACCAGGAAATGCTGATTCCACTTGCTTAAGCAATGAAGACATTAATTATCCCCTTGACCAGAAATGCTGCGGCTGGACAACTCTGAAACACGGCGTAGTTAGGCTCTGGCTTTTAACATCTCCGTGCCATAGGTTATTTGATGACTGGCTCCTGGCCAGGTGCAAGATGGTTGCAAACAGGTCTGAATGCCAAGTCCGAATAAAATAATGACAGGGATCAGAAAAAAAAAATTAAATGATCACAGATTCCACGTACTACTTTCAGATACAAAGAAAACTTTCTTAACAACGTCCTTGCATGGTTAGTTAGCTAGATGGTTACCAACTCCTGTGCTTACACCAAGGCTTAAGCACATTGTTGAGACTGGATCCAGCTTAGGCCAGTTAATGGCCACCCTGGGATCTGGTACAGTTATCTATTCTCTTCAACTATGACTGATGAGAATAGCTAAATGAGGAACGAAAGAGCTGGAGTGGTGGAAAATTGGGTAAGGAATGGATGCTGAAAGAAGACAGTGGTGTTCTCTAAAAGTGTCTATATTGTATTTAATAGTTCTCAATCCCACTGCATTCTGCTGACTCCTTTCCCTTCTCTTTATTATTAGTCCTAGCCTAAGACTTGAGAATTGTTTGCCATCATCTGTTTGCCACTAATGGGACTTCTGAAGAGTAGAGTTGTATTACATCTACTTCTAGTCCAAGATCAAGACTGTGGCAGATGGTATCTGGTGAGAAACATTTCCTGATTCAAAGATATCTTCTTGATTTGATGTTATAGGGTGGACAGGGTTACACAGTTATCTGTTGTTTCTTGGTTAAGGGCTCTATTCTCAATCATGAAAACATCTCAATCCTGACCTACCTCCTTAAACAGTCACATTGGTGCCAAGGAATTTTAACAGAAAAATTTTGAGAGGATGCAGCATGAAGATATCTAATCGGTAGTTTAGACGTTAATGTCATGAAGGTGATGTCTCTGCTCTAAAGGAACACCTAGTCTTTTGCACATGTTAAGAAAAGGCAGTTCAGAGAGAAAAAGAACAACAACAAACCCCCAAAACCCAAGTATGCCTATCTTCCAAGATAAACAAAAGCTCTTAGGGCCTGCTGCTCCACAAATTACCAAAGGCAAAGCACACTTGAGCATCAAATAATAAAAGAACAAAAGATTACAGTTTTCCCTGTTTTCAAAAGCACAGCATTTACTACACATGTAGTAACAAGGGTGAAGGAAGATACTTTGAGCCCCATGCAAGGTCTATGGTATTACAGAACGAAAGAGAGCTGAGTTTTTTAATTGAAAACAAGAGAAGTAATTATCTGCAATTCTTGTTCTGAGAAGGTGGTAATTAGAGTAGATCCCCATTCCCAGGTCAATACTGTCAGCTCAAAGCTGATAGAACTCCCCAGTTTGATGTTAACAAAGTAAATAGAACAATATATATCCAAGTCTGTGGGGTACACAGGAAGATGATTGGGAATTTTAGTTCTGTAATTGTTGCCTTCTGTGGATGGAAACTACAGGTAATTTTAATAAGCGATCTCTACTACTGCAAAAGATGGCCCACTAGGGTGCCTTTAAGAGAGAAGAAAATACCTCATTAGTGACTCAATCCCATATTCTTCTAAAAAAATATCCAAGCCTGAAGATATGAAATAACGGCAACTAACTCCTTACTTAGGTAATTTTAATCTGAGAGATGTGCATTATTTTTTAAAAATTAGAAATTTTTACCGAGTCCAAGATACGAAAATTACTTAGACTATAGAGCATTGTGAAAATAAAATGGGAAAGAAAAGATGCTGAATACCAACCACATTTCCCTAGATCAGAAACACCATTAGGCATTACCATCTGGAAAAATAATCTGCTCTTGATATTCTACTTGTGGTTAAATGACAATGTTTAAAGGAAAGTGCTCCACCAGTCTGTAGGATAGTATCACCAAGATAATTCTGCTGGGGCCAGTGAGTCTGCTCAGTGGGTAAAGATACCTGCTGCTAGTCCTGACAACATGTGACCAATCTTAGGTCTCCACGCAGTAGAAAGAGAGAAGTGACTCTAGCAGGGTGTCCTTTAACCCCTATCAGTGAGCAGTGTCATCTGTATGTATACACACACACACACAGGAAGATGAATGCAATTTTAAAAGATTATTATATAACTGTAGGTCCTATCGTAAGGAGCTGGACATAACTTGACCCTTCACCATCGTTAGAAATCAACGATTCAGATGGAGATTGAGAACACGTAGCGTGGGCATTTGATTTGTAAGAGCCAAAGTTGATATTTGTTATGAAAGTTCTTTTTACAGGGCATCGGATAAGCATGACTTTAAAAGTCGTGTCCTTCCTGTCAAGTCCTGTAAATAGAGAGGGGAGTAAGACTTCACAGTGACACATGGTCTAGTTTATAGTTTATTCTGGGTCCCAGTTGTAAGACTTCCTGTCAAGGTCACCGTGAGGTCCTAAATAACAAAAGAAGAAAGGTATAAGATGAGAAGTTGCTTTTGAGAAACACACTGTGGGTTATCGGCTAACATTTCCACGAATTTAATTAGGTCTATCTAATACGTGCCTGTGAAGTTACGAACGTTTGGCCCTAGTGGCTAATTCTGTGTATGAGAGTAGGCTAAAGCTCTTTTGAAAACTTCCTTTCACGTTGGATTCTGAAAGACCTTTGAGTCTTGGTAAAAAGCAGCAATCCTGTTTCCATATTCACTCCCCTTCCAGTTTTATATAAAAGGGGCATTTTCATTAGGGGAATTAGGTAAGTCATTCTCTTGGATAGATTCAGCTGTCACTTAGTAATACAATCTTTTCCTTCCCCTCTTCACCGAGCCTGGTAAGGACTTGACTCCAGTAAGCAGTGGCTCAAGCTTGCAGGGAAGCTGCAGGCTGTTGTGACAGCTGACAGACAGGACACTGGGAGCAGTTAAGGTGTCAAGCCATCCCTTCCCCAATTCCATTTATAGTGGAGATGTGCTAACTTGAAAGTCAACCAAGAAGAAGTATTAGTGGATGGTACAGATTTTTCTTCAGCTATGTGATCTACTTGGGGGGGCGGGGATCTCTTACTAGTATCACCTTATTTAAGTGATTTTTTAAAAAAATGGCCATTGGTTTGTTTATCTTGGGACAATGTTCCAGGGTATCTCTCATCTTCATGTTCAGGCAAGTGATAGAGTCAGCTTGCAAAAGTTTCTGTCTATGGTATAGGTGAGGGTTTATCTTGTGTCTTCAGTAAGGAATCATAAAACACTCTTTCATACCCAATATAACAACATCCAAGCACCAGATTTCCTGTATTTTGGTTGGATTGAAAAGTTCACTCATTTGTGTTTTCACAGAAGAGTGAGGAAATGCAAAAATCAACAAGATATGAAGACCAGTGAACCGTGGAGAGGCACAGTTCACTAGATTATATGTTCAAAGAGCTTCCTGGTCAGAATAATCAGAAAAATAACAATACTAATATAAGATCAGTAAGAACTACATGAACTATTACCCTAAAGATAGATTTTTTTTTATCTAAATGAAAAAAATAACTTGGTGACTTTCCAGAAGCTGTATGGCTTCCTAAAATGGGCCCTGGGCTTAGGTTTCTACTATTTAGTACACACCCGAACACATGTTTAAGGGATACTTTATGGCTGGACTAGACCATTTCCAAATGTGAACAGTGATTTAGGATACCTTTAAAATATGTGCTGTGCCTTTATAGGGATTCACATCATAGCTAATAGTCAATTTGTGAAGTACCAAAGCATTACCCCTGATTTAACTGATTGTGGACACTCAGAAAAGTTCTCCATTCTACCAAATGCTTTGACGGTGACTTGCAATAAAAACACCTTTGCTTCCTGTTTTCTCACTAACTAAATATTTATAAGTAAGCATATTGTGATTCTTTTTTAAATAAGACAGACTGAAATTCTATCTGAAGCTACTATTTACACACAACATGTTTGCTTTTTGGTTTATCTTGTTGACTCTTGCCAGTCCTCAAGCGGTTTTTTTCAGTGACGGCAAGGTTGTCTTGCCATCCCTGGTTTGGGGCAACCGGCCATCACAAAACAATTCTTGGTAATACACACTAGAAGGAAAGCCTTGCAAACAGCTTCCGGATGATATATAAGGATATCATTTTCTAAATAGGAAACAGGAGGAGGTTAATTCAAAATAAACCGCGATGGGGTTTCTTACAGAGTTACCGTCACCTGCCTTTCAAAACGAGCCTTCATTACATGTGAGAGAGTTGTTGCTCATCTTGAGATCTTGTTTTCTTGTCTGATTGTTCTCCCCAGGTATAATGCTTTCCAATAGGTCAATCAGTGGTTTTAAGCCGCTCTCCAGACTTCTTAATGGCATCATTGGTCAAAGTGCACACGTTACAGAAATTGCCCCTCTTCCTCTTTTTCCATCAGGGACACATGCTTTCAGGAGTCTTGTGCTAGCCTGTCTGAATTCTGGAACACCTAGAGTTTCACTGCTACCTACCAGATCAAATTGTGTTTGCCAAAGTAGTAATGATGGTTAGAGATGATTTCCTCCCCATTAAGAGGGGGAGGAGATACAATATTATAGATATTGTCTAAATATACTCACATCGAAATGTTTGAGTTTCATTTCCCTCATGTGAGAATGAGTGATATGACACGTACACACTATCTTCATGTGAGGCCAGTTGTGCCAATATATGTAACAAACCTGGTATCATGACAAGGACACAGCAGACACCAAATAAATAGTGGTTACTGTTTTCAGACACTTGTGAGATGATACTCAGGTTTTAAAAAAAACAATGCTGTCTTATATGGCTACACTCAGTTTAAATAAGATATATTTGTGTCTCTTTACATAGATGCATGTGGTCCTGAAAAATGATGGAGTAAGAAAGTTTCACTTTACATAAAATCCATATTTTATTATTTTATATTATGCAGTAGGGAAAGCATTCTTTGAAGAGAGGAGGGAACCATTTCTAATCTTGACTCATTACCACCTTGGGAGAACAATTCCATGTGGTAGTTCATATGCATTGAAACATAACTGGAATCTTTATTGATCTCACTGGAATGAAGGAAGGAAAAATATGAGGTAGTGGGGGTAGAGAATAGCTATTGAACGGATGGAAGTATTATGTTAGGAAGAAAAACAAAGTCAGATGGGAGCAAATGGCTAGCAATAGGAAACCTCTTATGGGCATGCAATGAGAGTTCATTGTGATGAGCATAGTTAAGGCATGTTCACTGAACAAGGGTGTTCAGAGAAAATGAGTAAGAGTGAGTATCTTTCTTTTCTATTGCTTGGAAGAAATATCACGATGAAGGGGTGAAGGCAACTTATACAAGTATTTATTGGGGACTTACAATTTCAGATTAGTCTATTACTATCATGTTAGGGAGCTTGGTGGCAAGCAGGCAGATGGGTGTGACAGTAGAGTGGTAGCTGAGTTCTTATATTTTGAGACGATAACCAGAAAGCAGAGAGAAAGCCAACTGGAATACCCCAGGCTTTTGAAGCATCCATGCCCACCTTCAGTGACACCTCCTCCAACAAGGCCACACCTCCTCCAACAGGGAGCCCACCTCCAGTAATACAGCTCCTACAATGAGGCCACACCTCCTGATCCTTCCCAAACAGTTCCAGCAACTGGGGACAAAACATTCAAACGTGAGTATGTAGGGGCCATGCTCATTCAGACCACCACAGTGAGAAAGATCCAGGCATAACTCATGTATTATGAGTTGATGCTTTAGATGACAAATCATTTTCTTTTCCAAGATAAGGATTGTCTAGAATTTGGAGCTTGTAGTCCTAAAGATGAGGTGGTCCTAGAGCCTTAACCTAACCCTTAGGCAAAGAGGAAAGAAAATGATGACTTTAGGAGGCTGTCATGAGCCACAAATAAAACATATGACAATGGATGATATTTAATCGTACATATTGGTTCATTTCAGAATATCCATATTTACAGATAACAACATGAAAAAATAACTAATGAAAATATGCCCTATTTAGAACAGTTTTTTTTTGTCTAATTTCATTATTTTTAAAAGTGGCTAGCTCACAAGTGGGACTCTAAAATATAATCATAATAAATTGATTAAATAAATAAATGGTAAATTGTTTACTTTAAAACATTTGGGTTATTTCTTAAGGTCAAATATTTTCCCATGTTTTTGCTTTATATGTTTGAATTAAAATATCTCTTATTATTGAAACATCATTTCAAATATTTATAGCTTTTAAAAATGTGAATAAAAATGGTGAATAAAAATATCTGACTCTTTGACCATGTGGTATCTGGAAATTGAACTCAGGACCTCTGAATTGAACTTTGGACTCTGAAAGAGTAGCTAGTGCTTTTAACCACTGAGCCATCTCTCTAGGTCCTATCTGACTTTTTCAATGAATATTTTTACTTCTAGAAGATTAGCTACATCTCACAAATACATATGTAATAAAAATATAGCATTAATTACAGGTTTATTTATATTTTTCAAAATCAAGATTAAGCTTTGCCTATTCGTGGTATTAAATTGCTTTTATACATGACAAGAGAAAATGATATGTCTTTGCAATACAGTAGTTATTTATACTAAATCTAAAAATTAAGTCTGAAGGATTCGATTAGCTAAACCCATCAAACTTTTCATTCAACAAAGACATGGAATATACGTGTTTTTCAAGATGTAAGAGACCACATGAGTGCTAAGAAATAAACCTCTCAAGCATTAGTTATTAAGGTGAGAGGAAACTTTGTATTTTTTAAGAGTCTATCTGTTGATTGACACTCTGAGATAATTCCTGTGTGTGGTATCAGAAAGAGTAATAAGTCAAATTAATATTCAGCATTGATTGAAAGAGAGATGTCACAAGTGATAGTCATGGTGACTCAGTAACCCTCTTCAACCCACCCATGGTGATTGAGCCTTGAACTGGTAGATTATGTATCTAATCTTTAATAATTCCAGCATCTAGAAATCTAGAAAATGAATAAGAAGGCAGAGAAGACAAAACTATAATTCTAATATTTCAAGGTTCTCATAAAAGATGGAAAGGGTTGAGAGTGATCCTGTTAAAATCTTGACTGAAAACTCTTTTTGATGAATGTGTCAATGGCATTCTTTCCTTCTTTGCACTGTGTAGTCATACTCTGGTTGCACTAGATTTTTGAGTGTATAACAAAATGTCAAGACGTTCTGGGCCTTAGGAGACAGTCCTATGATCGCAGCCAGTCAGGCTGATGGATGATGGAAGATGCTTTGGTGGATAAAGGTTCTTAGTGTCAAACCAGAAGAACTGAGTTTCATCCTCAGGAACCACATGGCGGAAAGAAGATCAATTCCTTCAAATTGCCCTCTGACATCCACACATTTTAAAGAAAAACATAATGGAGAAAGTTTTAAAGAGGGAGCATCATGGACTGAAGAGAGGGCTTAAAGACCAAGAGCACAGACTTCTGTTGAAGTGAAGTAGTATAGTTCACTTAACAATACAACAGCAGTGGCTAACCACCAACCACGTGTAATTCCACTTCCAGGGGATCTGATACCCACTTCTTTTCTCCATGGGCACCTGACCACATGTGGTGGTGCACACAAACTCTCTCTCTCTCTCTCTCTCTCTCTCTCTCTCTCTCTCTCTCTCTCTCTCTCTTTCACACATATACACACACACACAGAGACACACATGCATATGAAAAAATATTTTACACAGGAAGGAAGATCATGAGTTCAAAGCCTGCCTGGTTGACTTTGAAGGACCTTGTCTGGAAAAATAAAGTACAATGTAATACAAGGGCCAGAGGTACATCTAAGTAGTGGAGCACTGTCTAATATGTGTGAGGTCCTGAATTCAGTACCTACCACATACATGTATCTCTGTAATATTTTTTTAAAAATTAAATGTCTATATTCATGTTTGTAATATGTGATTTTTTTCTTCTTGGCTTGGTGGTAAAGACACTTTCAAATAAAATAACCATTTAAAGTTTCTGAAAAACATGTTACTGCTATTAGTCACCAGATCAGGGAAGGGTTTGTGTCTTGAAGACTAGACAATCATACAAAGAATGACTGGAACGGCAACAGAATCTCTGTGAAGGCTAGCCGTTGCTCTCTAAGCAGCTTTTCTCTCGATGTTCAAAGCTGGTGGATATGAGATTTTAATGTGTGTGGGTCACCTCTGCACCGTGCATTTTCAGGTCTTCAAGGGGGCAGAGCACAGGATTCTTCCTTTGCCACAAGCTGCATGGTCCCGATGCTCATCCTCAGCTCCCTTGGGGTGGGACTCACCTGGTAAAGCTCCCAAGCTCCTGATGCCCGCCTGCAGACTCACAGCCTCCATATATGAGCATTTTATTGTTTCCGGTAACATCATTCAGTTAAATTTATCTAATTTTTATAACTTTGAGGAGTTGCTCAGATAAAAGATTTCCTTTGATCAGAAGATGCCAAACTAGATGTCTCTGCTTGAGGCTTAGGAAAGTACGTACTATTCCCCCAAGGGACCTCTCAAACGTCCCTTCCTGAACTTGTTGAGACTTTGGATCTTTTTGCAGTAGTTCCTTTGTAGATCTGGGTGACCAGTTGATGAAGCAAATGGCCTTTTATTTTCTATTGGCCAAAACAGAACTAAGTCAAGCATAAAGGGAGAACTTCGGGGTGGGCTGGAGGAAGGCATTAGAGCCAGGAGCAATAGGGGATTTGAGTTGGTGATCACAGCGTGCTGTTTTAGAGAATCCACCTTCTGGTCTCCAGTAGTCCCTCTGGATCACGATCTCTTCTCATACAGTCGTGAAGCTGTCCTGAGACTGGAAACCCAGCTGTTTTCTTGCTCTGCTGCTTATTAGCTATTTGATTCAGGAGGGGACTTTTCTTTCACCTTTGTGAACACATGCTTTCTCCTTAGCCTTTAAAATGGCAGGCAGTAGAGGGGGCAGTTAATACCCCCTGTCTTTCTCTCCAGCTTTAAAAGAAAACATAGGTATATGAACAATTTTGAGGTCTTCGTGATTTCCTACAGAATGGATATTTCAAGGGTTCTTGAGATTCCTATCCCTCCCTGAGCTCCTATTCACAGCTTGTGGTGGCTATAGGCAGCATGCCATGTCCTTCCGTGATGTAGTCACTAACAAGGTTACTGTGCTTCTGTAAACAGTTCCTGCCCACGCAGGCAACTCTAACTAAACTCAGTGGGACACAGACACCTGTTTGCATGTACATGTGCACACAAGTGCACAGAAGCACATGTGTGCACACACACAAAGACACACATGTAAAAAGGGAATTGTTGGGGAGGGAGCTTTCAGTAAGAGAAGGAGGTAGGGGTTAAGACAAGACAAATGAGGCTGAAAAAGACTAAAGTTTAGTATATATATGCATGAAACTGTGACAGAATAAAACAACTAAAGAAAAAACTATATTCTGATTGTGGTTGATTATTATAATTGACGGGGCAGGCGATGAGTTGTATGCAGTGCAAAGTAGGTCATGAGGCTCTTATGCATCCCCAAAGATGATTGGAAAGCAAGATTTTATAGGTCATATATGAGTTCTTGATTTTACTATGTCTCCTTTTCAAAAATTTAGTATTTGTGTGTGTGTTTGAGGGGGAGGGATATATCTATCTATCTATCTATCTATCTATCTATCTATCTATCTATCTATATATATATATATATCTGTGAGGGTGCACATGCTCATTTATGTGTGAGCCAGTTACATGTTCTTCCTCAGAAGCTGTATGTCTTGTTTTTTTGAGACAGAGTCTCTTATGGGACCTTTACTAGCTGAATAAGCTCGGGTGACTTGTCAGAGAGCACGAAGGCTCAACTTGTCTCCACATGCCACCATACCCAGCTTCTTCTTCTTCTTCTTCTTCTTCTTCTTCTTCTTCTTCTTCTTCTTCTTCTTCTTCTTCTTCTTCTTCTTCTTCTTCTTCTTCTTCTTCTTTTCTTCCTGTGCCTCTGCCTCTTCCTCTTCTTCTTCTTCTTCTTCTTCTTCTTCTTCTTCTTCTTCTTCTTCTTCTTCTTCTTCTTCTTCTCTCCTTCTTCATCTTCTTCACAAGGATTCTAAGGTTAAAGTCAATTTTTTGTACTTGCATAGCAAATGCTTTGTTCACTGAGAAATCTCTGTGGTATCCTAAAAATTTGCAATGCTAAGTCTCCATTAGAGTAGACTGAGGCTGGGTACTACTTTTAAATCTCATTATAATACTCTGTGCCTATAATCTTTTCTAAGCAATGAGAATAACTTTTTTCTTTTTAGTGTGGGATAGTCTTTTTTTTCTCTAAATCCAAAGTCACTGATATAAGAATATAAAAGAAAATGAAAGTTAGCACCCAATAAATGAAGATGGTGGATTTAAATGAGGATGCATGCTACTGTGGTTTCTCTAAGACATGATAAACTATAAATTAATCAACTGATTAATGATCCATAGCAAAGAAGGACAAGCCCCAGAATGCCTATGACACACTACATATTGTTGACATGCCTGTAAGCACAGGAGAGTGGGTTTTGAGAACAGCCTGGTGCACACAGTGAAGCCTTGATGAAATGGAAGACAGAATGGATGGATGGAAGGAGGGAGAGACAGAGGGCCTGAGGGAGGTAAAATAAATTTAGGGACAGGAAGGAGGAAGGGAAGGGGTAGGGAAAGGAGAAGAGGTGAGGGATTGTTGTGAGAGGAAGGAGAAGAAAGAAAGGCAGGCTTCAGGATCATAACCAACACAGAAATTCTACAATCATTCTTCTGCATTCGAATTCCTCAGAGTCGGTAACTTTGTAAAGTAACACTAAATCAGAATTTTAGGAAAAAAAATCAATTATGAACTGGAGCGCATTTTTAGGCCAAAGGTGAAATTAAACATTTACAAACTGACTGGGGGGATTTCTGCTAAAGTCCCCTTTAAATGAACACAGAAGGAGAGAAATGTTGGTGTGATGGACTTCTGTGTGCTGACAAGGCACTTACCACTTGTCTGTCTTTTTTTTTTTAAGATTTATTTGTCTGATTTCATGTGTCTGCATCTTTGTATGTCTGTGTGTGCCACATGTGTGACTGTCCCAGGGAAGTCAGAAGAGGGTGTTGGATCCCCTAGAACTGGAATTATGGATGGCTGTGAGCTACCATGTGGGTATTAAGCATTGAACATGGGTCTTGTGCAAGAACAACACATGCTCTTAACCTTTGAGCCTTCTCTCCAGCCTCTACTTAAGTGCTTACTTCTGTATGATCCTCAACTCCTCCCACTCAAGAGAAAAAAATGATGAGATTGAACAAATGCATGCCTTTTCTTCTCCACATCAACTTCTAGGTTGACTGTAGGGAGCATTCCGATGAAAAATACTTACAGGAGATCCTGCAGTGATTTTCCCCACTTTTCTGGGTAGCATGAATCTCTGTGCTTGACTGCAGGACACACGTGCTATTCTATTTGAAATGCAAAACAAAGTCCAGGAAATGGAACTTGCAGAAGGAATATGCTTAAGGCTGTTTTTCTTTTTCTTTCTAATATTGATTTTAGATGAGCCTGTACGCTGATTAGATGCTAAGAAATCTGTGGTAAATGAATTAAACTGAAGATGTGAGCTTTAGAATTGGTGCTTCAGTGCTCAGATATATTTGCAGACAAACTACCCTACTTGTATTCTGAATAGGAGAGATGGCTCAGTGTTCAAGAGCATGTGTTACTCCTGTAGAGGACCCACATGGCAGCTCGCAACTGCCTGTCAATCAGCATCAGGAGATCTGGCCCCCTGTTCTGGCCTCTGCAGGTAGTAGGCACACACACGGTACACATACACATATGTAGCCAAGTCACTCTGGTACACATAAAATTACCATAAATAAACTTCTTTTCATAAGTTAAGGGTTATTTAGTAGTAATTACTTGGATTGCACTCAGACGCTTTAATCAATGTCACTTATATCTACCGTGCTTTCTTTTATTTATAACTCGGGTTAAAAATATATGGACACTGAACGCGATGTTGCATGTGGGCAATCCCAGTTACTGAAGAGGCTGGAGCAGAGAGACATTACCATACAGAACAATCTGAAAAACAAGATCAATATCCCATTAGGAAAAACAGGAGATGCTTAAATATGGTAGGATCCAACTTTGCAGTTGTCTAAAAAGAAAAAAAAAAATGGACCTGACAAATCATTGCCTTGGTTTAAAGACTTGGTTTAAAGTGTTTTATACACTTAAGATTGGGTGGCAATCTTTGTCACACAATGTAGCACACATTATCTATCACAGGAATAAAACAGCAGCACTATACAAAGAGAGTGCATGAGGAGGAGCTCGCCTCTCCTCCCCCCCTTTTTTATTTTCTATATCCTTTGTTTACATTCCGAAGGCTTTCCCCTTTCCCAGTTTCCCCTTCCAGTTTCCCCTTCACCCTATGTCCCCGCACCCCCCCCTTTTTCTGTTCTGATACTCTCCTAAAAAAAACTGGATCCAGTCTTTTCAGGACCAGGGTCCTCTCCTTCCTTCTTCTTGGGAATCTTTTCATTTGCTAATTATGCCTTGAGTATTCAGAGCTTCTGGGCTCATTAATATCCACTTATCAGTGACTGCATTTCATGTGTATTCTTTTGTGATTGGGTTAACTCACTTAGGATGATATTTTCCAGATCCAACCATTTGCCTACAAATTGCATGTATTCATTATTTTTAATTGCTGAATAGTATTCCATTGTATAAATATACCACATTTTCTGTATCCATTCCTCCTTTGAGGGATATCTGGGCTCCTTCCAACTTCTGGCTATTATAAATAAGGCTGCTATGAACATAGTGGAGCATGTGTCTTTATTGTATGCAGGAGAATCCTCTGGGTATATGCCCAGGAGTGGTATGACAGGGTCCTCTGGAAGTGTCATGCCCAATTTTCTGAGGAACCGCCAGACTGATTTCCAGAGTGGTTGTACCATCTTGCAGTCCCACCAAGAGTGTAGGAGTGTTCCTCTTTCTCCACATCCTCGCCAGCACCTGTTGTCTCTTGAGTTTTTAATCTTAGCCATTCTGACTGGTGTGAGGATCAAGGACCTCCACATAAAACCACACACACTGAAACTAATAGAAAAGAAACTGGGGATGACCCCGGAGGACATGGGCACAGGGGGAAAGTTTCTGAACAGAAAACCAATAGCTTATGCTCTAAGATCAAGAATTGACAAATGGGACCTCATAAAATTACAAAGTTTCTGTAAGGCAAAGGACACGGTCAGAAGGACAAAACAGCCATCAACTAATTGGGAAAAGATCTTCACCAACCCTACATCCGACTGGGGGCTAATATCCAAAATATACAAAGAACTCAAGAAGTTAGACCCCAAAGAACCAAATAACCCTATCAAAAATGGGGTACAGAGCTAAACAAAGAATTCTCACCAGAAGAAATTCGGATGGCCGAGAAGCACCTTAAAAGATGTTCAACATCATTAGTCATCAGGGAAGAGCTCGCCTCTCCTTGCACGGGCCTAATAATGGGAATGTTCTTTGTCTCAGCATTTCTAACGAGAGGATAGATCCTAATAGTTCAGATTTAACTGTGAGACTGGCAAGGCTCTCCAGCACTGCCAGCCTTTGAGAGCTGCTCTTTGAAACAAAAACAAAAAACAGCAATTAATGAAGAGATTCAAACTTTCATAAATAATCAAAGGCTTAAAAATCTTAAAAGCCATAAGCAGCTTTTAAAGAAAAAAATATCTTGGGGGGTCTAATAATCTGATTTCTTTTGTCTTGCCATGCAGTTACATAAGATTTCATTATGTTTCACTGATCTTTCTAAGTTATCCAGAATTTTAAGAGTTAAAAACTATTAACCAAATGTAACTACTCCACCTATCCATTTCTGTACTTTAAAAATGTTATTGACTAATATTGAACAGCAACTATAAGATGGAGACAATGGCTTGGAAATGATTCTAAGTCATCTTCTGAATCACCAGGAGATTAATTACATCACAGGTAAACTGCTTCAATTGGCTCAGTCAACTGTGCTGTTTTAGAAAATAGAATACCCATACCTTAAACATGCTGACAGAATTTGTCCTCACCATAACTGATATTAAAAAATATCTTGACAAAAAGTCACAAATCCTGGAAACTATAATCAACCAGGAAAGCAATTATATCAGTGTGATGAGGAACTGCTGCATTTTTGTACTGTTTAATGGTAGAGATAATTATAAATTCTTAGATATCATATGAAATTAGGAGACTTCTAATTTAAAGGCTAGCAATAGCTGGGATCCAGAGAAGTACACTGGTCCTCTCACTTGACAGGTTAAAAGCCTAGAGGTTAGATGATCAATGTGCATCCATAGCCTAAGTCTGGTGTCTTCTAAAGTGTATCTTCTGTAAACAAGTAAACACTGCATTAACTAAAGAGTGGCCTGGAGTGCTAACAGGAGTGGGCATGGGGGAGACTACAGACATTTGAAGGGCCTTTTGCTGGATACCGGTTACTGCCTGGACATGCTCACATGTGTATTTCACAGTGGATCTTGTTTAGTTCAGGATAAAGAAACTGAAGTTTAGAGAAGTGAAGATCCCTCCAGGAGCTCAGGGTCCATGCAGACCTGCTGTATTATGTCAGGCAGGCTGGTCCTCTCTTTCTGTCTCAGGGTTAGTTTGTAGTCTGTTTGCTCATGATACTCTTCCACAAGTGCACAGGGCACCCATTCTTTGGGAGACACTTCAGTCTGAGGCATGAGTGTTCACCAGTAAACCGAAAAAGCTGGGCCTTTTTGCCCTCAGGGAGTCCTCATGTCCAACTAGCTTCGGGAAAGTCTGATAAAAATTAGATCTTCAAAAGACCGTGACATGGAAAGCTCAACATCAGACTCATAGTTTAGTTTTGCCGTGAAAGGTTCTTAAGGCAAATGTTTCCAGTGATAATTGGCAAACATATTTTCTACAGTGATTTTTTTCCATAGTTCAGAAACACCAAGTTTCAGAATCATTCCACAGTTAAATACGTTCTTAAAATGTTACATTGTCAAGGGCTCCAATAATTCAAATACACTAAATAGTCTATAATGTAGTGGTTTTAAAAGTTGCATTTATTTTCAATTCTGTTCAACAGTGATCTGTCATGATCTGTTATGGTAGTAAAATAGTGACCATAAGAATTGTGTTATTTTGAATTGTCAACATAATGTGTGAAACATGATTCTAAAACGTTTAACCGTTCTTATGTCATACGCAGCATATCTACCTATAATAAGAAAGCAACAGAAAGAAAGAAAGGAAGGAAGGAAGGAAGGAAGACAATTAAGAAGGAAGGAAGGAAGGAAAGAAGGAAGGAAGAAAGAAAGAATGAAATGTATACCCCCAAATATATGCCTAAAACTCTGCCAAATGACATTGTAATACTCTATGAAATAAAAGTAATAATAAAGCACCTTTCACAAAAAAAAAAAAAAAGAAAAAGAAAAAGAAAGAAAGAACTCCAAGAGATGGGTGGGTTTTGCTGGGTGCACCTTTTCCAGCTGTTGTGTGGCTAGTCCTTCAAACTTACACACACAACTTGATTTTCTGTTAGGAAACAGTGCTAATTATTCTCTCAGCACGTGTGCACGCAGTGCTGATAAGAATGATGTGTGTCAGAGAGGCCTGTCCACACTGCCTAGATGAGATTGACCCTTGATTTGCAGCCGCAGCTGCTAATGGCGACATACTGCTATTTTCAACCACTCCAGCTAGAATCACATTCTTCTCTGCTCCGGTGCTTTAAAAAGCATCAGGATGCTTGCCTGTCTCCACTCTGTCCTGACGGGCCATCATTCTACGGTCGGATTTTAATTTGAGCTTAGGCATGTCATCACAAGTTTGTGGGCAAGTCATCCCAAATCTTTTGAAATGTGATGACTGTGTTCTGGGATCACACACGGTGGAGGGGATGCGGAGGGGGGGTGGTGGGTGGGGGTGGGGGGGGAATGTCATGTGAAAGATGATAGATGACTTTGAAGAGCTAACACCATGTTTCAGAACGATGATAAATCCTGGGGAAGATGTGCCCTCTCGCAGAGCCAAGATTCTTCACAATATTGCAGGCATGAGAAGTGCCGCCCGTCAATTCTCAGTCCCGTGATACACTGAAAGGAAGAGCCTCGGTGCATCGGTTTATGAGTTCCTGTGAAAACAGCATGCTTTGTGTAAAGCTGGCCTAGCTATCAGAAACTTCCCGAGTCTTCAACACTGTAGTGACAGCCAAGCCGCTCAACATGTCTTTTGTGAACTCTCCTCCCAGACACCAAGAAGAGTTGGTCTCACCCTCTCATGGTATCTCACTAGCTCTTTGGTACTTCCAAGCGGGATGGGATTGTTTCCTTTCTCTTTCTCTATGTGACACTTCCCTCTTTGAAAGCAAGCTCTATTTCTTTGAATACCCTAGCACACATCACAGTGCCTGGCAAAATCTTCTGTGGATTAAACATTCATGGATGACTGGACAGATAAATAGATGGGGAAAGGAAGTCAAATTGGATTCAGGTATTGGCTATTTTGCTTGGTTAGACCCGCTGCTCCTGAACTGGAACCCACTTGCTTCCCCAGTTGAGAATTTGAGGAGCGAAAGAGGACAGTGCTGCTGAATGACAGTTACTCAATAGCCATCCACGTCTTGGTGGACAGCTGTAGTAACAGGGGAAGCAGCATCCTTCCTTTTAACCTGGGATCATGGAGACCAGCTGCCCTCCTAGAATGAGGAGAATGAAGGCCATCATTGCTCTAGAATTCTCTAGAATTCTACTGTGTGTGTAAATACGGATGGCACAGAAAAAGAGCTTTGAAATTAGTCACATTGAGGAACCAACTGTAATCTAGTCAAGTCTAATTAAGTGTGTGATTTTGAACAAATTGCTTAGTTTCACATACTACCTCACTCTACATGAGTAAACTGGAAAATCATGATATCATATCTTTCAGTGATTAGGTTGTGAAAAAAAACTAAAGTGCTGATATAAAGTGTCTGGCACAGACAGATGGTGAAAAATATTTTATTTATAATGATCATGCTTATACACAATGCTATTTTTAGCTATGTAAACGCATCTTGTTTCATTAAATTTGACATTGATATTACTTGCTACTGTTGTTTTGGTTTGTTCAGACTTACCGATGGAAAAAGAAGTCCTGTTTAAGGAAGTCCAAAAGTAGTTTTGTGCCCACTCAGGCAACATGCTGTGTGACAAAGGACCATATAGTTAATGAAAAATCACAAATAAAATGGAGTGGTTGTGGTAAGGTTCTTACCTGGAGGATTGAGCTGTACAGAGTCCAAAGAAAAAGCACTTGATAGACAGCAGAAAGAGCCACTTAATACACAATCCTAAGTTCCTCTCAAGTGTACCTCTTAAAAGTTTAACTAATGTGATGACTTTAAGAGGTTGGTCTTCTGGGTAAAACTATGAATGAAGCCTCATTTGGGGCGGGCATTGTTCTTCTCATTCTAACAGAAGATCCAGGAGAAGTTGGCTATCTGCCAACTACAGAGAGCTCCAACCGAACAAAATGCCTATGGTTTGGATGTTGTGTTATTTCTCCAAAGCATTTATGCATTGAAAACATAGCCTTCAAGTCAGCAGTATTACGAGGTGGGAGAGCCCTTGGGCGATGCTGTCTGGTGGAAGCTATCTAGGTCACGGAGGGAATTGCTGTCAGAAGGGGTTAATATAATCCTCCCATCATTTTGGTGATTTCCTGTGGGGATGGAGTGTTCTAAAAGAGCTTGATTGTGCCTCCCCACCCCACCCCGCCCCATCTCTGGCTTCTTGTCACTTCATGGAATTCCTTCTGTACAGGATCTTGAGCCACAATGATCTGAGTCCAGCCCAGACCTGTGTCATATGCTCAGTACTCCTAGAACTATGCACAAAATAAATAAATAAATAAATAAATAAATAAATAAAAATCATTTGTCTTTATAAATTACCCAGGGTTGGCCATTTTGGAAAAACAGTGCAAAATATGGTCTCATATGTTTGGCCTACAGAACTTAGTGAAATACACTTATGTTGTGGATAAGCCAGACAATCTATATTTCATTACAGCATCATCAATTAATGAAGATACCCCTATATTTAGTATGAGTCCACTGCTGCTGTAAATGTGACATTCTATATTTTACTCATATTATATCTTCCATGATTAGAGAGGGGCAGAATTGTCTGAACTCTGTCTACCTTGTGGGTCCTAGCATTAGGTTCTTAAGATGCTGATCTTTCCTTTCTTCGGAACAGTAAAAGCAGGCGATGAGAATAAACAGGTGACCCAAGAGGATGATGCTTGGATGAGTCACTCTGAGTGTTGCTGAACAATTCACAGGTTGTTATGGCAACCAGGTCAGGTCTCTGACACGAGCCTGTTTGACTTTGACTCTTTCTCTCTCCTTCCTGTGCTTTCACATGACCCTCATGCTACAAGATGACAGCTGGACTCAGAGAACTATCTGTGTCACGGAACACTCCTCTCAAACCCGCCCCCACTCCCTGAAGTGACCTGTTCTCCAGCTGCCTTGGGAACTTTGTGTTCCAAAATGGTTGCCATAATTTTCCAGAGCTCTAATCTCAGATACTAGTAGATTTTGTGATTGAAATTATGCAAAATAAGGTCTAAGTGAGTGGGAGTACCTGCATGAGCTAACTTTCTGTTAATTTGCATAAGCGTGTAGCTGATCATTCGTCTGATTCCCCTGCCCCTCCCTTTCCTTGTTCATAAGAGGAACATGGGCCTGCAGCTTGTTTCTCCTGATTAGATCTCCACTAAGATGACCTCAAGTTCAAGTTAACTTTTTGGATGCCAGAGCAAAACACCGTGAGAGGATATGTTGTCTTTAGATTTTAGTTATTTGGGAAAATTATCTTTGAAAGAGATGATATAAAGTTCCCTTCCTAATTAATTGAATTAAGTTATTGCTTGTAAAACATTTTTTATTGATTCTTTGTGTGTTTCATATTATGCACCCGAGTCTTGCTCATCTCCCCATTCTGTCATATCTGCTGTTCACCCTTACAACCTCCTCTCCAAAACAAAACAAAACAACAACAACAAAAAAAACCACACACACACACAAAGAAGCAAAGAAACAAACAGCAGCAGCAGCAGCAACAACAACAACAGCAAAGCACAGGAAAAGTCTCAGTGGAAACTGCAGGACGTTAAAGTGTGTTCCACAGTATATCCCTTTGTCCACACATCTTCACTTGCAAATGCTTATTGCAATGAGTCATTGGTCTCATTCAAGATCTCTGGCTTCTCGGACACCATCAATACTGGGTACCCATTGGGATCCTCCCAGTTATTCTGTTGTTACCCTCCGTCTCGGGGATCCTGCCGCTTTGCACCAACAGGACAGGACCTTTCATGTACCCCACCCACTCACAGATGATACAGATTTTAGGGTAGGCCAATTCTGAGAGCCCTGGATCTGGGCCTGGGTGGTAGCTGATCTGGTTAGCACACTGACTCTCCTTTATCCATTCTCCCAGGATAAGCTCTTCAGCACTGCTCGGGCTAAGCCACCCAATGCCTCTATCTCTGGCTCTCTAGCTCACCAAAACCCATGCCTCCAAAGCCAGCTCCACTGTGCTGCCTAGTCAATGTGCAGGCCCACCCTCCTAAGTGCTGGCCGCCTTGGAGGGGCTGGGCTAGCTCTCCCACTCTTACAACCATTGGGCTGGCTTATCTTCATCTCCAATTAATTGTGTTGCCCCTGGTGAGGGGCAGGGCTAGCTCTCCAGAGCTGACTCATGACTCTGTGGGTAACTTTTCTGAATGCAGGACGTGGTGGCCTGGGATGAGTGTGGTGGAGAGAATTGAGTTATTCTTTAGACAGTGAAAGAGTTAAATTAGTTACCTGAACTATTTTTTTTCCATCATCAAGTAAGCAGTGGGTAGCATGTACAATATGATCATCTATAATATGCAGTTTGAAAAACGTGAGTGAAGATGAATTTGGGCCTTGGCAAAAGTTTAGCAGTGAGTTCTGAAAGTAACAGGATGGAAGAAATTATTGAAAGAATTACCAGCTCTCAGTATTGGAATGTAGCTCAGTTAATAGAGTGCTTTGGATAGGCAAAGCCGTGGGTTTGATCAGGGTACCACATATTTGGATATGAAGGTTTATACCTGCAATTTTAGTATCAGGAGGATGAAAGCAAGATGATCAGAAGTTCAAAGCCACCATTGTCTACATATCAATTTCAAGTAAAAACAACATCTTTATTAATAAAGAGCTGTAACTGTGGTTCTGAGGAAGAGTAGCTAGGGCAATTTATATTAAACCCTGGGAGTTGAAGAATAAGAACTCTAATCTTCCTACCTATGAAATAGGATGCAAGATTGTAGTAAGGGGATGGAGAGTTCACCTTCCAAAAATAATCCTTTAAAAATCCGCAAACCGAACCGAAGTGAAGCACATCTGAAAATACATATTGTAAACAGAACCGAACAGAAAGGTTCTAGCTGTGAGATACCATTACAAACCCACGGACAGACTAAGAATATGGAAGTTGTCTCTGTAAATGTCTCACTCGTGAGAGAGAGGAGCAAGTAGTCGGGACTGCCCAGACTGTTGATGAAAAGTATCACCACCTCAGAATACGGATGCAAGAAAACTCTTGGTGCTGTGATTTGTCAAGCTCAAACTTCCCCAAGAAACATGCCACCACACCGTTCTTTTTTTTTTCTTTCACTTATTAACACCTTCATTGATGACCCACTCTGTAACAGGAATTGGGATGGCAGAAGAAATTTTTCTTTTAAATCTGTGGGGCTTAAATTAATATTACAAAAATATATGGCAAGTACACACAAAGAATGCTGAATTCAATGGCACTTCTGACACTTAGGCAGAGGTGAGGAAGAATATGGGATTTCACAGAAGGATCAGGAGGGGGAAGGGCTGGAAGATGGTTCAGCCAATGTTTTTTCTATATTCTTTGTTTACATTCCAAAGGCTTTCCCCTTTCCTAGTTCCGCCCTCACCATATGTCCCATAAGTCCTCTTCCCTCTGTCCATTCCCCCCACCACACACACACCATTTCTCTGTTCTGATACTCTCCTACAAAATGATCCAGTCTTTTCGGGACCAGGATTCTCTCTTTCCTTCTTCTTGGAAATCTTTTGATTTGCTAATTGTGCCTTGAGTATTCAGAGCTTCTGGGCTCATTAATATCCACTTATCAGTGACTGCATTTCATGTGTATTCTCTTGTGTTGGCTGAGCTCACTTAGGATGATATTTTCCAGATACAACTATTTGCCTAAAAATTGCATGAATTTGTTATTTTTAATTGCTGAATAATATTCCATTGCTGAGTATTCCATTGCATAAATATACCACATTTTCTGTATCCATTCCTCCTTTGAGGGACATCTGGGCTCTTTCCAACTTCAGGCTATTATAAATAACTCTGCTATGAACATAGTGCAGCATGTGTCTTTATTGTATGCAGGGGAATCCTCTGGGTATATGCCCAGGAGTGGTATGACAGGGTCCTCTGGAAGTGACATGCCCAATTTTCTGATGAACCAGCAGACTGAGTTCCAGAGCGGTTGTACCATCTTGCAATCCCATCAACAGGGGAGGAGTGTTCCTCTTTCTCCACATCCTCGCCAGCACCTGTTGTCTCTCGAATTTTTAATCTTAGCCATTCTGACTGGTGTGAGGTAGAATCTCAGGGTTGTTTTGATTTGCATTTCCCTGATGACTAATGATGTTGAACATCTCTTAAGGTGCTTCTCAGCCATCCGAATTCAGGTGAAAATTCTTTGTTTAGCTCTGTACCCCAATTTTTAATAGGGTTATTTGGTTCTTTGGGGTTTAACTTCTTGAGTTCTTTGTATATATTATATATTAGCCCTCTGTCAGATGTGGGGTTGGTGAAGATCTTTTTCCAATTTGTTGGTTGCTGTTTTGTCCTTCTGATGGTGTCCTTTGCCTTACAGAAACTTTGTAATTTTATGAGGTCCCATTTGTCAATTCTTGATCTTAGAGCATAAGCTATTGGTGCTCTGTTCAGAAACTTTACCCCTGTGCCCATGTCCTCCAGGGTCTTCCCCAGTTTCTTTTCTATTAGTTTTGGTGTGTCTGGTTTTATGTGGAGGTCCTTGATCCACTTGGAGTTGATCTTAGTACAAGGAGATAAGAGTGGGTCAATTTGCATTCTTCTGCATGTTGACCTCCAGTTGAACCAGCACTATTTGTTGAAAAGGCTATCGTTTTTTCCACTGGGTGGTTGTAGGTCCTTTATCAAAGATAAAGTGACCATAACTCTGTGGGTTCATTTCTGGGTCTTCAATTCTATTCCATTGATCTACTTGCCTGTTGCTGTACCAATACCATGCAGTTTTGAACACAGTTTTGCTGGGTAGTACTACTTGAGGTCAGGGATATTGATTCCCCCAGAAGTCCTTTTATTGTTGAGAATAGTTTTAGCTATCCTGAGTTTTTTGTTACTCCAGATGAATTTGAGAATTGCTCTTTCTAGATCTATGAAGAATTGATTTGGGATTTTGTTGGGGATTGCATTGAATCTGTAGATTGCTTTTGGCAAGACGGCCATTTTTACTATATTGATCCTGCCAATCCAAGAGCATGAAATATTTTTCCATCTTCTGAGGTCTTCTTCGATTTCTTTCTTCAAGGACTTGAAGTTCCTGCCATACAGATCTTTCACTTGATAGGTTAAAGTCACACCAAGATACTTAATATTGTTTGTAACTATTGTGAAGGGTGTTATTTCCCTAACTTCTTTCTCAGCCTGCTTGTCCTTGGAATACAGGAAGGCTACTGATTTGCTTGAGTTGATTTTATAACCAGCTACTTTGCTGAAGTTGTTTATCAGCTGTAGGAGTTCTCTGGTGGAGTTTTTTGGGTCACTTAGGTATACTAGCATATCATCTGCAAATAGTGATATTTTGATTTCTTCCTTTCCAATTTGTATCCCTTTGACTTCCTTTTGTTGTTCAATTGCTCTCGCTAGAACTTTATGTACTATATTGAAAAGATATGGAGAGAGAGGGCAGCCTTGTCTAGTCCCTGATTTTAGTGGGATTGCTTCAAGTTTCTCTCCATTTATTTTGATGTTAGCTACTGGTTTGCTGTATATTGCTTTTACTATGTTAGGTATGGGCCTTGAATTCCTGTTCTTTCCAAGACTTTTAGCATGAAAGGATGCTGAATTTTGTCAAATGCTTTTTCAGCATCTAATGAGATGACCATGTGATTTTTTTCTTTTAGTTTGTTTATGTAGTGGATTCCATTGATGGATTTTCGTATATTGAACCATCCCTGCATCCCTGGGATGAAGCTTACTTGATCATGGTGAATGATCACTTTGATGTGCTCTTAGATTTGGTTGTCAAGAATTTTATTTAGTATTTTTGCATCTATATTCATAAGGGAAATTGGCCTGTAGTTTTCCTTCTTTGTTGGATCTTTGTGTGGTTTTGGTGTCAGCATAATTGTGGCTTCATAGAACGAGTTGGGTAGTGTTCCTTCTGTTTCTATTTTGTGGAATAGCTTGAAGAGTATTGGTGTTAGGTCTTCTTTGAAAGTCTGATAGAATTCTGCAGTAAAACCATCTGGTCCCATACTTTTTTTTTTGGTTGGAAGACTTTCTATAACCCCTTCTAATTTCCTAGGGGTTATGGGATTGTTTAGCTGATCTAATTGATCCTGATTTAATTTTGGTATTTGTTATCTGTCTAGGAAATTGTCCATTTCTTCCAGATTCTCTAGTTGTGTTGAGTAAAGGCTTTTGCAGTAGGATCTGATGATGTTTTGAATTTCCTCAGTTTCTGTTCTTATATCTTCCTTTTAATTTCTAATTTTGTTAATTTGGATACTGTCTCCGTGCCCTTTGGTTAGTCTGGCTAAGAGTTCATCTATCTTGTTGCTTTTCTCAAAGAACCAGCTCCTGGTTTTGTTGATTCTTTGTATGGTTCTCTTTGTTTCTACTTGATTGATTTCAGCCCTGAGTTTGATGATTTCCTGTCTTCTACTCCACCTGGGTGAATTAGCTTCTTTTTGTTCCAGGGCTTTCAGGTGTGCTGTTAAGCTGCTAGTGTATGCTCTCTCCAGTTTCTTTTTGGACACACTCAGGGCTATGAGTTTTCCTCTTAGCACTGCTTTCATTATGTCCCATAGATTTGGGTAGGTTGTACCTTCATTTTCATTGAATTCTAAAATGTCTTTGATTTCTTTCTTTATTTCTTCCTTGACCAAGGTGTCATTGAGTGGAGTATTGTTCAGTTTCCATGTGTATGTGGGCTTTCTGTTGTTTTTCTTGAAGACCACTTTTACTCCATAGTGATCTGATAGGAGGCATGGTGTTATAAAGGAAGAGTGTTCATTGGGACTGGATTCTGGAGGAAGGAGACAGACCTTGAGAGACAAATATACTGATTCTGGGACAGTGACCGAAGTGCTTTAAGGAAAATGTAATGCAAGCTGGGTTGAACTTCAAGTTGAACACTACTGTGGAAAATAGCCCAAAACTGAACAGGACTGGGCCTGTCAGTAGCACCGACTGCATTTTCTCCTCTTGTCAAGTTATGAGACTGCTGGATCAGGGAAATCCAGTAGACAATGTTTCTCATTTCATCATGGCACTCGATGAGCTCTCTTGTCAACAAGTTCTGGAAATATGTACTGCATGACCATATAATTATGGAGATTGATCACTAGGGCTCAGCTTACCTCACCAGTCTCTTCTCTTCTCGCTCCCTGCACCTCACTGTGTTCATTAAATTCCTTGTTGATCCTCAGAAACACCCTGTGTACTCCAAACCATGCTGCTTTCCTTCACCGTGCTCTCTCCACCTGGAGTAACATCTTTTCGTCTCTTGACATTCCAGTTCTTTCCATTGTTAGGCAAGACACCACCCACATAGAGTGTTTTTATATTTGTCTAATGATCCTATTCTTCTGTGTCTTGCATTATAGCATAATGTAGGTCAAGGTAGAGACTCCATATTCTTCAACTTCATGATGCTGATACTGATGATAATAGCACATCGAATGTCTTTAGTGCTTTTGAACCAGATCTCATAGAAAACCCTTTGCAGACATTCCTGGCTTACACACGTCCATTTGGCAATTCAGTGTGTAAAAGGGTAAAAGTCTCAGACTAGCTCCTGACTGGTGACTATTGCCTGAGTAACTCGAGGCAACTAATTAGCTTCTCTGAACTTAAATGTTCTCATTTGCAAACTCTTATAGTTCTTTAGATGACTGAAGAAAAGTATTATTTAAAAGGCACTAATGGTCTCAATGAAATCAATACTAAATCTAAGACACAGATGCAAGAGAGACATAAACACATATGTGAAGCCCCTCAGGAGTCTGTTGGTGCTACTTAATGACGATCAATACTATCACTGTACCTAGCAAAAGAATGGAGAGTGGACAATATATGCATTTTCTTTCCATTTTAATATATAAAAGTTAAATCCTTTTCTAATATGGTACACCTAGATTATATCCAAGAAGTACATTAATATTCTCATTTTTAAGAAGCTATATTTTTGATTGCAGGAACTTTTACCTTTACAGAAAGGCTGTACCACTGGATTTACCTCCAGATGACAAAACATTTTAATATTAAAACTTGTGGGGTATTGTTGCTGTTGTTGTTGTTTTGTTTTGTTGTGAGACACTGCTTTATGTAGCCCAGGTTAGTCTTAAATTTCCTACGTTTAGGATGACATTGAACTCTGAAGCTTCCTGTCTACACTTCCCAAGTGCTAGGATTACAGTTCTGGGTGACCTCACCTGTTGTCTGGGTCTGGCTGGAACTGAGACATGCATTCATTAGGTAAGCACTCCACGGCATCCTCAGATCTTTTTCAGAATCTTAACTATGGGGGAAAATGATCATCCAAGAAATCTATCAATGGATAGATGGGAGAGTCTGAAAAAAAGTTTATTGGACTTGTTTTTTAACTCTCCTGTTAAAACCAGAAGTATGGGATTAAAGGAAGAGCTCCAGGAAGTAGGAGGTTTGCATTTTTTTCCCTCTCCTCCTTGTGCCTCACTCCAAAAGAAGGCAAAGGCCAGGGCCTAGGATCTTCGTCTGTGGAATGGCCTCTCTCCTTTGCATGGTTACTCTCCCAGCGAGGGAACCTGTGTCCCGCATCAAACGCTTTCTTTCTCCTCTGCGTTCCTCATTCCCCTGGTTTCTACTAATTCCAAGCAGAGAAGCCAACATGCCAGAGAGTGAATCTGGGGTCTTCATTCCTCTAGCCCCTGCTCTGTTAAGCTGTGAAATATCAGGGGACCCCTGTGGATGTGTGGACCCTTCCGCACTTCCCACTGGAGACCTTTCAACATGGGAATCTTTACTGCCATTCTTCTACTGTTCAACAGCAAAAGTCCCAAAGCCAGACCCCCTGGCATTTCACTGTCCCTAACTGCCTTTATTTTACTCTGTACTCATGGTCAAAAGCATTGCCCACTGTTCAGGCAGACATTTAATATCCAATTTAACAGTTGTCGGAGGCGAAGCCTTAATGAGAGATGATAGGCGGAGAGGCTATGGATGGATTAAGACTGTTATCTTGAGAGACAGCTAGAAAGACTGAGTTCTTGATGGAAGGATGAATTTTCCCCTCTCCCGTTCTTGCCTCACACACAGTGGTGCTTTCTGTCATGTGGAGACGCAGTGAGAAGGCTGGGGCGAGTTGACAGTCTTTTCCAACTTGAATTTCCTACCCCTACAACCATGAGCCAAATAGACTTCAATTGATTATAAGTTGTGTGTGGCCTGTGGCATTATTACACCAGCACAGAACGAATACTGATTTGTTGAATCTAGACCTTTATCAGTCAGTGACTTCACCTTAAACTCCTCTCAATCATCCGGGTTGAATATGTCACCTGGGACGTTACTGTGATTATACCCTTGCAGCTGACTGTCTGTTCTCCTTCACTGCTGGGTTGGAATGGAGAGAAAGGAGGGATTGCTTTCATGGAAACAGGTTTTATTATATTATTCAAAGTTATTATTCCTTGGGAATAATTTTATAGTTAAGAATTGACTGCAAATCTCAGTCTTTTTTCGTGAGGACATTGTAATTACTTTGTGAAAGAGTTCAGGAAAAAAAAAAGTTGTCATTTTCCGAGTGGAATAGTTATTTTCCCTAGCTCTTGTCTTCGGATGAAAATAGGTTATTCTTCGTGATATTAGAGCCACAAAACAGCCCGATAAGCTCAGAGATAACATCCATCTTAAGAATAGACCAGAAGTCTTGGTAGATAGCTTCAACTGTAATATAACATGAAGCAATTCTAAATCCAAAACAGAAACAAACAAACAAACAAAAAAACCAGACAGACAGGGACTCAGTGGGTAAGGACATTTGCCTCTACTATCCCCAGTGCCTCTATGTCCCCATTCAACGGAAGAAGAGAATCAAATCCCGAGGTAGTCTGCTCACTGTCATACATGATTATATGCTTGAACACACACATACACACACACACACATAAACCACACACACACCATACACCACACACACACATACACACAACACACACATACACACACACCACACACATAAACCACACACACACCATACACCACATACACCACACACCACACACACACACACATACACACCACACACACACATACCACACACACACACACACACCCCACACACATGGCATACCCCCACACACATACCATATACACTACACACACACACACACACCACATACATACCATACACACTACACACACCCACCCCATGCATGCCATACCCCCCCACATACCATACACACCACACACACACACACACACACACACACACACACACACCCCGTACACACATGGCATACCCCGACACACATACCATATACACTACACACACACACACACACACACACCACATACATACCATACACACTACACACACACACACACCCCATGCATGCCATACCCCCCACACATACCATACCCCCCCCCACACACACACAGCAGGGGAAAGACAGAGAAGATTAAAAGAGAAGGTGGACCATACATGCTTGAAGTAGAGAAACATCTGTTGTAGAAATTACTCAAGAAGAGTTTAACCACATTAAAATATATACATCCAGAATGCTAGCTTTAAAAAGAGCCAGCCTCACAGGATACCTTGCCTGAGTTTGCTCCAGCTTATAGCCCCATTCATCAGCATCTGCAACATGTTTTTGCATCCAGAAAATTTAACTATACAGAAACTTTGAAATAAAACCCACGTTTTTCTCGAAGACAGGACTTTCAAAGGATGCATTAGATATCTACCACAGCCCCTCCAACACAGGTTTTTGTTATTTGATTAGCAGTTACTATCTGATATTTTTCTTACTTGCATATTTAGTTGGTTTTGCTCTGGAGTTGAAGGTCCAAATGAACACGTATAATTCTCTTTGTGCACTGCCTGTTGAGGAAGTGTTTGTCCCTTATAAATATGCCATAGAGTTATTATTAAACGTCAGATTTCCATACTTCATAAACAGTCATGTTGTCTATGCAAGATTCACAGTGTTAGAATGCAAATTTGTAATGAATGATGACTATATTTTATCTTTCATTCTACATTTCTGTTAACCCAGTAATGGAATTCCTCAAGGTTCGGCTGCTACTGTCACTCATGCCCCAATCAAGTTATAGCTACATTTCTAGCTATCACCATGAACCCTAAGGTTTGTTTTTTCTGCCAAGCAGCATTTCTGGTCTAAGTCAACTTTCAATTCATAGCAGATAATATAGTTGGTTAGAAAAGAATACAAAGTAATATCTCACTATTTGAGATATTACTAAATTGCAACTACTACATATATTGAAATGTTGGCAGGAAAGTAGAAGCCCCTATTATGATTTCGTGCACTTTCTACCTTGCCCCCAACCTAGAGCATTTATATATATTTTTGAAGAGGTTATCAGGCAGCGTTTATGAGGGCCATGAATATTGAGGCATGTAGTATTCCCAAGTCTGCGTTGGCATTTTGCCTACTAGTCCATGACCTCTCCCATTGAGTACATCCTGAAATGTTCTTGGAGATTGCAGGTCATAAATGTGCATGATTAATTGCTTATGTTGAAACAAACCAAAAAAATAAATAAGCAAAAAAAAAAAAAAAGTGTTTCCAGAACATTCAGATGGGAGAGTGAAGCAAGACCCTGGTGGCTATCAGGAGAAATCTCTGTTGGGAACATGCCACCAGTCATGGGAGAAGAAAGGGGGGAGCTGACTGGGAAAGACTGGTAAACATTTCCAGCAGGTAAATAGAATAGAAAGAGTAAGGTTGGGCAATGGAGATTTGTTCTAGATTGGGAACGACACCAAAGAAATCTCGACATAGGTTTCCAGGCAGTGACTTAAGTAAAATAGAAAGACAAAAGTAAAGCAATTACATAGAAAAATTATGGTCTCTAAATAAGAGCGACTTGAAGTCAGAATACCAGAGCCGTGTGCTGTCTTCTCCTCATAGACGTTCCTGGTTTCATTTTCACAACTCACCGCTTTCTACTTCTGGCTTAAAAAGGACATTGTGCACTTAGGAGGTAGAGACAGAGGCAGAGACAAGGAGGTCTCTGAGTTCAAAGCCAGCCTTGTCTACATATTGAGTTCCAGGATAGCCGGAGCCACATAGAAAGTAAGAGTGTGTCACAAACAAACACACTAACACACCAACAAAAGAAGGAACAAATGACCAAACCTACCTTGCTTTCTTTGGGAGTGTAACTGTATATATGCAAATACCTACATTGATTATATGGCCGGTGGAGTGACCATAATTAGGCAAAAAAAAAAAAAAAAAAACTGAGTCCAGACACTCTCGAAGACAACACCATTGACATATGAAATGTCAGAGAAGAGGCAAGAGAGAAAAAAAATGAGACCATTTGGGCAGTGAGCTTTCCTAGATATGTACATCCTGTGGGCTTGTGGGCTTGTGGGAGTTATAGTTTTTCCGATATAGTCATCGCTAAGGCGTGCCTCTGGCCTAGGTGAACAAACATAAGATGGGGTCTGGAGTAGAGGCGCGTTGTTTTCATCTCAGGTCACTGCTGGAAGACATACGTGTCTTAAGAGTTCCTCTGCTTAACTGTCCTCATCTTGTTGCTGGCTTCTCAGACCCAGTGGATGTCAGGAAATCCTGTCTGTCACCAAGTCCCATGTCCCATGAGGCATGAAGGCAGATCAGTGCGTGCTGAGCCGTGGCGAGCTCGGAGGTGAGCCCTATTCCTCGGGAATGGCGATTGTCGTCACAGGATTCTTGCAGCCGTTCCGCTTCCCCTAAGGCAGTTCAGGTTTGGGGCCCTGATGATTATTACTGTTAAATATAGACGGTTTATGAGCTGGAAGCTGGCACACAGGGGCGGGAGGAGATCTGATCCTAGTGTGTAGAAACTCCAAGGTCCTAGACCTTGTCTCACCGTTCAGTGACCTCTCCCCAGGAGAAGCATTCATCTCTTAGATTTCCCTTGCACGCAGGGGGACAGCCCTCCGTTACATAACCAAGGTGACATGTCTTTTCAGCCAGGTTCTCCATTGTTCCCGTGTTGCTCATAGACCCAACAAGCCATTTCAGTGGCCGAGTGTGTTCTCGGGGCTCGGCTGGCTTCAGGGGTGGACAGCCTGACTGGCAGTCTCATCGGGTTTCTCCCATGACAAGAAGCAAAGTAGATTTTAGGACAGATTAGGAGCCTGGCACAGAGGTGCATACCAGAATCCGAGGACACAGATGGAGGCAGAGGGATTGCCATGAATTTGAGTTTAACTTGATCGGTGTAGTACCTTTGAGATTATCCTGGGCTTTATAGTGAGACTCTGTCTCAAAAACAAAACAAAACAAAACACAACAAAACAAAACAAAAAAACCAAACAAGTACACACAAGACATCCAGAAGAAGACTGTACGGTGTCTCTGTAAACTCCTGAGTGGCCAAGTTTAGGCAGTTCGTGCAGTTCTGCACACAGCTTTACTGTCTTATCAGATAAAGGAGGGGAGATTCCCAGCAATCCTCTGACCTCATGTCCACACACCAGACTATGGGACTCACCTGCAGATGCTGTTGATAAAGCACGCCGTTACAGATGCACATTGGAATTTGAGAAAAGGTCGGTTGGCTTTTGTGTCAGAGCAGAGGATTCGGAGCCATCTGTTCTGGAATCTTCTGGAAGAACAAGGGTGGTTTTTCTCCTGTGGTGTTACTGGAATACTGAGGGTTTGAGCCAGCTCTCTTTTCTGCTAATCCAAAGTTGTAAGTTTGATCCTTTAAGACTTGTCTTCGGTATGCGCTATGTGAGGCAGTTAGACCAATTATCTCCGGGGTCTTTGATGTTCCCTGGGCTTCATCTGAGCCACTGACTAGAAAGACTAAGCCAAGGTGTGTATGTGGTAGGTGGGGGTGGGGTGGGGGGAGAGTCAGTCTCCACAGGACACACCTGAGAAGGATGTCCTCACGTGTGGAGTGGTCAAAGCACAACCCGTGGCAACAGCTTCTTGCTTCCCACCACACCAGGCCAGACACTGAACTCAGCTCCTCAACCTTGGTCCCAAGAGCTCTTCCCTGCTGAATCATCTCAGGGGCCCCATGTTTGGTTTTGAGTTTTTAAAACTTAACATTTAATTTTAAAGAACATGTGAGAGGATTTTTATGGAACTTCAACAGAGCAACTTAAAATGGAATTAGAAACAAAGGCACAGGAAATATTATTTTGGGGGAAAAAAAACCAATCATCAAGTATGCAGCATACCTGGTTACTGGAATTTGAACTGGTCTCGTCCATCTAGTGATATTAATGTTATCGTCTCCTTGGGTGTGACTGCAGTAAGTTACATCACTGTAGGATAGAAGAAAGAATGGACATTTTTTTCTTTTTATGTTTTTAAGAGATGCATCTTTAAATAGACAGGATTATATGACACACGTGCTTTTAATGTGAGTACAATACAATCATATATAAATTTAAACTGCCATGATTTGACAACGCAGTCTCGCTAACATTTCTGCTTCTACTACTACACACACTGTGGCGTTAGCTCTTCTGTAGCGTGCCTTCCAAACCCCCAAAAGTGGAGAAAAATCATCCTGTCCACTTTCCGGTTGCACCTCCCTTATATCTTTCTTTCAAATCAAGTTCCAATTTTTAGTTTCTCCCAAGCGAAATGGTACTTAAACAAGTCACCAAGTCCCCTAAAAATATGGCACGTGGATTCCAATGTTAGATACAGGACGTAAATTATAAAGCAGGGCAGTGACAAGCCGATTTCAAAATGACCTTGGTTGCGATCCTTGCCGCTAAGCTTGTCTCCCCTGCCTTAGCACCAGGGGTTCTGGATCCTGTAGGGCTTTCACTGTTTCTCAGAAGCCAGCTAAGGCTGAGCGATGCCTGATTCCATTAGCAGGGCTTGGGTCTTGCTTACTCCAACACCGAGAATGTTTGTGAATTTAAGCAAGCTGCAGACTGAGTTTTTGTTTTCTTGCTATAAAATGGGGAGGGTTGTTGCCACGCACAGGGTAAGGTCTTGTGTAGATCAGGAGTCTAGGCCCTCAGTGCAACTTCTAACCCTTGGTGTTAATTGCTATTTATATATTTTCCTGTAGGAAAGTCGGATACAGCTTATGTCACTGATCAGGGGATAAATGCGTTTGCACTTCAGATGAGATTTCCTTAAAGGGGAGCATTTGCCTTAAGTGTGAATAGCACAGAGAAGAGGAGAACCCAGGGAAGGATGAGGAGCCTGGCCCTGTGAGGTCGCTCCCATGGTAGGGACTTCCACAGCGACCAAACTGCCTTCCTCGGGTTTCTCAGAATGCTAGAAAACTAGTATCTGAGAAAGAAATTTCTCAAGACTCTCTAAAAATAACTACATTTTTCTCAACAAATCTAGGCAGAAGAATCTATTTGCTAGATATTTCATTGCAGTTGGCAGGCGTATTAACATGGTGTGGTTGTTATTGCAAAACGTTCTGCAATCATTTATAACCAAAGAAGACTACTAATTCAGTAGCTTCTGGACCCATTGGATGTGCTGGTTAAATTCGGAGGTCTTGATCTCTTTCTGATACATAAGTTTGCAGCTATTTGAGAATTTGTCAACCTAAAGGGAACAAATGTGAAGAGGGGGGGGCAGAGTATTTTGAAAGCAATTCTACAACTGTCCTTTAACCTTACTGGATCTTTTTATGAAAATTTGGGGATGTTTGAATTTATCTTTAAATGGCCTGTGAACTTAGAGGAGCGGCAGACTACTTGTTTAACATGTGTGAAGCCCTGGGTTTAGTCCTCGCTACCACCAAAAAGAATGTTTTAAAAATAATTTTAAAAATAAAAGCATTAGGACTCTTATTGAGACTTGGCTTTCATTTTTTCTCTCAGTCTTTATTTAATAACCATTCCTACCTCACCCCCCTACATGTTATTCTTTCAAAAAACAAACCAAACAAAAACAAAAGCAAAATCAGTGAGTGATTTCTCTTTTGAAGTTTCCAAGGGCCCTTCATTTTTTTTCTGCTTGTCTAGAAGTTCCTTGGGGGTAATGGACATTTCTGTTGGGCCAAACACTTTTTTATGCCATTTAAAACTGTTATAGAAATGAAATTTTTGTGATGCCAGGACCAAGAGCAGAAACCATTTAGTCCATCGAAGCCACTGCAAGAAGCCAAGTATCTAACCAAGTCCCGCAGACCCCTTCACTGAGAAGGAGTCGGCAGGGCCGGGGTGCAGAGCATCTGGGGAAATGCTTAGCTTGTGTGAAGTACTAGATTCTGTCTCCAGAACACAGAGATGGGTTAGCTGGGTGTGCCTGTGATCCAAACATCCATGAGAAAGGGTAGAAGGAGCAGAAACTCAAGATCATCAGTTTAAGGTCATTCTTGTCCACACTAGAGTCCCAGGCCATCTTGAAATACTTGAGAGTATAGAAAGATAAATAAATGATAGGTGATTGATAGATAGATCAATAGATTGAAGATAGATTGATAGAAGATAGATAATAGATGTTAGATGGATGATAGATGATAGATAGATAGATGGATTATAAATGATAAACAGATGATAGATAGGTGAATAGATAGATAGATAGATAGATAGATAGATAGATAGATAGATAAGAAAATCCAGATAGAAGAAATTAATACTTTACACTGGAGCCTTCTGCATTCAATTTAAATCAGCAAATTCAGGAGAAAGGGTAGAAGGAGCAGAAACTCAAGATCATCAGTTTAAGATTATTCTTGTCCACACTAGAGTCCCAGGCCATCTTGAAATACTTGAGAGTATAGAAAGATAAATAGATGATAGGTGATTGATAGATAGATAGATAGATCAATAGATTGAAGATAGATTGATAGAAGATAGATAATAGATGTTAGATGGATGATAGATGATAGATAGGTAGATGGATTATAGATGATAAACATGATAGATGGATTATATATGATAAACAGATGATAGATAGATAGATAGATAGATAGATAGAAGATGGATAGATAGATAGATAGATAGATAGATAGATAGATAGATAAGAAAATCCAGGTAGAAGAAATTAATACTCTACACTGGAGTCTGCATTCAATTTAAATCAGCAAATTCAGGATTCTGATGGAGCTGCTGGTATCTCACTGGAAATGAGGTCATGTCTTCAAATCCTGTCAATCTTTTAGCAGAGGAGTTGCACTCCAGTATGGCACAAGAAAGAAGCTGTCCCGGCAGCATGGGTGGGAGAAGAAACGGACACCAGGCTCTCTTCGGTCCTGGGCACTCAGGGTCCGGTTGGAGAACTGTTGTCACTAAAGCTATGTGTCATGCGGTTTTGTCTTCCCTTTTCATCATCAGGACCAAAATTTAATAAACTTTCTAGAGCATTCGGTCGACAGATTTCCTTCTAATGATGCGACCAAGGCTTACTAGCCCTCTCAGCTGTCCCGGTTGCTCCTGCCTCTTTCTTAAATTATTGGATGTTTTCAGCTCCTCATGGTACTCATCTCGAAACTCATTGCTTGTGCTGTCTATGCCGTACACGCTCACAAAGTTAGCTATTGATCTCTGCCTACACACGAACCTACCCACAAAAACATTATATCGTTAGATTATAAGTGTGTGCATTTTCTTCGTTTCCATTGGTTCGCCTATACTGTGAACTTCCTTCTGTCTTGGACCATCTCCTCTCTTTCTGGCTAGTGGATGCATTTGCAAACCTAATAATGGAAAGGTGAGAGAGCCTTGGTCCCAAGTCAGCACATACACGCAGCTCTCTGACCCCACAAGGCTGCAAACTCCCAGGCATTGGCTCCAGGTCCCATGAACCCTCCGACCCGACGCGTTTGACTCCGTCCAGGGCCCTCTCCAGCGGTGAAGCAGGCAAATTTGGACACGCCAGCTGTCTGCTCCTGAAGACAGCTGGAAATAACCCTGTCTGATAGGATCAGCTCTCAGAGGCAGGGCAGCCCTGTTGTGTGTAAACAGCGTGCTATCTCTGAGACGCTGACACAGTGACAGAAACAGCGCCAGGCTCAACCTGCCCTCAAAATAGCAAGAAAGATGCTTTGCACCCAGCCTTGCCCAAGTAAAATCAGACACCAAAGCACCTTAAAGATCGCATAGGAACTGCCCTTCCCCCCCATGGCCTTTTCAGATTAAAGGAAAAACCTCCGGCTGGGGAAGATGGGAAGATTTGTGATATTTATAATTGTCATGTTTGCATGCGTGTGTTTAGAGCTAAGCCCATTGGAGGTCACATCACTGGAGAACCGTCCTGTTATGTTTAAACCGGTACATTAGTTTCTTTGCACATAGCTGACTGGGATCACCCCAAGATTTCTTAAGATGCCCCCACAGATAGAAGAGTAAAATAAATACCTTCAATTCAAATGTGCCCTCCGCATGTGGGGCAGCAGCAGCAGCAGAAATCATGTGATTCTTGTATGGCGGCCTTCGTCTGCGCCCAGGCACCGAAACTACGAAGACGAATGACTTTCACGGCCAGTGTGGGAACCAGATATATGAACAAGTAATTAAGATATTCCGAGTGCTGTTTGGGAGATTTATGTATAGCGAAATAGTAGGATAGGAACAGGAGCCGCTTAGGAGATGGAGAGACAGTGTAGAAAACGCATTGAAGTTAGAGCTCTGTAGTAACATTTGTGGCCTCCCGAAGGCAGCAAAGAAGACAGATGGGGGAAGGATGGAGTCTGCAGGCGCGGGGAACAGTTCAGGCAGGAAGGAACACTACTTGATTTACTGAGGATTGCCTTCTGGGCACAACCCTTCTTTATTTCTGAATCCGCCAGTCTCCTGTCTACTAAGAATAATAATAATTCTGTAATCTAAGAATAATATTCTTATTCTAAGAATAGCAATGAAAAGGCTTTTGCTGTGACCTCAGTACACATCTTTCCCCCAAGCCACACTGCCACCATCTTTAAGAGTTTAGTGTGTCCTGATTGCAAAATACCATTGCGTTTGGGCTGGTTGACTGTTGGCGTCTCTCACAGAGGAGAATATGGGATGAGTCTCTTGGTTCTTCCTTCCAACGAGTCATGTACAATTCTGCCCTAAATAAACATAAAATTTGAGCTTAGCGATGGGATAGACTCTAGGCCATGAAGACACGTGTAGGGAGACTCCATCTATGTAGCCATGAGGAGTCATCAGTCATCTGGGGTCTTTCAGGCTAGCCAGACCTTTACCCATAACCCTTTACCAATTGCTCTGTAAATATGCATAATACTCTCAGGGGTTCTCAAGAGTAAACTTGGGTTTGTCATTGGGACACTGGGCAGAGAGGAGAGAGGAGAGAGGAAATGTCTACATGTCCCCTATAAAAGGCATGAAAGCAACTCTGATATAAAAGTCAATCAAATAGTCATAAAAGTAGGACAAGGGAAAAAGGACATATTTCCAGAGTTCAGATTTATGAGACGTCAGTGTCACTTAAATTAAGACAGATCTAATTGTGTGTCTAAAAGTTGATTGGCTTTAGAAGAGGAAGAAGATAAAGGAAAATAGGCACTTTCATTGACTGATGTCACAAACAGAAATTGTATGGCTGTAATGGAAGTAATTTCTTCTTTTGCCCGTCTTTGAATGTCTTTAAGTGTGTGTGTGTGTGTGTGTGTGTGTGTGTGTGTGTGTATTAAGCATGTATAATATACCATATGGATTATAAAAGCTTATTTGTTAAATGTATCATATTTATATGTAATATAAAGGTAATTTTCAAATCAGAGCACCACAGACCATCTAGAGATGAAGGCAGTGTATGTGAACCAAGACCATGATACACATATGTTCATGACAGAATGATTCATTTAAATATAAAATGTCAGCCCATGAGGTGGCTTCAAACACTGTCTTGAAGATCTGAGGGCTAGCAGTCCAAGATTGAAATGTCAGTGGAACTGATTTCTCTGAGAGCACGAGGAACAGTTTTGTCCCAGGCACTGGCTTTGGCTGCCCGAAGGGTGTCTTCTCAATGTCTTCTCATTTTTGTTGTTTGTATCTCTTCATACATGCTACGGACCCCAACCCTGTTAGAGCAAGGCCTACTCTAACGGCTTCTCTTTAACTCATTGTCCTTTGAAAATTTTATTTCCAAAAAACTTCAGACCATGAAGTACTGAAAAGACTTCCACATTCGATTCTGGGGATAGTACAATTCAACCTAGAATAGATGGCTCATGTGTTTGTAATTTATTTAATACATTCATTTATTGCTTATCTGTTATTTCCTGTGACTAAGGATGTGATTTTTAAAAGTCTTAGTTCCATGATTCAAAAAATTTAAATCAAAGTACTTTTATTTTTGTTTGTGTCTTTATGTCTTCCCCTTGAGGTTGATTGTGTTTTGTTTTGTTTTGTTTTGTTTTGTTTTGTTTTGTTTTGTTTTGCTGAAACAGGGACTTAAGTAGCCCAGGTTGACCTCAAACTTACTATGTAGCTGAGAATGACCTTAAATCTCTGTTCCTCCTGCCCCTTCTACCCAGTAACAGAGATTAGAGGCATGCCGAGCCCTGGTCAACTTTTTCTGCCCATTTTAATATTACTTCTAGATGTCTTATTTAAGGATAAGCAGAGGACCATAGGATTTTAGTTTAATATTCTTTATTCAAATGGGAAGTTTGAAGTCTGAAACTCTGGATATTCAGTACACACACACACACACACACACACACACACACACAGAGAGAGAGAGAGAGAGAGAGAGAGAGAGAGAGAGAGAGAGAGACAGAGACAGAGACAGAGACAGAGACAGAGACAGAGACAGAGACAGAGACAGAGAGACAGAGAGAGAAAGGAGGAATAATAGTGTTTCAAATATTTTTCTTTGTAAATTCCTTTTTAGTAAAACAGAGTGTTGATATAGCTTTCAAACATTCGTTTTGGAGGGATGCTAAGAGTCTAGCCAGTTTCTGAGCTTATCAAGTCTAAAGTCAATACTACATATTTGTGTGCATGTGTGTGTGTGTGTGTGTGTGTGTGTGTTTTGAATACTATATCACTTTCAAGTAGGATTTTTTTTAGATAAAAATATGTTAACACAGGTGACTCGGGTTTTTGCAAATTAACAACAATTATAGAAATCAAATTACATTTAAGTCTAATGCTGGGTCTTTTACACCTATAAAACGAAGGGCAAGCCTGTCAGTTAACAAAGGGATGGTTCCTGTAGTCTACACTTCATTCCCATTGACATTTTTTGAGGCCCGGATTTCACCTTCCTTGCAATGACAAACTTGAGGAGATCGGGGTCTGCAGTACAAAGACGAGGGGTCCACACGAGGAAAACATACACTTGAAAAAGCTTTCCAAATCCATGGCCTGAGAGTTCCAGCCATTTGGCCGTAAGCTTCACCGCTCATTCCTGGGTCGGGTGCTTGGTGAGGAGAATTCGCTGTCCTCGGTCAGTATATATCATCCATGTGCTCTCTTGGATCAAGTGGCTAATGCTTTCCCAATGTAATTATTGATGTACTTTCATGGAGTAAGTCAGACGCAAGAAGAAGCGGATTGTTTCTGTTGTTGTTTAATTCTTCTCTCATGGAATACACCCCAACTGCAGTTTTCCCTGCCTCCATCCCTCCCAGTCCTCTCCCCACCTGACCCCCAAACCCCCACTACCCAGATCCACCCCTCCTCCATTTCCCTTCCGAAAAGAACAGGCCTCCCAGAGATATCAAGCAAATGGGGCCTAACAATCACACTGAGCACACATCCTTGTATCAGGGCTGGGGAAAGCAGCCCAGTGGGAGGAAAAGGGTCCCAAGAGCAGGTGAAAGAGTCAGAGACGGCCCCACCTTCCCCCATTGTTAGCCATCCCACACAAAAATGCCAACCTAACCACCATAATATACTTGCAGAGGACAGCCCAGACCCATGCAGACTCTCTGACTGCGACTACCTTCTCTGTGAGCCCCTATGAGCCCTGCTTAGTTGAAGACTCCTATTCTTTATTAATACTTTGGCGGTGCTCTAGAATTACAAAAATAAAATTTGAAAACCTAATGGCTAATCCGTTCAAAGGACAGGAACATTGGTCCTTCATACGTTAAGCGATATAGAAGCATGCAATTAGGAATTGCTTAGAAGAAGAACTACTGCAGAGAGAAACCTCAGATATGGCCTTGTTTATTTATTCACCTAATCTAGGAAGAAGAAGAAGAAGAAGAGGAGGAGGAGGAGGAGGAGGAGGAGGAGGAGGAGGAGGAGGAGGAGAAGAAGAAGAAGAAGAAGAAGAAGAAGAAGAAGAAGAAGAAGAAGAAGAAGAAAAGAAGAAGAAGAAGAAGAAGAAGAAGAAGAAGAAGAAGAAGAAGAAGAAGAAGAGGTTTTTACTGAGATTGGATATGAGAAAGGGATCGCTGACATCAGTTCTCGGCGCTGGGGCTTTATCTGTGAGTTTAAACTCGTAGCTTGCTTGGTTATATCTGATAAGTCAAACCGGACGAGTTGCCTGGTCTGCACTTCTCCGCTGTGTGTTTGAAGAGATCCCCCCCCCCCATCGCTCTGCTTCTCTCCGTGGCCTCCATGGGAAATTAAAAGTTAATTTTGCCTCTGCTCTTTTGTCTCTTTCTTTATCAGCAGCGCCCGGGAGGCAGCGTCCAGTCCGTTCAAAGTGACCTTCAGTTAACTCATATCATCTTGACACCAGCGAGCCAAGCGATACACTGGTAATTTTCACTATTAGGTGCAAGAAAAGGAGTGTCTCTCAGTAGGGACAAGACACATCCCTCCTCCTCCCCCCCCAAAAAAAATAATACAGGTATTTTCTACATCTGGAGTGTGATTGTTCAATGAGAACTGCAGGGGAGCCGATCGAAAGATGAGATAATGTGCAAAGGCGTCCGAAAATATAAATGAAACTGCTACCGTGTGTACGGCCGAGTGATTTACACAAGGTCAGTGACAGGGCTTCTGCTTGCTTCACAGTCAGCACTGAAAAACAGGGTTGCATCTCTCTCCCCCCCCATCCCCCTAACCCCCCCCATCCCTCCCCCCCACCCTCCACCCTACCCCCACCCCTGGCATCCTGAGGCTGGTAGAGGCCAGACAGTGTTCTTCCCTTCTGGGCATAGGCAGCTGTTTCAGGCACAGCATAACTGCAGGGTAGTAAGGCATGCCGGTCTTTTACCTCTGACCTATTCATCTTTTTCTCCCTGTCCGCTGAAGTCAGAAATGGAGACTTCTGCTCCTAAGAGTGCACTGTGGCTCCAGCTCAACTTTCCCCCTGTACACAGCTTTTTATGAGCATACCAACCAGGGGCACCTCGAAACCACATGATTGCTTTCGGCATCTGAGCTTCCACCTCCCTCCCCCTTGCCCATTTTATGGATTAAAGGTTTATTCCCTGATCACTTTTTCTCTTTGCTGAGGGGTCCTTGGAACCTCTGGAAGGACAGAGTTCTGAAATCTCCTCCCAGTTCATAGATCTGTTTTGCATGCCACAGTGAAGAACTGATTTCAGATGAATATACTGATCAGACGTTATTACATTAAACATGTTAAATCTGAGACTTCCTTAATAGCCCTGACTAATCAGAGCTACCGATGGCTCTGTTGAGTCTTTCCTCAGAGATGCTGTGGACAGATCGTAACTGGAGTTTACCGAGTAACCACTGTGGCCTCAGTAAACACCGGGCAGGGCATCTGAATTCAGCAAAGGACACCGAACATCAGTCTCTTGCCCTTGGGAGTCTTCGTTATAAACATGCCAGAGCGGAGATAGTGACCTCACGCTTCCCCGGCAAGGCCTTCGCTCAGTTGTCCTGAAGTCACCTCAAAGTCGACACATCCAAAATAGAACAGCCCTCCTCACACATTCAGAGGGTCACAGCATTCAGTCCCCCGTGTCCTAGCACCAGGAGTCTCATTTTTAGGCCAGGGCCAATTAGGTTCTGGTTCTGAACGGTGGACACTTTACACGTGTCTACACTGATTTTCATGTAGTTACCTCTTTCAGTCGTGTGCCCACTGCTTCCCGGAAGTGCACCTTCTTCGTCTTGGGCCACCGTCTCTCTTGCTCAAGGAATCATTTACTCCATGTCTGCTCATGTTTACCAATGTCCAAACAAACTTCCAGCCATTTCTTGTGGCCCGCAGGAAAAAAATTGTTACCAACCTCTGAAGCAAAGACTTTTCATACCTTGGGTAAGTATTTCTTTTTTCAGGTTTGTCTGACCGTAGAATATTGCTGTGGGTCAAAGAATGTTTATATTGTCCTCAAATCTTTACATCAGAACCTACTGTCCAATATGACTGTATTTAGAGATGCAGTATTGTGAATTCATTAAGACGAGTGCTGTGACCTTCCAAATGGGATCAGTCCCCTTATCAGATCAGGTTCCATTGCTCTTTCTACAATGGAATCAGAGCAAGACGAGGAATCAGAGAGTGTTCATTAGATAGTAAATTTGCTCTTTCCTTGATGTTTGATTGCCCAGCCTCCAGAATCATGATGAGGAACAGATTTCTACTGTTTATAAATTACTCAGTTAATATGGTTTGCCATAATAGCCTTAATGAAGATAAGCAATGATGGACTAAGTCTACTGTGTTCAAACGTGCTCCGTACACTCACCCTCTAGGTTATTTTCCTCCTGTTCCTCTCAATACCACTCTCTCCTCTGAAAAGCCTCCTAAATTCTCTTTCTCAAGAATATTGTATAGAAGTCAAAATTTGGATTTCCTAAGACCAATCAGTGTGGAAGCCCAGAAAGATGTTTCTTATTCCCATGCACACTCAATCCACAGAAGCCAGTAGAGCCGAGAGACAAAATGATGAGGACAATTGACTAGTTATCAATATGCAAAATGGCCCCACAAAGTGACATATTCCAAGGACCGAGGCAAGCTGTAAATATGACTCGTGCATTAGTGATAGTACAATTCTGGGCAAGAAGTCATGGAGAGGGATGGAGATGGAGATGGTGGATTGAAAATCTTTAGTGGCGATCTTTACTTTGCAATTAACCTAAAGTAAGGACCTTTAATAATTGCTAGAACCCTCAAAATTCAAACAATTGCAGTGGGAGATGAGATTCGGAGAGTAACTTGTTCCCAATTTTCTTATCCTTTATGTGGTTTCTTCCAAATATATTTATCAAAGCACATTTTTTAAGAGAGGGGTGGGGAACACCAGTTACACAAGATGAGCTCTCCTCTGCCCGAATGAAGAAACTGTTTAAACCCAGCGCATTGTTTCATAAGCAACTCTTCCCAATGCAGCCAGGGCCAGGAAGGGCTTAGGTTATTAGTTATGTAACTCTGGGTTCCTCAAACTGCAGTTTGGATCTGAACACACAGTTTCAATTAGTTACTTCAGGTTTTTTATGTTTGTTTGTTTGTTTTTTGCCTTGAGGTGTATTTCATTTTTAGAATCAAGGGAGCTCAGAGAATCACAGCATTTTGAAGCTTCTCTGTTTGCAAAATAACACATCTGACCCCTGAGAGAGGCAGCGTAACTGCCACTATGAGCTCTGTGATCTTTCTGTGTCCCCATATGTAGATTGAGTCATGCTGTCGCAAAAGATATGTTAAGCCTTAACTTCTAGTATCTGTTAATGTGACCTTACTTGGAAAAAGGGTCTTTGCAGACAGAATGAAGAAATATTTTGCAATGAGGTCATGGTGAAGTTGTGTCGACTCTTAATTTAATCTGACTGGGCACTTAAAAGGGGAAAGAGACACAGAGACAGACACAGACGGTGAACTCCCTGTAACAAGAGATGAAGGTCATACAGAACAAACACTGTTGGCTTCTCCTAGAGAGAAGGAAGAAGCAAAGATAGATGGACCCAGAGACTCAGTGGAAGTGTGGTCCCTGACAATTCATGTCCACATATTTATCCTCCAGAATGGAGCTAGAATAAATTCTCATTTTACTTTACCTGGCTTGTAGTACTTAATTACAGCAATTTCTAGAGGATACACATACCATTCTAACTCTTCTGATAGTTCATGTTTATTTTTATCGTGTTTCTTCACAGCATGTTGAAACAACATAACTCCGGTTGCATCTAGACACCAGCCAACCTTTCTCTTTAGTGAGTATCACAGGCCCCTGCCCTCCAGCCTGGTTCTGATGGAGCCACGATCACACACAGGGCCACGTCCAACATTTTGTCTGCCAATTTGGTTAGTCAAGAACTCTTAGCTAGGTATGGTGGCACATGCTGTCAACCCCAGGACTTGAGAGGCAGAGGCAGGTGGATCCCTGTGAGTTCAAGGCCAGCCTGGTTTACATACTGACTTCCAGGATAGCCAGGACTAAGTAGAGAGGCCCTGTCTTAAACAAACCAAAACAAATATAAGAACATAAAAAGCAAAACAACAACAACAAAACCAACCAACCAACCAAAGCTAAACCGTTAAATTCTGGACATGTAGGGAATTGGGGTGCTGGTGGTCATCTAAGGGTCCCTAGAATAGGAAATATAAAGATGTACCAGGAAAACTCAGATGGCTACACTGTGGAGAATAGGAAAACTGCAGCCTTAACTCTTTTGGGATGTCAGAGGCTTGAGCCTGAATGCAGACCAGTAGCTGGCTTGGATATTCGATAGGTCCTTCTCTGCCTATTGGTCCAGTTCAGATCCCCACTCCTTTGCCTTCCTGCCATTTTTGTTTCAAATTTCTCCTGGGAAGAAGAAGCCACTAACGTAGAGAGTCTACCTTTGCTTTCCCTGCCGTGTGCACTATACCTTTCCCCCCTCACGTACTTCCCCTACCAACTCTGAAATAGCGCAAGAGGAGCTTCTAAAAATAGGGATACTAGCAGTTGTTTTCTTCCTTCCACCATGGAGGAGTCTGGGAACTGAACTCAGGTCATCAGGCTTGGTGTCAAACACCCTTACCAGATGAGTTATCTCCGAGGCCCTAAACTCTGACAGTGGGCCTTCCCCCCGGGGTGAGGTAAGTATGCAAGGCATGACAGTCTTGGAGACGCACATTCTTCGGGTCAATGGTCAGAATAATTGAATAATTCAAATATGCATTTGTTTGCCAAAAGTATACCATTAGCTCTTAATGTTAGCTTACATACAACATTTACACATTTTTTTTTTTAAAGGAAAGAGCTAGGCAATCAGGGAAGAGTAGACGTGGGTGAATGCTGTGGGTGTTAAGATCCAGGGAGGCTCTACTCCTTGTCAGAGCCCTCCAAAGGTGCAGAAGCAGAAGCAGAAGCAATTGGCTACTTAGGTATCTAAGGTTGGCCTTGAACTCCAGGCTCCCGGTTCCTTAACGATTCGGTATCTGGGATATGTCACGGAGGTAGTGGGGCTTCCAGATATTAAGTAACCATCTTGTCTTGGACCATGAGCCTTTAGGCACAGCTTTTGCAGCCCAGAATTGGAGGTGTCTCCTTACATGCTGTTGGTTATGCAAGACCTTAAGGACTTTGGCATGATCGAGGCACAGTGCAGGTAGTCAATCTCAAGAATGATTATCATTGAATTTCCAGATGCTTAAAGGAGCAAGGCCTCAGAGAAGCATTCATTCTCTTAAAAAAAAAATAAATAAATAAAAGCCACAAGGCATTCGCTGTACATCCACTTCAACTCACGAAGGCATGTGTTCTCACGGCTGCCTCCATCAGTGGACCAGGAGCTTCTCCAGGACAAAGCCCGAAGTCTCCGCCTTCCTTCCTCTTGCACTCACTGTGTTCCTCCATGAACGTCTGCTGAGTGGATGGACAAAGAATGAGTCAATCAGTCCTGGACTCAACCAGCCGCTAAGGGCTCTTCACTCCCTGAGAGTCTATGAAGGACTCTCAGAGCTGCAGATGCTCCAATCAGCAGTGTGTGTGTGTGTGTGTGTGTGTGTGTGTGTGTGTGTGAAGCTGAGGATAGGTGGTTCTCTTATAAAAAAGGCTTCCTCTCTCTTTAGCCTTTTGGCTTAAAAGGACAAGTGGATGAATATCTCTTCTTGTATTTGTGTCTTACTAACTACCTCTCCGTGCAGCAATAGAAGGAGGAGTTACACAGACACCTCTGCGCAACACTTTGTCCAGGACTGTTGGAAACTATTCAAATGTCTATTTGGGGAATACGAAAACAGTACTGCCCCCACCCAACTTTTGTTTGTTTGTTTGTTTGCTTCTCTTGCTAACTCAAACCTCACTAGCTGCTTTGGGGTTTTTTTTTTTCCCCTTCATAAATATCTGTTCTCAAAGGTCGCGCTGAAGACCAGGATGATTTTGTCCAGGGTATTTCAGATATTGTGCAGTTTCTTGGCTGTTGAGAACCTCCCCAGCAGGACACACATTTTCCCATCCCAGCGCAGGGTTGCCAGACTTCATGTGATTTCTTTTATATGCACTTGATTATTGGATCCTTTACTTAGCGGAGAATATGATGAGCCAAAAGCCAAATGTCTAAGAGAGGATTAGAAAAAGCAAACTTGTATGTAAATTGTGAAAAGCCAGGCGACTGCTCTTTTTTTTCTTTCTAGCTCCTTTACAGAATAGTTCTGTCATGTTACATAGAATGGACAATCTGATTTATAACAAGAAGAGGGGGAGGGGGAGGAGGAAGAGGAAGAAGAGAAGGTAGAGGAGGAGGAGGAGAAAGAAGAAGAAAAAGAAGAAGGAGGAGGAGAAGAAGGTGGTTATATGATGAGGAAGTGTGATTTCAAAGCAAATCCCTTTCCACACAGTGGAATTGTACTTACTTTTCTATTTTCAGGCTCCTAAGAGACCCCCCCCCTTTTATCTCTTCTCCAGGATGACTTACCTTATCCTTAAATTATTTTTGCTTAGAGAAATTGACAGGCTGAAAATTGGCTTCTGACTCCTGTGATTTTCACTAACCATCTGTTTGAGCAGAAAGACCACGACTCTCCCACTGGGGATCAACATGAAGCCAGGCACTTCCCTCTCTCTAGGGTATTTGGCTGTCTTCCTTCTTCCTCCTTCTACACCCCTCCTGGAGGTAAGAGTCATCCTAGCCCTTCCTTTGCAGTTTTGTGGGAGTCTGAGGGATTAAGCAATGGGCATGCCCTGCAACATGCCAGCCCCGCCCGTGGGTCAGGGCTCATGGCCAGGTTACTCACACAGAGGTCAGGATGGTTGTCTGCTGCCATTCTGCCCAAGCTGACACCACTAGTCAGGCCCAGGCTCTGGGACTATTGACCCTAGCACTAGCTAAGCATGTGACTGGGTAGACATTCTGATGGCCGAGTAGAGCCTGCCCATTCTTACTTCCAGGTTCCAGTCTGGAATATTGGGATTCATCCCAGAAACCAAGGAAGAGTGGGCGAAGAATGATTTAGAGGTTATGGAGTAGGAAAAGCAACTTGGTTTCTACAAAAAAAAAAAAAAAAAAAAAAAAAATTAAATACGGGATATTGATGATATCAGTAAAAGAAATATTGAACTGACCACAGCTTTGACAATACTGTTAGAATAAACAACCCGTTATTCCCATATAGAGACATATGTTAAATGAGAACTCAACATAAATAGAACCAGCGTCTTCAACTGAAAATCCTCTGACGTGTTTGGTGGCTCTCTGTCGAAAGGCAACAGCGGTTTCCCTGCCTTCTTACTTGCCTCTAAATTCCTCCTGTAAGTTAGCAATTGTGATGTTTTATATTTGTTTCATATATAATTTTAGCCTCTCATAAAAATTGGTTTGGGGTCTCCCGCCTATGTGATACTTTTACTTACCCTCTGCATTTGAAGAGACGTTTAGAAGATGTAACAGTCTATTTTTAACACTGTGAGTTTGGGCAAAGTTACCCTGAACTTGGGTTGAGGGGTGATCATTGATTGACTTGTCTAGTTCCCATAACCTGAATAATCGCTCCAAATTCTTTCATTCAAAATGCATGGGAGTAGCTGGAGGCTGTTCTAAGCCAAAAGCTCCCTTTTTGTTTGCTTTCTGGACCAGTCTCTGCTGATAGCCTTCCTGGTGTTTAGAGTAGGACATGTGCAGTGCACCACTGAAATGATGACCGATTCCACACCTAACTCTTGATCGTCGTATCTTCTTGTATTTCTCAGGTGCTCCAAGAAGCTTTTGCAAACAAAAGAAAAGAAAATGATCTTAGAAACAGGCTAGCGAAGGAAGAAGGCAGAAAGAAACGCTCACAGTTTATAAACAGGAAAATGAAATCAGAACAGCGCGTTGGCCTCTGAACGGCTGTAAGCCGGTGGTGGGTAAACAAGTGGAGGCTGCCCCGGGACAACCCTTTTGTCTTTGCTGTGGTACCGCAGTGTAGTCAGCGCTCAGACCTAATGGGAATCCAGGAACTGGCTTTTAAGTTTTGCCGCAGACTCACTCACTGTTCTGGACCAACTGGCCTTGGACTGAAAGGTCCTGGCCTGAACGGCCTTGGACTGGGTTTCCTGATCAGGCTGATAGTCAGGTTTCCTGCCTGCCGGGCTCTGAGTTTATAAGAGGAAAGGTTGCAAAGGGTGAAGGGCGGTATTAGGATAAACAGGACTTTCTGCTTGAGTAGCCAAGGCAGGGAGCTGGGTGCTACCCAAGGAGCAGAAGGGAGCAGCGGAGGCCAGTCCCCACCCCACCCCCAGCACCTGGCATCTGCCCCCACCTTTGTTTACTTATTTATTCCTGTGTGTGTTTTGTTAAGCTTTCTGACAATCTGGGAGACTTGCAAAGCAACGAGAGGAGGAGGAGGTGTGACCTACAAATGGAGCCACGTAAGGACCGTTGGTGATGCCTTCCTGTCGTTACGGTTTCCTCTTCGCTCTTCGTGAGCCGCCCCTCGCTGAGATGGGACCTAGACTCCACACTTTGGAAAAAAAAAAAAAAAGCAAAAGCATTTTTGCAATTTTGCATTTTCTTCTGGAGCTCCGATCAGGCCTACCCACGGGAGGGCACGCTATCCAGCCCATCTGCAAACACAACCGCGTCTGAAGCATCTTCACCGCTGTTACAAGCCCTGACAACAAGCTCTTGGTTCCGCTGAGCTTGCAGTGGTGTGAACTCCAGAAACAGTGAAGAACCTACAGCATCCACCCCTCCCCACCAAAGAGGAAGTAAAACAGACTGATCTCATGACCTAAAAACACACATAAAGCTGCAAAATAATTAACTTTTGGCCTGGCATTTAAGCAGAACTTTATACAGTAAGAATTTGGCGCTCTCTGGTCTGCATTTCCACCTCGGCACTGGAATGAAATGAACTCGAGAGGAATTGCACTCTCTTAGATTTCAAAGGCCAAACTTTGAACAAGAACGTGATTGCTTGGGCTTCTTAAATCAAGCCACCTCTCAGGAGGAGAGGTATCAGAGTTGTTACTATTAAGCCTGAAGAGCAAGTTACAAAATAACAAAGTTGATTCTTTAAAATTCAAATAATATTTTTAGTACATTGAAAAAAAACCTGCCAGTACTTTTTTTTCCTTCTTTTCTTTAGAGGTCTTTGGTCTGAATAGTAACTTGTGCCTTGTTCATGTGGGTATGGAGGAAGAAAAAAAAAGGTCTTTAGCATGCTCCTCCCCATAGTTTCTCCAAACACTGAGACAGGAGAATTGAAGATTCATAGAAGAAAGGAAATCTATTCTAAGTTCTGGTTAGTGTAACCTGTTCAATAGGCTCATTAGTTCATTAGTTCACCCTGTTCAATAGTGACATTTCTCCCACTGTCCCTGACTTTCCCTCCTTCCCTCTCTTCTCCCTTTCCCCACCCCTCTCCCTTTCTCCTCTAGGGCATGTATGTGTCTCCTATGTATTCTGGACTGCCGCGACGAGTGTATCGGAATTCAGTTTGAAAAAGGACCTCAGTCTTCAGAGTATGTTGAGGTTAACGGAAGAGAAAGCCTCCACCCATACCACCAGAAGAGATACGAAGAGAGCAGGGCAGCAGAGGAAGCTCATGGGGAACTCTCTCTGTCCGGCATTTGGGCTTCGAGTTGGTTAGTCCTGAAAGAAAAGCCAACCGCTGTTCAAGTACATGAAGAGAAGAAAACACACAGGACAGAGCGCGTAGGAACACTAGGACCCAGATAACACGTAGCTATGGTGTGTATCTTTGATTGGGAGCAAGGGCAGACTGGGAGGAGGAGGACAGGTGAGATTCTGAGGCAGGGGGATGAGCTTCCCACGCCCCTGCTATGGAATTTCAGGTGATTGCTCTGGGAAAACGGAAGCCACTGCAGGTGCTCAGTTACAAGGATCACGATCCGAGTTTTAAAAGATCAACCTTTCATGCTCTAGAAATAGTCCAGTTGAAATAAGGAGTCATTTAGAAGTAGATACCTTCCTCTGAATAAACCTGGGTTGGTGCATTCTTTATGCCTCTAGCCTGTATATATTTATATGTATGTGTGTATATATATATATATATATATATATATATATATATATATATATATCTTACCATGTTTTGTTCTGTTCTGGGCTAAGAAGAAAGGATACAATAATGCGATTACTCACAAGATTCTTGGCATACCAGAATATCAGCGGGAAGGAAGGCTCTCTTCCCTGGTCCTCAATATTAGCTCTTCTGTTCCAAAACTCCCTCTTGCTTTTGTTTTTAAATGCAACAGCACCAACATATATTAATAGTAACGATCCTTACGGTCCCTCGAAGAATAATTGCATGAGCTAAGGAGATGGCTCAGTAGATAAACCTCATCCTTGGCAAATGGCGAGGACCCAGGTTCAGGTCCCACTATCCCCATAAAAAGCAGGGCAGTCGTGGCAACCTGTCTATCAGTCCAAAGCTCGGAAGCTAGGAATGGAATTTTCGTCCCACACCCTTCACTCCTGCTTTTCGAGACTAGTTGACTGGCCCCATGAGCAAATTTGGTGCGCTCAGAGTTCAGTGGCAGAGCATGCTTCAGTAAGCAAAGCAGGGAGGGATGGGGAAACACACTCCGTGTCAGTCCTACCCTAACCTAGCACATACCGAGGTCACGCACACGCAGCACACACGCATGCGCGAGCATGCTCACAAGTAATTTCAGTGTCACTAGGATCTCGTCTGGTACCAGCAATTAATAGAAGGCATAATAAAATGGAGAGTAGAATTTTAGCCTTTTAAATCTGCACCATTCCCCAGCCTATGAAGATATACTATCTTCATTTTCAAGAACGTTCAGAGTGCTGAAAGTTAATGCAAAAGGAAAAATAAGCCAGCTGGTTGACCAGTCTCACTTTAATCTTACTTGCAGGAAATAAAGGAGGATGGAAATTAGCAGCTCTCAGTGGAGAGTCCCGGGCCATCACCACGTGAGAACACCAAGTGTGATCAGGAGCTACCGTAAGGAGAGTTCATAGCCTCCAAGTTGAAGGCAGATCCTGAGTGGCAACAGTCAATTCAACAATTAAATTCTCGGAGTTTCCAGAAAAAAGGAAATCCCATAATCTCCATTCATAGTTTGTATCAATTTCTCTGGGTTTCAGGAATTATAATACTTTGACTGGGATACATTCTTTTCCAGGAGAACTTAGGTTAAAAAAAACAAGCCATTTAAAAAAAAAATTAAGGAAATTTTTATAGAAAAATAGTTCGAAAGTATTAAAAACAAAAGGAGGAAAAAAGAAATCCGTGTAGCACTAGACATAAGGCAGACATAAGAAGACATGGGCTGAACAGAATGGGTCTCACACAAAGAACACAACTAGAAAGTTACATGAACAGTTTGCACCTCATATATATTAATAATGCAAGAACTCTATACATTTATTCATAATAATTGGCTGAAGATAATTTGCCATGGAGTAATTGAAACAGAACTAATTGTTGTTCTACGCTCTTTATTTTAGCACTATCCCTCTTCATACTCAAATGTTATGCTGTCAAATTTTACTACAGCTTTAATGTCTGGGTTTTCTCCTGTATGTGCAAAGTGTACATAGGGATACCACATTTGAACACAATACTCTTTAATATACTTCTTAATATTTTGCATTTGACTGAGGTGTGTATACACCTTAATCAAACAAATAAATTATAAAACAAATAAATTAAATAATTTTGCGTCACCTATTACTGCTACACATTTGTCTAATGGAGCCAGGTGTGGTGGTGGTGCATGCATTTAATCTTAGTACACAGAGGCAGAGGCAGAGGCAGAGGCAGAGGCAGAGGCAGAGGCAGAGGCAGAGGCAGAGGCAGAGGCAGAGGCAGAGGCAGAGGCAGAGGCAGAGGCAGAGGCAGAGGCAGAGGCAGAGGCAGAGGCAGAGGCAGAGGCAGAGGTAGTGTTATCTCTATGGGTTTGAGGCCAGGGAAGTCTACATAGTGAGACTCAACTCCCTCATAGGTGTGTGTGTGTGTGTGTGTACACAAATGTGTACATACACTTAAATAAAAAATAGATTTGCTCTATGGCAAGAATATCATTCTTACTATTTCTCAGACAAAAATCTACATAAATAATAATGAACCCCCAAACTATAAAACTAGAAGCATAAAGAGGGGACTGTCAATCTTAGCCATAGCTTCAGACAATTTGATGCTAATCGGATTTGGACAACTACGAGGTAGTGAGCCTTTGTCACTTTGCAGCCTTTTCTGCATGGGATATGCAGTTCCATGGAGCGAATGGCACAGCCCAGAGAACACTGTCACAGGAATCAGGGAAGACGGCAAACCAAACCAGAGCAAAACCTCCCACTCTTGTTCTTGACACCTCTGAGTCTTGCCTCCTCTGGCATATGACTTTGAAAACTTGGCTACAATTAGCCTCTTAAATGAGGTCTCAGTTTCACCGTCTTTGAAATGGGACAGCACTTACCCCGTTGGCTTTTTCTGCGGTCATGAGTAGTAAGAGAAATAATGGAATAAACTTTTAAAGTTGCAAGGACACCAAACCTTGCAAAGGTGCTAAGCACACTTCTTTCAGAATGGAGTTCCTTGTCTATGAACTCCCCCAGCCCTGAGTTAGGATCTGAAAAAACAGGGGTTTGTCCCCAGTAAAGCCAAAGTCACTTAGAACATTTTGATGTAAATATTTTAACAAATCCTTCCGTCACCAGAGGAGCCATTTTATCCAGCTTGAAAGACCTATCCTGCCATTGGTCTATTCAAGTATTAGCCTATTCTGATCAGTGTAAAGAGTTGACCAATCTCTACCACTCTATAAAGCCCAAAGATTCAATGATAGCAAATCTACAATGGAAGAATTCTGCTCTGTGAAGTTCTAGGTAGAGACCCATAGTCCTTCTGACCCTTGTAATATTCACTCTGTTCCAAGATCCTTAAGTGTACAGACTTGCCTGTTAAGACAGGCTTTCCAGTGTCCACACTATAGGCATTCTTTATGTTAACATTGTACAGGTGTAACCCCACCTGCTTATAATCAACCAGCCCTATCAACTCTGCCCTGTGCAACTCAAGTATTTATTTAGAGTAAAGCCCATCATTTTGGAAGGGGATTTCAAAATCTAAAGAGAAGTTTGTTACACCTCTCGAGAAAAAAAAAGGAAAGGAAAGGAAAGAAATAGGTTTTATTTGCTTTTTATTTTTTAGCAAAGTTGTACTCTGGAGTCCAGGTTGGCCTGAAATTTTGTGCTGGGATAATAGGTTTAAGACACCACACCCTGTCCCATGATCATTGTGAAACCTCAGGTATATCCAAGCCATTAACCAGTGGAAATTATATTTGACTCTAAGAATGTAGAAATAGGCAAAAAGTTGCATGTGTGTGTTTAACTTAAGACTCGTTACCATAGCGATTTCTGAGACTTCCTCATTTATTTCAGGTCATAGGTAGCAGGAGCTCGTTTTGTAGAGTACCACATAACTATGTCTTGCTACGGCGTAAGGCACGCTTCTCGGCTCCACAAAGTGGTTTTGATTTATGCGGAAACCATTTGATAAAGATCTTCTCTTTTTGGGAAAGTGTGGGTGGTGGTGATGATGGTGCTGCAGGACCAAAGGACAAGCAGAAAAGTCACACGAAGCCGTGGGTCCCTCATGGCTGCCCCAGTTCGGTCAGGTGTGACCAGGCACAGCTTGTCTTTATATTCGCCTGTTTGGAATTCTATAGAACTTTGTAAAAAGGAGTGTTTTAGGGGCAGCGCCAACATCTGATGCCATCTAAGAAGCAAACTCTATATACAAATTTAGACTTTCCTAAAAACAACCAGCTTTCTTGTGGTCTGATCTTTATGGGCTTTTAAAAATCAGCCCGGGAGATACAGTTTATTAGTGTGCTTGACAGAACAGAATCTTAGCAGACAGTTAGTTCCATGAGCACGTGGCATGTGTGTTGAAAATCCAGCCTGCTTTGGGATTCAGACTCTGAAGCTCTTTGTTCAGAGGCGTTTGATCCTTCAGGTACAAGGTACTTGAGCCAGAAACAGCAGAATCCGGTGGATGTACAGTTGTCGGGTAGACTTTACATGTTTAACAGTTGTGATCAAATACAGGTGCCATGCCCTTCAAGTAATTTTGGCCTTCAGTCACCCCTCAGCTCCTTGTAGGGTTTATAACTGGGCTGTTTTCCTTCGGACCAAACTGTGGGTTCAATGTTCAACTTAACAGAGAGTCAGGAATAAGATGCTTATCTCTTCTGTATTATCCAAGCACGCATGCTCGTTCCAAGAACAAAGTGCAGCATGTTTTACAGGATTTGACCACACAAACTCTTCAGTCTTCTTTGCTTCCATAAGGTGCAACCCTCTTGCCTTTTAGCCCACAAAGTAACAATAGTACTGGCGATATTGGACAAAGAAGACAGCTTGTCTGGAGAAACTAATGCCCCCAATAAATTTTTCCCCAATAAGTAAACACAGCATGTAAAAATTTCCAGGAAAAATGGAATTAGTTAACATCAAAGACTACCCAGTACTACAAGATTGTGCATGTTTAGTAAACAGACCTGGTAATGAATTTTCTTTGGGAAAAAAAAAAATCAAACCTAGCACCTTGATAGAATAATGTGTCTTTGAGTTAAAGCTAGTAATAATGCCCCTATGTGCTTTGTAGCATATAGGAGTCTTCAGGATTTGAATTCCATCAATTGTTATGGGAGTTGTTTATAAATTTGCAGTCTGTGGTGGTTAATGTCCATTATACAAATCAATTGTCTACATGGTTAAGTGATACAGTTAAGAATTCGGATGCTTTTTCTTAGTTTATGAATAATATCATTCTTTTACTAGCAATACTTTTAGACCCACTGAGATTGATCAGAGTTGAATTGATTGTCCAAGTTTCAGGTTTTTGAAATGAATAAGGACGTATGTTTAGCAACACACCCAAAATGGCATGAAATAGCCTCTTAGCCCATATATGGCACATCACATGTATGACTTCTTGGTTGGCAATCAAAGTAGTAATACGTAAACAATCCAAGGAAAGGGAATGAAGTTTCTAAAATCAGAAAGGTGAACAGAAGCAATAGAATAATCTATAGGTATATGCAAAGGGCTGACAGAACTCCTACATAATCCATACTTTACTAAATCTGTAAGCGCAGATGTCATAGCAGTTGCTGGGAATCTTTCTGTGGTTTCCAGGATGCGTTTGCATCTTTTTGTTTTTTAAAGCACCTACTGTATTGTGCAATCTGTAGGCAGCAATGACTAATTTATATTAGGCTGTGTCTTGAGGCTGATGCAGGTCTAGTTCTCCTTAAAGGGTTTCCATGGAGCAGCATGTGGGAATCGTATGCAAAGAGGCTTCTCCAGGCAGGGCAGAGCATAGCCTCTGGAAGGTCACGAGGGTCAAGCTGATTACCTCCTCCAGCTCTGGCAAGCTCAGGGCTCAGCTGGGTTACCCAAGTTCACACGGGGCTATGGACATTCAGCTGCAGCTCCTTCTCATTACCAGATCAGCAGGGCACTGTCTGGGCTTCACGTTAACTCTTCTGTGTCCGGGTTTAAGATTTCAGTATGACTGGAACCAGAAACCCACCGGAAGCTCAGTTTGTTCGTGATTACTATTCAAGAAGTGAACCTTCGCATCAATGTCTAATTCAGTTTTATAGGTGGAAACAACAGTCCACCTAATTCTTTCAAAGGCACTGGATGAAACATGAGTAAATACATTTGTTTCATGTTTATGTATGCTGCAGTCTGAGTTTATTTCTGAAGTGAAAGTACAGGGAAATGTTTAATCTTCCCACTAACCAAACAAACAACAACAATGAACAAGTCCTACTTGGTCCTGAATAAATTAAGTCACTTTGATTTTTTTTTCTATTTTCTTCTTTTTAAAAAAATAGCAATTGCTGCAATTCGTTATCATTGAGAGGTGTGTAGTTTGCTCATTAGCTAAGAAATGAAGTCCAGGTTCAGGGAGGAACAGTATCCCGTGTGAGGTCACAGACGCAGGTGTCTGTGGAGTTAAGTCTGTTGCTTCAGGCTTTCTCTTCCCACTGACACATTAGTATCTTCTAGAAGTGACCTAACCTGTCTGTCTCCATAACATTTTTCTGTAAATTGAGAATAATATTTGATGAATCCACAAAGCACATTGCTATGGTAGCAACCAGAGGGCTGACTCACTGTGAAATCTAAAAGCCACTGTAGTCTAACAGTAATTGCAAGACTGCCCCTGAGTGTTCACCTGACCCCAGAGTACAAATCAGGCCTAATCTTCAGTTCTCTTATGTCTGAAATCTGACAATCTGGGTGGCGAACTGTTCACAAGTTACGCCAACTTCTCTTTACCTACTGTGTGTGTATTCATATATCATGTTATATTTAATATATATTAAAGTATTAAGTATTAAAGTATAATATATTCCTTTAAACGCTGAGGTTTTGTAAGGCAAAGTTAAAGGAACCCTTAAAGGAACTTAGAGTTTTCCCAGAAGATAAGGGGGTTATGAGCAAGATGGTCAATTCTGAAAATCCAAATGGATAATTTAGAGCCCTCTTGGACTTTGGAGTTGCTACCCACTTTAATTTCAATCTTTGTTCAATGACTAAGCTAACTGCCAAAAGTAAAGACGACTCATAAAGACTCTCTCCTGTGACTTTGATCACAAAGGCAAACAGAAACGCTCTGATCTCCCTGGTTGGACAGACCGGTCATTCTCCTTCTTAGCTCTTTAGATCAGCGGTGGCGGCGGCGGCGGCGGCGGTGGAACGCATTGGGTAATGCTAGTCTAGAGTGACGTTTAGCTCTGTCTGACCATGTTTCCTCCTTCCCAATTTCAATCCCCCCCTCCTTCCCAACTTCAGCCTCTGGGGTTTTTTGATTGAGCTTGCTGGCACTAAGGTCTCTCCCCAAACACTCCGTTTTGATTCCCTCTGTGCTGGGGCTGGATCGGACTCAGGAAGCAGGCTCCCAGCCCTGACTCAGCCTTGATTTTGATTTTTTCCCCTTTGCCTTGACATGCACAATTTTCTCTATATATCTCATCCACTCTGTGTTCAGTATGGGCCTCATTTCCCTTTATCTGTTTCTTAACATTGACCTATTTGAGCTTCTCTCTCTCCTCTCTCTCTCTCTCTCTCTCTCTCTCTCTCTCTCTCTCTCCCTCCCTCATTTCTCCGTGATCACCAACTAAAATTTGAACTAAAGAAGGTTACATTTTCACAATGTTCTGGCTCCAACGTTCATACTGCATCCTTCTGACTATGATATTTTACTGTTTTCTAGAACCTTCCTAAGTCTTTCCTTCATCCCTCCTCCTCCTCCTCCTCTTCCTCCTCTTCCTCCTCCATGTAGTCTACATAGTCTATGTGTGGATGCTCTCTGGCATCTGTGTCCGCTTGTCTACAGTTGGTATTCTATAATTCTTCAAGAATGGGTTCATAGGTTCTTGTGGCTGCCACAGAATCGTTTTATAACTATCCTGGCATGGGATTTGGGACTCCTAAGACCAGCTTCTCTTAGGGCCCCAGCGTCTACCAGCAGCACCATAGCTGCCTGTCCTACTTCTAAGCCCTAGAAAGACAGAGGAGACTATGTTTTGTGGAGACTGGATCCTCTCTGCTGTGAAGCACAAGACTTTAGGACAATCGATCATTACTTATTGCAACTATTACAAATGACGTAGTATAAAGGCTATCACTTCTATTTTGAAATATTTCAAATGTTAAGATATCAAAATTTAGTGAAATCCACCCTCCCCCATCATTTGCTCTGCTCAAGTTTTCTGAAAAAGGAATGAGAGAAATGCAAACTGAAAAAGGCATGGACTCTTTAGTAGAAGACTACGAAATGACGATTCCAATTTAAGCGACAGTTAACAACATCAACAGTGAAGATCCCATTGGATTGTAACTAGAATGAAAAAAAATCAGTGAAATCAAAACATTCTCATTAGGATTTTTGTTCGTTTGTTTTTCGAGACAGGGTTTCTCTGTGTAGTTCTGGCTGTCCTGGAACTCACCCTGTAGACCAGGCTGGCCTCGAACCCAGAAATCCACCTGCCTCTGCCTCCCAAGTGCTGGGATTAAAGGCGTGCGCCACCACCGCCCGGCTCTCATTAGGATTTTAATTAATTAATAAGTTTCAGAAACAAAGGTTTTCTCAGGAATATTGACAATGATGTCCAGGCAGGACTGCTTAAATCTTCAGCTCTATCCAGGAAGCCAAGAGAAGAACTCAGAATGAAAAAGTAGTTTCTGGAAAGCAAAGATAAATTAGTGTCCCATTAGCGTAACATGGGTTTCAAAATGAAGTACTAGAAAATCAAACCCCGAGGAACAGATGAGTGGCTGTATCTTTAGATATAAAAAGATAGATTTGTGTGGCTTATTGTGCTGCTGTTTTAAGAGAGATTCACTTCATGGGAGGGAGGGTTTGCCTGGCCTTTATAGGATCTCAATCCGGGTTTGAAATAAAAAACTTACCAAGACAGATGAGGAAAACAGTTAAACAAATGTATCTGGTCAAAGTTTACATGTGACACAAGAGATTACAGGAATGAGGTCACAATGAGTAAAGGAAAACTGACATATTTTCTGCTATTATGTTCAATGACGAATACACTTCTGTCTATACGGAAGCCATGGAATTGGACAAAGAGTCTGCTCTAAAGGGAACAGGCAGAGAGGAGTCCCCGCATGCCACACCCAACCCTGTCATACCTGGCCACACTGCACTGTGTTCTTTCCTCCCAGATGAAGAAGGGGGGTCCCTTTTAAGGAGGGTCTTGTGACCAGATAAAGTAGGCCAAAGATTTGATTATGGTCACCTTCTACAGAAGGGCCAGAGGAGGTTAGGATTGTATTTCTAGGTTTATGGGTATCTTTAGGGGAAAAGCAAGCTGGTTGATAGCCCCTACCTTAGGGACGGGGACAGGGAGTCTGAATTTTAGGGCTTGCAGAGGAAAAGCGCTTGGGAGGAAGAACTGGAAAAGGGTCAGATTTGACTCTGAGCACCTTTCCTTCAATTTGAAGTATTCCAGACACACGGAACTCTGGGAGGCCCTATTGAGAGTCCAAACATTATTGTGCAGTATCTTTCTTATAACAGTCTTACAATTTAGTAAGACTTACAACATATTAGATATCATGATATTTTAAAGGTGTATTTTAGTAGGTACTCTTTCTTCATCTCCTCTACCTTTTGCTATCTTTAATCTCACATGCAACTTCCCCCCAGGTGTCGTTTCCTTTTTCTCCTCCCTTATGTATATATGTATGAATGTATGTGTGCATGTCTATGTATGTACATATGTACGAATGTATGTATACATGTCTATGTATGTATGAATGTATGTTTGTATGTATACTGCAGATAAGCATTCACATATGAGAAAGAACAGTTTTTAATGTTTTTATGTTTAAGTCACCTAGATTAATATTATATTTTTCAATCTATCAGTTTCCTCCTATCTATTCATTTGCTTACGTACCTCATAGGCTGGCTCCATTCCATTGCTCTGAAGACTAGAGCAGCAATAAATACGGCTGTGTAAATATCTCTGTGGAAGGCTGTGGAGTCTTTTGAACATCCGTGCAGGAGTGACCTGGATGGAACATGATACTGTAGTTGTAGTTTTAATTTTTTGGGAAACCTCCATTTTGATTTTTAACATGGCTTTGCTTCTTTGCGATCCGACCAGTGGTAAATGTGCCCTACATCGCCACCACCATTTTTTTGGGTCAGATTTCTCTCTTTTTTATTAGGTAATTTGCCCCCACTGAGACAAGAGTTTTTCTGTGTAGCCCTGGCTGTCCTGAAACTCACTCTGTAGACCAGGCTAGCCTTGAACTCAGAGATCTACCTGTCTCTGGCTCCCAAATGCTGGCATTAAAGGCGCAGACCACCCCTGCCCAACTAAATTGTTTTTTTAAGCTTTGACATTATGTTACAATTACATCATCACCCCCTTCCTTTTCTTCATCTAAACCTTCCCTTACAGTCTCTTCTTGTTCTTCTTCAAATTCATTACACATACTCAACGGGTTGTATTAATATATTGAGGAATGTACATGTATTTACATATATATGTGTGTAATGACAATGAAAACAGAAGCCCTGGATTTGCTGTCCAGTTTCTTGGTGACAGATGTTTGGACTAAGATGAGGTGCTATCTCAAAGCAATCTTCATTTCCATTTCCCTGGTGACAAGCGATGCTGAGTCCTTTAAAATATTTACTGATCATTTGTGTTTCCTCTTTTGAAAACTGGCTGGTCCTTTCATTTGCTTATTTGTTAACTGGCAATTTTGTTGCAGTTTTAAATATATATAAATATATATGTGTATATATATATATATTATTTTTAATGGTGTGCATGTGCATCTGCGTTTGAATGTGGTCATGAGCGTGTGTGTGTGTGTGTGTGTGTGTGTGTGTGTGTGTGTGGGTGTGTGAGTGTGTGTCCTTCTGTGTACCTGTGTATGGGTATCTGCATTCAAGAGTTGGTGCCTATGGAGGTCAAAGGTGTTGGACCCCTCTGGAGATGGATTATAGGCAGTTGTCAGCTACTCCGCATGGGTTCTGGGAACCAAATTTGGGTCCTCCATCAGAACAGCAGGCACTCTGAACTCTCTCTTGCCCCAACTTTGTATTTATTTTTTTTGCAGAGTCTTAGAGTTTTGAAGAACAGTCCCCTATCTGAAATATAGATAGTAAATATTTTCTCCCATCCTCTGGTCCACCTGTAGGCTCTGCTGATAGTTTCCTTCGCTGGGCAGAGATTTTAATTTCACATACCCTCCTTTGCTGATCCTTGGATGGGTCTAGTTTCTTTGCTATTGGGATTCTGTCTCGAGCTTGTCCCTAGCCGTACTTTATAAAGTGAATCCTCCCTGCTTCTGCGATTACTTTCATTTAGATTTTTAAGTTCCTGTTTTGATACAAGTCCGGTTGATTGTTTTCAGCCCCATCTCTGACAAACTCTGGGCTCTCCAGCTTCAAAATTCCAGTTCTGGGGGAACTCTTGCAGCCCTGAAAACAGTCAGATCTTCAGGGAACTCTGGGATGCCTGGAGTCAAAGGCTGGGTCTCTTAGGAACTTTGGGACAGCTGAGATAAAAACCAAATATTGGGGTGAATTCAGGAACCCCTGAGATCAAAGGCTTGATCACCGCGCCATTATAGAGCTGCTGAGACTGAACCCGTGCTCCAGAGCAAACTCCCAGAGTCCTGTCGCCAAGTTCCCATCCCCGAGGCAAACTCTGGAACCACTAGAGCCAAGAGTCTGTTCCCATGGTGAACACTGTCTCCACCGAACATGTTTGCATATTTGCACAGTTTGAGAATTATAAAAATAACAATAAATTCACAGGGCCCAAGAGTTTCAATGATAGTAACTTGTGGTACAAGGCCACCTACCCTGATAATCTAGCTGCAGCAAGTACAGGTTCTTCCATCCTTTTATTCCAATTATAATTATTATTACTATTAAGTCCCTTATCACAGAGCACATAGTAATGATATCTCTGTGCTGTGTACGGCAGGGAGGCAAGTTAAAAAGGCTCCAGCAGAACTGAAGAGGTATCCGAAATGGGCTGCAAAGAGTCAGTATTGATAACGAGTCAACCAACAGCAAGATGAAAGGCAAAATTAAGGGTCAAGGGCAGGAAATAGTGGGTTTGGTCCAGATGGCCAAACAGATGGAAGGACAGGGGGTCCGGTAGGCCTCATCAACAACAGAGGCTACACGGAGTCCAAGCTCCAGGGATAGTGAGAGGAGAAGAGCCCGATGCTCTCGCCCCTTTACTCACGTGGCTATCAGGTAATAGACTGGTTTGAGACCATACCATCACAGGGCTGGGTGTCTATCACTTTAAGGGATCCAGGTGCTGAAGTTACACCCTATATTCTTTGTTCTGGTACATATGATAAGCACTTGGGCCTGGTTTCACTGATATGATTTTAATACATCCAGGTGCTCTAATAGTTTCAATTCACCCCCAGTAAACTTATAGGGTGGTTCCTTTTCTACTTCCAGGAACAAGTGATTTATATTTATAAGCCTGTGTTGGTGGTTGGTGCAGTACAGATAGTATAGCTTCTGGGGCCATCCAGGGGCTAAAAATCATCCTTCTCCCTCAAAATGGAGTCTTCTAGCCCAGGGAAGAGCCTGGAAAACCATTTGTTTTTAAATACAATACGGAGTAACTTACATAGCCTGTTCGATATACCCGAGGACATTAGTGCCAAACGTCTGCCTTCCCAGGGAACTCTGGGGTCAAGGAGTGAACTCTGGGATGCACCACTGTAGTGAAAATGTTGTCCCTTGATCGCTCTATGACCACTGGAGTTTGGTCCAGCAGGAATTCTGCCATTTAACTGTTCAAAACCCCATTTCTAGAATGAACTCTGGAATCACTGAGATCAAAGCCCGTCATCTGGGAGGCATTTTATAGTCGCTGGGTCCTATTCCTTGTGCTGGGGGAGAACTCTGAAGCCAGAGAGGAACAGCCTACATTTTACTGTGAACTCTGAAACCTCTAGGTTCCGGGTGACCGGTGGGCCTGCTTGAATAAAAGCTAGGAATCATTCCATGGTGGATTCTGTGATTCCTGGATCCAAAGACCTGATTCCAGGTGAACTCTGAGAGCCCTAGGTTAAAACAGTGGTTGGGAGTATGGCTAGAACAGTGGATGTGAAAGTTTTGGTACTATGAGAAAGCTTTGGTCCAAAACTTTCTTCCTGGGAACTCTGTGGTCTCTGGAGTCAAAGGCCAATTGCTACGCACACTGGCGATTACTGGAGCCAAAGCCTTGGTTTTATTTCTAACTCTGGTACCTCTGGAACTAAAGTCTTGGTCCCTCGGCAAATCCTGCAACACCTTGAGCCAAAGACTGGTCCCTTGGTGAACTGCATACCAGGGAAACACTGGGGTTGCTGGACTGGCTTCAAAGACATTGAGAAACTGCCTTTTGAAAAATGGAGCTGTAATACTCTGGGGAATATGATAAAAGCCAGCATGGAAGCCCAACCAGATATGCACTCCTTTTTCCTATCTGTAAAAAGAGGTAAGTTGCGTATGATCCAGTAGCCACTTTTACCTGTAGGATCGAAACCGTCACTTTCACCTCATTAGGAAGGCATCTATTTCTTCTCAGCTTTCTGGACAGAAAATAGTGAGGTCACAGGAGATGTCTTTCTTTATGGTCGTTAACTTAATGTTGTTTCTGTTGCGAATTAAAGTGTTAGGGTCCAAGAAAAATAGCTGAAGGAAGACCCCCAGACTCAAAAAGTATGAAAAGGCAAAGTACTTCTGCAGAAATTACCATCATGAAGAAGCCAACAGTTCATCAAAACAGCCATGCCCTGAGGGGCTTGCAGGACCTTTTTTTTTATGTAGGACTAGGGGAATTTTCCAGAAGGGTTAGGTAACTTCTAGGGGCAAAACAGTGACATTAGTACAGCTTTGATTGGCTGCTATGTTAGCTCTATTATAGTTGGTGAGACCTTGAAGCATTTTGGAAGCCATGTCAGTTTTGGCTTTGATATTTCCTCCAGTTAGGTGTTCCCGGAGCTGACTCAGCTCCAGACTTGACCTCCCTAAGTCAGGGCTGTCACTGACTAAAGTCGCCCCCCCCCCCCATTGTCAGCAGCTCCTTCTGGGGAACCCTGTATACTTCCTGGGGAATTGAAAATTTTATTCCCCATGTTTTCGGACCTCTCCAAAGAAGTGTCAGGGATGAACTTTAGTCCAGTTTGTGGCTTCCCTGCAATCGTACCAATCACCCCTGGTCTCCGAAGCCTGCTTTTGTCTTCTCCCCAGCACTTCCTTGTGCATTCTGACCCATCTAAACTTTGACTCAATAAGGATGACGTCACAGCAGGCGGATCCGTCTGCCCTCTGGTTTCCCAGAAGATTAGGATCAGGCTGCAACTGCAATTGTGCTTCAGGTAACCTGAAGTCATCATTTTCCGGACAGCCCTCCATTCATCTCGGCTCAGATACATGCATCATCCCTCTTGCGAGCCTGGCAGCCTCACCTACTCCTTCCGGGTCTTCCTTTCAGTGAAGCACATAATGCCTCTGTGCTCTTGGGGGGCGAGAGGGGGGGGCTGGTCCTACTAATAGATTGCCTGAGAGAGATCTGAATGGAGTGAGCCTTTCTGTATACTACGTTTGAAAATCATTTTGGTAAGCTGAACCATAAGGGCATTTCCCCAAATGTCAATGGCTCCATATATGCCTTCTTTTGTGGGCTCATCTCCATCTAATAGGAGGAAGACAGGCTCCTTCTGTAGAGAACAGTGGTGTCAGGTTATTGAGAAAGGGAAAACAAGATCGGAAGGGTGGCTTGTTAAGAGTTTAGGAGCACCTAACTAGAAGCAAGTAATTAGATCCAAATGGGATCAATTGGCATCTCGTAACCCATAAATGAGTATCGTAGCACACAGCTAGAATCTCAGTCCTTGGGAGCTTGAGTCAGGAGGATCTGGAGTATGAGGCCAAACTGGGCTATAGAGACCATGGGAGGCTACCTTATGCTACAGAACCAGATCTTTTCTTTAAAGACAAAGTTTAAAATGTCCATGTTACTAAGTATTCTGTAATCGCTATAAAGCTCTGGTACTGGTGACTAGGAGTCACCTTTCTGCTTGACTTTGACCCTTCATCCACCATACAGTATTTTTACTCCTTCCGTAGTAGTGTGTGAGGCAGGCTGGAAGGAGTCAGACATTCAGACATTGACACAGAGTGTCAGTTTAAACTGCACAGACAGGTACGAAGAGAAGATGGTAATCTCTCAAACCACATCCCTTCCCACCCTTGCTCCCATTTCCCCAGGGGTATCAACCTTGAACCGCAGAGGAGAGCTTCTGTTTTTTAACTCTTTAAACTCTCCATGGGATGTCATCAGATCCAGCCTCCTAGAAGCTGGGTAGGTAACAGGAACCAAGCAGGGCTGAGAGATAAGGACACAAGGACAAAAGGACAGCACAGAGCTGCTTGCAGTTCCTTCCAGATGCTCCCAAGGTTACAATACAACATAGGTGTGACGATCTTTTCTGTTTGACCTACCCTACCCTGCACTGTTGCAGTGATTAGATAAACTAAACCACTTTGCTCCTCAGTGGGTTACCCTCCCAGCACCTGTGCCCCACGACCCCAGGCCTCTGGATTCTAGAATGAAACACCACACACACACACACACACACACAACACACACACACACACACACACCACACCACACCACACCACACCACTTAATTTTAGTATGTCTTGTCTAGCTCAAAGGTTGAACAGTTCTAATCCTTCCTGCTGCAGGCAAGGTAGGTATCCAGCCTCTGGTATTCCTGAGTTAGCATCTTAAATCTCTATATTTCATCTCTGATATCCCACAATCAACTGGGGAAGTAGCCACGTGGCCACTTCCCCGATTCTCACATGATGGCAGGCCTTTAGGTCTGGTCTTTCTTCTTCCCCATCATAGCGATCTCTCCTTCTTCTCTTACAGTCCCTAGCCTGGGCAAATCCGAAGGTCCCATCTCAGTCTACCTGCCCAGTCATTGGCCGTTGGCTCTTTATTGATCAATCAAAAACCAGGTGGGGACAAGGATCTTCATCAATTAGACACACAGATTCCCAATTTTGAGTCCAGATTAATTCAAAGCATTAGAAGTAATCTCTAACACCTCACTGCCCCCAGCTCCTTTCCCCAACACCCAGCCAAGGAAGCCAGAAATCTGAAGTCTTTGGTTCACTTCTCACAAACTGCTACCAAAAGGTCTCTTGCAGGATGCTCTTATGGGCTATTAGCACCACTCTTAGGTTAGACAGTACATTCATCACTCTGCTTCACGCTTACAACTTCAAAATAACTTATAATTGTAAATTCCCAATTTATAAACTGAAATAGCCCCTAATTTTTTAATGAGAAGCGTTATGAAATACCTGAGAATTCTAATATTTTTAACGGTATTCCTCCCCAACTTTGATGCATTACTATTAAGCATTATTTTTTTGTTGTTGTTATCCTTGTTAATCAAACTTGTCATTAATTATCTATCTTATAAAGATAGAAAAATAAATACCCTCTCATCTTTTCTCTCCATACCTGTTTGGATCTTTTAGTTGTACCACTATTTACTTTCAACAAATTTATATTCTTTAAAATCTTTTCTAGTTCAGTTGACTGTAAATTGAAAGTCTAGACTTTATGTAAAAATACAGATGCAAGCAACACTTTCAGTATGATACATGTCACAGAACTCTGGATAGTGATATCTTCCTAGTTTGTTGTTGGTCAATATTTCATAAATAAAGGCCAAGTGGATTTCTTTCCTAACAAAGGATGCATTACTCAGAATCCTTCATCCTGGTGATACTGGAGCCCAGATTTTCATACCCAGATCTTTGTTCTTCCACAAGTTTCCCATTTTCACTTCTTTATTGCGAGTAGATCCTTTACCCTTTATTTCAGCACCATGTTCATCCGGATACCATTTGCTGAAATTAACCCATTAGTTTCTATAAACATTGTCATGGTACCCTTCCATGCTCATTTGTTTGTTCTGACTGGTTTTCTTCTCACATACCATGGCAGGCTTTCTTTAATCGCAGCTTTAAGTGTGTCTATTATTTCTAAGAGCCATGGCTCGCCTTGCTTTCAATCTTTGCTTTGATTTTAAACTATATCTATAGCTTATCATGTGTGAGATTCAGGGTCCAATCCCAATGACTGGAGAGGTAAGATACTCACAAAGGATCCACAGTATGTTCTTAATAGGCAAAGATGAGTGGACAGCCCATCACATGTCTGATCATACCATTACATTCTATCACCTATTTATTTGTCTTTACACTGAAAACATGTCTGATTTTCTTCGTGACTACACATGGCTTTTTCAACTTGTACCCAACTGTGAAACTATCTCTTCACAAGCAATGTGTTTTTTAAGCTTTGGGTCTTCTGATTTAAACCTTCATTTTTCTTAAAATTTTTGATAGATATATAACCTTTTTTCAATTTCTGGGTCTTGGGCTCCATTATAAAGAGTTTCTTGACATGTCCCAAGCAGTTTAACACATTTTTAGAAATGTCCCTGTTAAACATCTAAAAACTCATGTACTTTATCTGTTTTGCTTTTTTTTTTTCCATTCATAGCAGTTTCTTGAGTACTTTTTGCTTTTTGTTCATGTGGGCAGCATACTCCTGAATTTGAAATTAGAATTCCATCCATGGCTTGTGTCTCAGTTAGAGTTTTAGTGTTCTGAACAGACACTATGTCCAAGGCAACTCTTATAAGAACATTTGTTTGGAGCTGGCTTACAGGTTCAAAAGTTCAGTCCAATATCATCAAGGCAGGAACATGGCAGCATCTAGGCAGGCATGGTGCGGGAGGAGCTGAGAGTTCTACATCTTCATCTGAAGTCTGTGAGTGGAAGGCTCACTTCCAGGCAGCTAGGGTGAGGGTCTTAAAACCCACACTCACAGTGACACACCTACTACAACAAGGCCACACCTACTCCAATAGGGCCACACCTTCTAATAGTGCAATTCCTGAGCATATACAAACCATCACAGCTTGTTTCTGTCATGCGGAGACCATTTGTCCTGATCACTATTATTTCCTATTAGCCCTTGTCATGCTTTGCCTTCCTTCATTTCCTCCCCACCCTGTTTCCACCTCCAATCCCTGCTCTGTTCTCTCCTCTCCTCCTCTCTCCCCTCCTCCTCTCTCCTCCCCTCCTCTCCCCTTCCCTCCTCTCCCCCTCCCCTCCTCTACTCTCCCTTGCCCAGCACTCCTCTCCCCTCCTTTCCCCTTCCCTCCTCTCCCCTCCCCTCCTCTCCTCTCCTCTCCTCTCCTCTCCTCTCCCCTCCCTTCCCCTCCCCTCCTCTTCCCTCCTCTCCTCTCCTTTGCCCATCACTCCTCTCTTCTCCTCCCTTCCCCTCCCCTCCCCTCCTGTCCTCTCCTCTCCTCTCCTCTCCCTTCCCCTTCCCTCCCCTCCCCTCTCCTCTCCTGTCCCCTCCTCTCCTCTCCTTTGCCCAGCACTCTTCTCCACTTCCTTGCTCCCCTCTTCCTGTCCCCCACCCCATCCCCTCCCCCTTTCTTATGCTATTTTGCTCTTTTTCCTCCTCCTGGTCCTTCCTTCATCCCTTTATCATGGTTGAAGATGGAATCCACAAGGCCTTAGGCAATACTAGGCAAGTTCCCTACCACACTCCTAACAAGGTCTTTCTTTCTTGATTTCTAGTTTTCCTTAGATGAGTATAATCTTATTGTCTATTTAATGTTATGAATAAAAGACTCAATTGATAGATATAAATAGCAGAGGGAGAATTTTCTCCTTTCTGTAAGTGCACAGAAAACAACAGACAGATGTATGCCCCTGTTCTTTTTTTAATCAAACCACAGGTTTTGTTCTGCTCCTTTTTATGGATTGTTTATCTTTAAAAAAAAAAAACCTGAAAATAGTGACTTTTAAAAAAACTTATTGACTTGTTTGTTTATTCATTCATTTATTTTTATTTTATGTACATTGGGACTTTGCACATGTTTTGTTTACATGTATTTCCATGTGAGGCTGTCAGAGTCCCTAGAGATGGAATTATGGTTATGATCTGCCATGTGGGTGCATGGACTTGAACCCAGGTCTTGAGAAAACACAGTCAGTGCTCTTAGCTTGCTGAGCTGTCTCTCCAGTGCTAGAAACAATAAATTTTAATGTAATTTTATTCTTATAAGGCACTTTACTTATTTATATGTATTATTTTAAATGATCTTCATTACTTTAAAAAAACTTGTAAAGGAATAAAACACTGCATACCAAATCTGTACAACTGCATGAACTTATTTATAGTTAAAAATTAATACTTTGAAACAGAAATGTGAATCTTTATGCTGAATTCTGTACTTTAGGCATCAAATATATTTTATGCAACAATGCACTGCCAAAACATAAAAAAATTATATAAAACCATAACAAAAGTCAATGTAAGAGTTGCTTCTATCACTAACGTTTGGCAGATTCTTTTGAACAAGGAAAAATTTAGGATATAAAGGCTTTCTGCTCTCTGCTTTTATCCCTGGGCAGGGTTCTGGCTGTAGATCAGAAGATCTTGCCACATGATAATCCTGGATAGTGCAGCTCTCCTCTCTCAAGTTTCCATGGTTTAATCAGTGACTCTGTGAACACACCAAAACTATTCAATTTGCTCATCTGGCCCTGCAGTGATTTGAGTATGTCCCTTTCATTTAGCCGGTCTGTTATGACATAAACATGATTATAATGAAATAAGAAAACACATTTCCTCCGTGGATTTTCTTCAGTTCTAATTACATTGAACTAAAAGCATCAGTCTATTAGGGAAAGGGAGAAAATTTCATAAGGATCAAGTAACATACAGATTCAGTCAACCTCAATAATTTTATGATTGCTAAATATGGTAGTCTTAATCTTTACAACCGAGGCTACTAAAATCTCCCTGGGAAATGGACTCCTCAAAACTGAGTATTTTCAATATTTGACAAAATGAAAACATTAAGATATCCTGCTTCCATGTGAGAAAAAATTAGGGTGTGAACATGTGTAGGATATAAAAAAATATGGGATGCCTGATCCATTGGTACACATTCTTTCTCTGAGAATTTCACCCCAGGGATCTCTAGCTGCTCCTTTTCATTGTTGCTCTGGATCCTGGAACTTGACTCATCTAAAACTATGAGAGTCTGTCTCCAGGGAACTGACATTCCAAGTCACCAGGCTAGGTTTTTTTTTTTTTTTTTAAAGCTGCAAGTGAGTGATAATTAAAATGCCCATGGCATTGGACATGTTGGTCAGTCACCTGTCCATATCACATTCTATGGAAAGAGAAACAATAGCCACAACTTGCCTAGAGAACCAGAGACCACCAGAGAGGCATCACCTGGGTTTTTGTTGCTAGTTCCCATTACTTTAATGGCCTAGGGTTCGTGAGCTTCACCGGAATTCTTAGAATCTTTTTTTTTTTTTTTTTTTTTTTTTGCTTTGGTTGGTTAGAGATGCTTTGCCATTGCTACCAAAACTAAACAAAACTGTGATGGTTTGAATGAGAACCGTCCTTGTAGGCTCATATATTTGAATGATTGGTTCCCAGTTGGTGGACTGTTTAGAAAGGACAAGGAGATGTGGTGTTGTTAGAGGAGGTGTGGTGCCGAGGGTGGGCTTTGAGGTTTTAAAAGCCCCAGTTTCTCTCTCTGTCTCCATCTCTGCATGTAGGCCCGATCTACTGTTCCTGTGCAATACCTACTATGGCTCCCGCCATGATGGTTATAGACTAACCCTCTGGAACTGTAAGTAAGCCCCTAATTAAATGCTTTCTTCTATAAGTAGCCATGGTTATGGAGTCTCTTCATAGCAGTAGAGTAATACGTAAGACCAAAAAAGCAAAGCACAAAGCAAAACAAACTCCTTCTCTCTAAGTACAAAAATAAATCCAGATATTTCCCGGTTTATGTCTGTCTAAACAGAATGAATTGTCTGATTTCAGGAGGATTCCCATGGCTTGTTTTATATTAAAAAAAAAAAACAACTTTCTTCATTAATGTATGAGAAATACATCTTGAACTGTTTCTGTGATAAGCCTTCAGGAAAAATTTAAATTCTAAATGTTTAGGCTTACACTATTTTTGTTCAAGTTTAAAAACTCGGTTTTGTAGTTTATATAAATTCAGGGATCATTCAGCTGGTAAGCTGGCTCAGTGGGTAATGGCTTGTCGCACCCCCCTGAGCTCAATGGTGAGTGAAAAGGGAATATTAGAAGGTGTCTAGTTTTTCTCTGCCCATGGCTAGCTACCACATGAATGAGACTGAGATTACCACACTTATCTAATCAAGCTTTACTGTCAATACCCCAGCAGTCATTGATCTATTTTAATCCTCTAAGGTGATCTGGCTACCTCCAGCCAAAATCCCCAAAGTACTTGAATTTTAGTGTTGGTCTGGTGTTCTGGGCGTCCGATATGTTTTCCTATGCTGTCTCCTTCTGCCATCCTCCTCGGGGAGGAATCCCTGTTATGTTTTCCACCACTCTGCTCCAACCTCGCTGGCTGAAGTCCCACCCTATTTTCTCTTCTGCCCAGCCATTGGTTGGTCAGCTTATTTTGACAAGGTAGAGAGTAAATGGTAAGCATTGTTTACACAGACTTGAAATGGGAGATATTTGGAATAAACTCTATAATGCCATGTCTGGATTGTAAGAAGATATGAGGGCAGAGAAATCAGCATTGATTAGTCCAAGGATAATCTTTACACACCTCACAAAAACATCATGGTGAAATATAGGTGAAAGCCCGTGTATAAGCAGGGAAGGAGAGACCCGGCTTTACAAAGTTGCCCTCTGACCTCCATACTCCATTCCCTAAATACTCATCCATTATTGCCAAACACACACCTAATAGTAATATATAAAAAAAATATTAAAAACTCAGAGGATACTATAAAACTCATGAAATATTTGTGAATGATCCTAGAAGAATCTGGTACAAAGTCTGGTAACTCAGATAGGTTTTTAATGAAACATTAAAGTAATGTTCCAACTTAACGACCACTGTGGAAAAATACTATCTTATGCACAATGCTTGCATTTTGGTATTTTAGTATGGCTTGTCCTGAAGAAAGAGAGAGAAATGTAAAAGGCAGCAACATAAATTCTGTGCCAAAAATTTTTGAAATTTAAAAGAAATTCATAAAAGCAAAAACATAAGTAGACCATGTACCTTCCTGAATGTAGTTATATAGGGCTGGCTGAATGGACTTATCGTTGATTGCTACTTAAGGGAGAACAAACTTAAAGTCAGTCAGTCAATTAATAGGAATTGTTCAATCATACACTACAACGGTGTGCAACCCTGAATTTCCTTACTGTAATCTACAATGCATTTAGCCATGTGTCTCCCTTGGGTGCTCTTTGTAATGCTGTGAATCACATGATCCAGTCTCAGAATGCACAGCAAGGAAAACTCTAAAACAAAAAGCCATTTCAAAGTAGTTAAACTATCTTCCTTCCATTTCTTGAATACTACAAAGATGGCCTATATCCAGAGTATTACTTGTTAAAACCCTTGCTTTTCTTGTTTTGTATAATGTTTTGCGTCTTAACCTTATTTTTTCAAACCCCGAATCTCTGTGCCACTCTTTTCTGCTTCTTCCTCTTACCAATTAAATTCACACCATTGAGGATCAGAAGAATCAATCTGCCTAGTTTGGTTTCTTACCAGCTAGTAAGGATGGAAAAAAAAAACAAAAAACAAAAAACCAAAACTCTGAGAGATCCCTGGCAGAATTCTCTTGAATCAGAAAGAAGAGAGAAATAATAGTGTTATTCATAAATGAGTGACTTATCTTTATTGTTAAATTGCTTTAATTTCACTATTTATTGTTTATTATTTATTTGTTTGATCACTCATTGTTGTTAGGACCTGGCACTAACTATGCAAAGAGTCTAATAATGAACTAAATCCCTAGACCTCATTTTTAATTTTTTTTTAAGCAAACTTCAATTGTATAGTGCAGACTGGCCTCAAACTGATCATTCTAAATGCCAGGATTCTACGCATGCACCACTGAGTCTAGTTTCTATGAGAAAACCAGAGTGTGTTGCCAGCTCTTCCACTTATTTATCTAGAATTTGGTCATCACAGTGTTTTGGTGGCTATTTTTCTCTCTAGGAATTCCCAGAGAGAATGCCTAGTTAGTGCCAGGTTCTGGTTTTGACCCTCTGTATTATCAAATAACAAAGAATGAACGAACAAACAAACAAACAAACAAATAAACAATAAATAGTGAAATTAAAACAATTTGACAACAAAGGTAATTCACTCCTTTATGAATAAGTCATTTCTCTCTCCTTTCTGGATCAGAGTTAATATTGCCCAGTGTAAAGCAGAAAGATATACATTAGTTGGTTTATTTTCATAACCTTTCATAAAATGAGATCATATGGAATTTAAATGATTTACTTCGGCTTAAAATGTATAGAAAGCCTCTTTCTTAAACATCAATGAGGACCTAAGATTAAGAAGGTTTAGTCCTACAAGGAGAAAGGCTAGTTAGCTTATCATGAAGAGGAAAAAGTTGTTTGAATGCTCTATACTCATGGCTATAATGCATTGAAGGGGAGAGTCTTTTTAAGACTTTGGGTTTAAACAGGAATGATGGCAACAACCTTTAATCCCAGTAATCAGCAAACAGACAAGCGGATCACTGTTTGGGGTTAGCCTGATCTACAGAGCCAGTTCTAGGACAGCCACAGCTACAAAGAGAAGCCCTGAAAGAAAAATAAAATAAAAGAGAGAGAGAGAGAGAGAGAGAGAGAGAGAGAGAGAGAGAGAGAGAGAGACAGAGACAGAGACAGAGACACAGAGAGAGACAGAAAGAGACATAAAGAGAGAGGGAAGAAAGGAAGAAGAAGGAAGGAAGGAAGAAGGAAGGAAAGAAGGAAGGAAGGAAATCAAAACAACAGCAGCAGCAGCAAAGAGATTTTAGGTTGAGTGAACTAAAATAAGTAGCCATTCCTGATGTGTTTTGATTCAGAATGTATTCCTTTTAGGGACTGGTTTTCCCATGTGTTTCAGGCTGTTCTCTGACATGCAAGAAAGTAGATGAGAGCCTCCCAGGAATCTGCACTTAGGATGCGATCTCCTAGAAAAGCCTTGAATTGGATTTATCTGACTAAGGAAGAGGACATGGATGAGTCTAAGGAATTTTTACCTTCAATAGCAGTGACATCAATCAAACGTTAAGTGGTGTTTGGACACATAAAATAGAAGCAAAGGACCCAGGGTAACATCTGCCATGCTTAACCGGGTGGATACACCAAGAAGCGAAGTGGCAGTCAGACAAATATCCCAACAATGTTTTAAGGTGGACTACAACACCAGTCCCCAAAATGTTAGCGCCGAAGAAATAGTCATAGCTACACATTGTCATCCACAGTAGCCCAAACCTTTTCTCAAATATTTATTGAGCTCAATTTGGGCAAAATCTGGATTCATGGCTTTGACACTGAAAAAGAATTGTAGAAGTCACTAGTATAATAACAATATTTTAATACAGGTTTAAGCATGAAGTTAAGGGCAAGCAAACAACTTAATGTGAAACTAAGATATGCCTGTGTGGATGTGTGGCCTTCTCAAGGAACACTATTCTTTCTAAGATGGAATTTTAAATATAGCATATTATTTATTTTTTAAACCTTGCTTTTATCTTAAAACAGGACATAAAACTATTTTTTTTCTTTGATATAGTATTCTGTCCTGTAAGGAGGTTAAAAAAAGGAAAATGAAAAGTTCAGAGGAAGATAGATCATAGAATTGTTCTCCCAATTTGTCTTTAGCTCTGCATAACCTCTAACTTAAAATAAATATATTTCTATTTATTTTTAACCATTGCGAACTGAGATTTAGTTCTTAGAACTATTAGTAGCCGGGCGTGGTGGCGCACGCCTGTAGTCCCAGCACTTGGGAGGCAGAGGCAGGCGGATTTCTGAGTTCGAGGCCAGCCTGGTCTACAGAGTGAGTTCCAGGACAGCCAGGACTACACAGAGAAACCCTGTCTCAAAACACCAACAAAACAAAACAAAACAAAACAAAACAAAACAAACAAACAAAAACAAACAAACAAAAAAAAACCCTACATATCTTAGTGGCCGGGTGGTGGTGGCACACACCTTTAATCCCAGCACTTCGGAGGCAGAGGCACGTGGATTTCTGAGTTTGAGGCCATCCTGGTCTACAAAGTGAGTTCCAGGACAGCCAGAGCTACACAGAGAAACCCTGTCTCAAATACCTAAAAAAAAAAAAAAAAAAAAAAAAAAGAACTATTAGTAATGTTTATAAATGACCAACTTTATCATTTCAGGTAATGTTAAATTTTAATTGAAATATACTATTTATATATTTTTAAAAGAAAAAGAAAACAAAAGAATGTCCTTTTGCTCAGTCTCAGGGATAGTCTTAGAAGCAGGAAAAGAAAGACTGTAAGATCCAGGATGTTGGATAACATCTAGGAAACCCTATTTTCTGCATCCAACATGCAGTTGCACATATAAACTCACAGCGATCGTGGCAGCGTGCAGAAGACCTGCATAACATCCACCAGACAAGAGCCCACCACGGCACGGGGGAGGGGGTTCACAGTCCCATCACCACGGAGCTCTGGCATTTCATCACCAGCGGGAGGAGGAGAGTCGACTTTCTTTCATGATGTGACCTATGGAGGGGTTACCCACACCCAAAAGGGAAGTCTTTATCCCCAAGACTATTTGCTTAGCACAAACTGACCTTGATGGAGGTTAGAAATAAAAAATAAAATAAAAATAAGAAAGCTCAAAGTTGAATGTGAGGAAAACGGAAGGTGAGAAGATGGCCGTGAAGGGAGCTGGAGAGAAACTGTCAATATGTTCAACACTAATTGAGGATAGTTTCAAAGGACTAGTAAAAATATGGCTTTTTTATTCTTGGTCTAGTATATTTAGTTAACCATATAAATCAAACCAGTTCGGAGACAGTAAATGTTCCCCACTGAGGGGAAAGCAAAGATTTTATCTTGGTTTAGATTTTAAAAAGCGGTTTATTTGATGTCTTTATTTTATTTTATGTGTATTAGTCTTTTGCCTGCATTTATGTCTGATACTCCATGTACTTGTGATACCCAGGGAGGTCAGAAGATGGTATTTGAGTCCCTGGAACTGGAGTTTGCCCATGCTTGGGAGCCCTTGTGTAGATGCTGGAATTTGAACTGGGTCCTTCAACAGTGACAAGTGCTCTTACCTACTGAGTCATCTCTCCAGCTGCTCATTGTTGTTTTCACACTTGTATGTTGCGTGAACACACTTATCAAACATAAAGTCAGCTGAAATGACAAATATGTATTTGCTTTTCTCCAAACATGTTTTCTTTCCTTAGATAAGATTTAGGGGGTTGGGGAGATGTTTAGAGAAACAGACTGATAGCAAATTAATAAACCAAATGTTCAGAAACTACCCACTGGGTCTTCAGAGGACTGAAAGCCAAGCAGAAGACCAGGACGACAGAAAACACAGAGCGAAATGGTCGGAAGCCAAGATGCTTTCAAAGCAAACTAACAAAATGAATGCAAGCCAAAACAAATGTACAGCAAACCAAAACCACAGAAGATTTATAAATATATAGATAAATAGAATTCTAAACAATTACCTCAGAATAAAGAGCAAATGGTCTCCTGAACAAAGTATAAGAAATCTGAGGTTCCAAACACTCACCAAAATCCACCCTAGGAGATAATGTCATATGGACACAAGGGGAACCATGCTGCTGGTACCTGGCTCCAGGTCACGTGACTTCTTTGGTGAAATGTAGACCATTCTTGTCACCCTGTGGTGGCCACAGTATCTTTCAAAACAAAGACACAACTCTTACCTCAAGGGGATGTGAATCTGTGTTCCTGAGTTACGCCAAATTCCATGTTCCAATGTTGTTACAGTTCCTCAAAATTTTATAACAAGGACAAAAATAACATCAAAAAAAGAAAGCCATAAGGTAAAACACTTTTCAGATACATTGGTGGCAGCATTCAGTAGGCAGAATACAGAATAGTGCACATCAACTAGAGTGCTCAGGTATCACCTGATGGTATTCTTATTCTGTTTGTTTGTTTTTTGCTTTTTAAAGATTTATTTATTCATTTTATGTAAGTACACTGTAGCTGCCTTCAGACACACCAGAAGAGGACATTAGACCCCATTACATTGTAAGCCACCATGTGGTTACTGGGAATTGGACTCAGGACCTCTGGAAGAGCAGCCAGCTCTCTAGCCCCTAGTCTTCTTACTCTTATGGTTGGTGGGAACCAGGATTCTGTATATTCCAAATGATTTTTCCAATGGTCACAAACAAAGTTGTGAGCTGACTCATAGCATATCAGCAACAGCTGAGCATTAGGGCGGATAAAGATGGCCCAAACAATTTGTTTCTGGGCTCTCAATATTTTATCCTCTCTATCTCATGGAAGTTCCAGTCAGCGGATCAGCCTTGCACGGAGTCCAACAGGAGGTGTATCTCCAGGAACATTTGTTCCCATGGGCCAGCCATTTTGTTTGCATTACCATATTGAACACTAGAGATTGACGCAACCTCTACCTCTGGATGAGAAAAATGAGGTTTCCAAAGGTTAAATGAGTTTCAACTTGGAGAAGTCAGTTGAAGTAGTGTTTTCAGTCCAGAGTCCACAAATTCAATAGAGAAGGTATGAGAACATTTTCCTTCTGCGTTAAATCCTCAGAACTAACGAAGGGGAGAGTGGAAGATCACATAATACAGGACATTGAATGACACCGTTATCACACGGTGTGCCCTCTGAATTATTAACCTGTATAAAAATGACAGTAAAATTCTCATGAAGTTAGAAGGAAAGACCCACCCCCCCTCCAGAGAGCTAAAAGGATCAGCCAGCAGCACGGACATTGCCGGGAGAACGTGACTTTACTCTAGTTAAACCGCAGCATTTCTGAATGGCATGTGTGCCCTGCATTTGCTAAGTCAGACAAGATGCATTAAACCATGGGTCTTGAATATTAAATTGTTGGCTGGGACAACAGACCCAAGATACTTAACATATCATCCTCTTCACGGAAGGTCAGTTAGCTTCCTTTCCTTTGCATGTTGTATATTAGATCTAATTGGGGAAGTGTGAGGAACACATCATAAAGGAGTGAAAATATTGTCAAGGAGACCCATCTCTCCTTCCTTCCCCCCTCCCTCTTCCTTCATTTCTTGCTTCTTTCCTTCCTTCCTTCTCTTCCTCCTCCTCTTCCTCCTCCTCCTCCTCCTTCTTCTTCTTCTTTATCTTTCTCTCTGTCTCTCTGTCTTTCTCTCTCTTTCTTCTTTCTTATCTTCTTTAATTAATTTTTGAGTCAAGGTCTCACTATGTAGCCCAGGCTTACATGGAACTTGCATTAATTCTCTCACTTTTGCGTCCCACATGCTGAGATTTCAAGCCTGTATCTCCACGTCCAGCTTCACTTTTGTTAGAAGTATGTAATTAGGTAAGACAGTTCAAAGGTAATTGGTCCAAACTGTTTTTTTTTTTAAATTTCAAATAGTATGAAATTTATTTTAGGAAGGTAAAATAATTTTAATTTCATCAGATTAAGTATGAGTTTAAGGGAACATTGAATAATATGGCTGGATTAAAATTTGCCTTTAATACTAGACAATCCATAAAATTCAGGCAAAGAATTATTACACAATACATTCAGGAAGGCTTATTTGGTGGCATCATTCCAAGCAAATTAAGCTTTTTAGTCAATACTTAACATCCCACAAGCTTTCAAGACCCAACAAAAGGATACAGCAAACACATATTTCACTTCAGAAAAACTTTGGAGTCTGGCTTAACAGAAATATTTCAAACATAGTTTTAGGTTGACAACCAAAGGTTTAGCTTTGCCAAGTCATTTGGAGATAAGACTCCACAATTCATGGTTAGGATTATCTGAGAACGAAGGTGCTGTAGTAAAATGCCTTCATAACTGGAAGAAGGACTTCCCTTGTTGTGACAACACTAAATTAACCAATCCTAGCAACTTCCCACTGACCTACATACTGTCTTGAAAGTCATTGTTAGGATTCTGCCTAAGCTCCACCCCACAGTTACCTGGCAACAGTCAGGTAGGTCTGGCCCACTACAAAAGGGGCTTCTTGCCCCTCCTCTCTTTCTTAGTCTCTTGTTCTCTCTTGCCCTCTTGGGCTCCTCCCTTCCCCCTCCCTTCGCCCCTCTCTCCACATGGTCATGACCAGCCTCTACCTCTCTACTCTCTTCTTCTCTCTGCCTTACTACCCCCTAACTCCCCTCCCCATGCCCTGAATAAACTATACTATACCTTACCTCGTGTGTGTGTGTGTGTGTGTGTGTGTGTGTGTGTGTGTGTGTGTGTGTGTGTGTGTGTGTGTGTGTGTGTGTGTGTATGTGGTCCAGCAGGGGGAAGGGATGCCTGGGCATGGGCCCGCTGAGGCACCCCGTTCCCCCACTCCTCACCACACACCCATAGAAAATATTCTTACATCACTTTCTCTTTTTATGGTCACAACAGTCACATTGTACACTTTGGGGGAAAAGCCCTAGGTCTGGAAGTCCCAAAATCCTAGGCGTGGCCGGTAGTCCCAGTTACAGAGAGGAGCAACGGTGGTGTTTAGAGAAGGAGCATTGCGTAGTCCATCTGCGCGTGAAAGGAACCAAGACAGGATGCGCCCAACTCAAACTCGGATCTTGGCGTTTGAGACAGTGAATAAAGGGGAGGATTGTTTTCTTATAAGGTACCAGCTCTGTATGTGTGTGTGTGTGTGTACATTTGTGGATTCTTACAGTCTTGGCATGTGTTGTGGGGCTGAAGGGAAGAATACTGTAAGAGTTTAAGTTCCCCTTTGGCTTTTATTCTAGAGGAGGAGCAGGATGCTGCTGAGGGGGAGCCATTGGCAGTCGTCCTGCTGAGGTCCACCTTGCAAAGCAAACAGAACTACATCTTCGTAATGAAACTGCTGGTCTCTATTTTGCAAAACTTGCAGTATTCTCCGCAATGCCTAGTCCTGCCCACAGAGGAAGAAGCCAAACATTTTATATAATAACATTTTAATAATATTAGGTTGTATGATTTTTTGTCATAGTGCCTATGGAATGAAATATACGATTGTATTAGAGATAAAGTCACGTGCCAAAAAGAATGGGAATAGGGCGCATTGTTTTTAATTTGATCAAGTCCCATTAATCACCAAAAGTCCTTCACAAATAACTCCATTATTGATATACTGGATATCATATTTATTGGGGTTTTATACAAAATAAAATGTTCTGTAAATCAAGTATAAAGTTATTATAATGCATTTACATGTTAAATTTATTATCATTATTGATGGTTTGTTTATTAATGGAGTTGTTGTTGTTCCCCGGGTTTCGGCACCATTGATGGGATTTAAAAGAGAGAAAGGGTGTTAGTGAGTATGGCATGGCGGCGTGGGGGAAGGGGGTACCTAAGCGGGCCCATGCCTAGGCATCGCCTCCCCCTGAAGGACCACACACACACACCAACATGGTAAAGAATAGAGTTTATTTAGAGGATAGGATGAGAGTCAATGGTATAGGAGAGAGAGAGAGAGAGAGAGAGAGAGAGAGAGAGAGAGAGAGAGAAAGGCCGGCCATGACCGCGTGGAGAGAGGGAGGAGGAGAGCCCAAGAGGGGCAGAGAGGTGAGAGGATGAGAAGGGAAAGAGAGGGGAAAAAGGAGAGAGGAGGGGCAGGCAGCCCCTCTTATAGTGGGCCAGGCATGTGGGGCGGGGCATACCTGGCTATTGCCAGGTAACTGTGGGGTGGAGCTTGAACAGAATACCAACAATTATTATTATCATGTGTGTGTGCACACGTCTTAAGGCGCATGCAGGGAGATGGAGACATCTTTCAGAAGTCAGTTCTCTCCTTCCAGTGTAAATTCTTGTTTCAAAAAGAAAGCAATGCTGTCTGGCTGGCCCAGTAATAGTTACGGATGTATCATTTTAAATGATAATAATGCTACCTACGTCTAACATTTCCTTTTGAAAATCTCCATTTGGCTTGCGTGATTTCAAAGTACTGTCTCTGTAACGTTGTGATTACTATTGGGACAAAAAAACATGAAAACAGGCTCAGCATTAAAACCATCTTTTTCATCGAAGTAATTTTGAAAGAAGTCAGAACTCGAGATAATCTATTTTCCAATCCTTTTATCCATAGTTAAGGACAATACCTTAGGTCAGCTCGTGCTGCACTGCAGTTTCTGTATTAGTTGGAGAACAACGCTATGAAATCATTGGCGCTTGGGTTTTCAGGCCTTCAGTTTTCAGATCCAAGTTAAAAAGAATTTAACCTCTAACCTCAGTACAGAAAGAAACGAGACCTGGGGGCTAGATCCCCTTTAACCAACAGAAAGATTAACATCTTCACAGCATATTTTCTGCTTTCTGCCTGTGAAATTCAGTAGATTCTTATTAAGACAAATCTCCAAAATTCTGTATCCAACTGTTTCACGTTTTCTCCGTTTCCAGGCGCTATTGCCTTCATGCTGTCGGAGAAGTTTATTTATCGTTTGGCTCTCCGACTGGCACCACGTGCTTCCTCCAGTATGGAGCTCTGGTCACAGGCTTCTTGGCAGGAGACTCTGACCCTTATGATTCAGTTCTGGGCACCCTGACCTTTGTAACCTGACCTGAGGCAGAGAGACTGTTGACCTTTGCATCCTAATCTTTCAGGAGAGTTTTAAATCACTGAAGGTTTGAGTTCTGAGACCTGCTTTGGAGTCAGGTGGGTGGTCTCGTTAGACGCCAGGTGGGAGAGTCAATTAACTGCACCGCTTTCCAATGCGAAGAACCGCTGATTGATCTGAACACAGATTTCTGACTTTTCAAAATCCTCCTCCTACTGAAGCTTCTGCTGTTCTGGGATTAGGGGACTCACTTCAAGGTGCGAGGAAAGCCAGCAGGTAGCAACGCCCCGCCCCCCCTTCAACACCACCACCATTCAACCTCTTGTTGTGCTGGGAGCTCAGATATGCAAAGTCTGGAAATCAGAAAGAGCTGGAAAATTGCTTACTCTCCTCCCCTTTGGGACTGGCCTTTTACTCTTTTTCTGGGGCATTTTCAAGAAAAGCAGTTTTCCTGGTTGTTTTGACTTTGGCAGAGGCCTTTCATCAAGTGTCAGTAACACCCCTCTGAAGAAACTCCAAAGCAGAGCTATTTAACACCTGCACATTAGCAACTGTAAGGAACATTCTCCAAGTTAGCCACATAAAGGTCTTGTCCTTCTTATCCTCTCTGCCTCTATCTATGCCAACCTCAAAGGACCCTACCTATAAACCCTTTGAATGTTAATCCCAGTGCTTTCTATGACCGGAAAAATTTCACAGGGGTCCCAAGTGATGCTACTTCCCACAGTGATCCACTCCCCCGCCCTGGCCACACACCCCTCATGATGGCTCTTGCATCATGATTTTCTCCTACCCTTCAGTTGATTTCAGCATTATGTATATATTCTGGGTACAGTTACTTCTGCCACAGGTACTTTTTTGTAACCCCTCTTCCCAGCTATGAATTTCCTTTTCATCGCAAATTTTACTTTTTTAAAACCTATTTTCTCAAGAACGTCTGCTAGAGTTTGAGCATGTATTTATTACACGGAACAGTGGGGAATTCCACCCTATTGTCTTTGAGAGATTCCTCAATACTAACGACTACTTCCGGGTCCTATGACTTTACCATACCTCTTTTAATCAGGGTGGCAATATTAAATTCATTTTAAAATCAACATTAGATTCTCCTCTACTACTACCAGTTAGAGGCCTTGAGTTTTTCTCGTCGTCGTTATTGTTTTTCTAACGGAACTATCGAGAAACAAACAGAACTTTGGAATGAAAAGTGTCAGGATGCTGTGTGCTCATTCTAACAGTCAGCCAACTATTGTTCAAAACATCTGGCATTTATCGTACTTTTACTATGGCTATTACTAGAAGCAAAATTACGGAGAGGTCCATCTTGCCTTTAAGACAGGGAATAGAGAAAGAACGAAACAGTAACACCTAGTGAGGAACCGAAGGAGCAAAGGAGAGACATCATCACAACACCATAACACTCCTAGCAGCTATGTGCTGGGGAGGGACAACGTTGCTATTCCTAATACAATAAAACAGTTTTCTATACACAAGGTCAGTGTAAAAAGAAAGGCTTAAAAAAAGGAGATCTGAGGCTCAAAATACTAGGAAAAAGAGAAAGAGGAAGAAAGGAAAGGGAAATAAAACCACGAAGGAAGGAGCAAGTCGGGAGTTGCATTAGAAATTCTGCAAGAGAAACAGTGTGGGTGTGTTTCTACATCTGTCATAGAGATATTATCCCTTCTTGCTAATGAAAAGGATGGGCGACCTCAAAGATATTTATAGCCACGTAGCTTGGGGCTCATGCTGTTTTAATTGCTGGAAGAGACTGGTTGGCCCTCTGTGTTCCATGATTAGTAAAGAAACTGGAAAGATGAAATTGTAGCATTGTAAAATGTACCCCAACCTTCAACCTCGCCTGGGATATAGGCGATTTTCGTAGTCTTGGCTCTGGAAGGCTTCACTGTTAAAAAACGCTAGAGGCTCAGCCTAGTTATAGTTTGTCATCAGACTTGGTAGGTTGGAGAAAAACTAGGAACAGTGTGTTAAATTCAAGTTTGTCTCAGATGTTCCTTAAGACAACTGAAAAAAAAAAGAAAGAAAGAAAATATCTCATCTTCAGGTTTATTATATCTACAAATGTTTAAAATTGATTAAAGTTCATGAACAATGAGAAGAAAATATTCGATAGATGCGCTGGGTTCTCTTGCTGGGTTTCTACGGAAGGGGCTTGAGTTCAGGTAGCTGCTGTGTACCTAGCGTACCTAGCGGAGTCTGCGCTGGGGGTGTTGATAGAAACTCTGGCCTTGTGCGGCATTTACTGTTGGTACTCTGTTCAAGCTCCACCCCACAGTTACCTGGCAATAGCCAGGTATGCCCCGCCCCACATGCCTGACCCACTATAAGAGGGGCTGCCTGCCCCCTCCTCTCTCTCTTTCCCGCTCCTTCCCCTCTCTTCTCACCCTCTCACCTCTCTGCCCCTTTTGGGCTCCCCTCCCCCCTCTCTCCACATGGTCATGGCCGGCCTCCACTCCCTCTATTCTCTCTCTACTCTCTCTCTCTCTCTCTCTCTCTCTCTCTCTCTCTCTCTCTCTAATATTCTCTAAATAAACTCTATTCTATACCATGTTGGTGTGTATGTGTGGTCCTTCAGGGGGAGGCGATGCCTGGGCATGGGCCCGCTCAGGCACTCCCTTCCCCCACATCGCCATGCCATACTCACTAACACCCTTTCTCTCTTTTAAGTCCCAACAATGGTGCCGAAATCCGGGAACATCAACAACTATATTAATAAAGAAATCATCATTTACCTCATGGCAATCTGAGGCTGAGTATGCTATAATACATCAGACAATTAGCATTGTGCTGGGTCAAGGCAGTCTCACTAAATGCTCACAATTAAATCCTCTGTTTTTTTGTGTCTGTACATACATTATCAAAAGAATTTGATGATGTAAAAGGCTGATGGGATGGGTAAAATCACCAGATTCCAAACCCAACAACTTCACTTCTATCCCATGACCCATAGTAGAAGGAGAGAATCAACGCCTACAAGTTGTCCAGTGAAGCCACACAAAAAATAGAGTATTTTGATTTGTAGAGGAGATGCCTTTGACTGTGTGTAACATATTATAATAGTATGCTAGGCACATTGATATGTGGTTTAGTTACTGTGCAATGGTAAGGATAGTTGAACCTTTATATTTTTAATTTAATCTCTCTATAAATACAATAATTTTGTTCTCTATAATTTTTATTTTTAACTTATTCTCCATAATTCTTTATAATTCTGTTTTTATATTTAACTTATTCTCTCTGTGTAATCTGTTCTCTATAATTCTTTATTAATTATTCTCTTTAATTCTTTATAATTTACTTTTATTATCTATAAATATATATTATAATATATAATATTATATATAATATATTATAATAAATATCTATTATTATCTCTTTAATTATTTATAATTTACTAACTTTTATTATCTATCCAACCATTCTGTAGTGTATTTTTGTATTCTCCCAACCTCATATGATGAGACTTAATTTTTAATGTACTGGTACTAAGAGGTAGAACTTCATTAAGTAATTGAATCACAAGGGAAGAATTTTCATGAATAAAATCAGTGATCTTATAACAAAGCCCAAATGACTTTTGCTTTTTACTTCTACCATATAAGGTCATATAGGTGATATATCTATAAAGCAAAATGTGAACCAGACACCGAATCAGTTGATACATTTCTGTTCATATGCTACTGGGCAGAATATAGAAACAGAAAGAGGAATATGCGTACATATATCATATAACCTTTGGTTCTATTCAGAAGTTTCCAATTGCCTTGGATATTTATTTAAGATCATGAGATATAAATAAAGAAGCAGTAAAGACAAACACACATACACACACACACACACACACACACACACACACACTCCCTTCTCCTCCATCCTTCTCAATTTAGAAAGATGGTAGGAAGGGCAGACCATAACTTCATTTGAATTTAACATGAATAAAGCATTTGCCAGCAAGTCATCCTGCCTGTCAACCAACCAGAAAAATTGGGAGTGTCCAGAATCCTTCACTTTTATCTTACCATTTTGGTTAGTCTCGTGATCATTCAAACCCATGAGCAAATACCCCAGCTCCCTCAGTAGGCTTTAAGGAATGCTGAATACCCCGTGTTTTATTATGCTCTGCTTTGTGATTTCCAGCTGGAAATCATGTAATAATGTTAAGTTATAAACTTGTACAAGGAATACAGGAGACAAGTCCTACTTATGAGGTGTCCTGGTGGCCCAGGCAATTATGGAGACTGGGACAGGTGAATCAATAACTTAAGGCCTTCCTTAGGTTCAAACACAGTCTGAAAGGTTTAGTGAGCCTTTATCTCAAAAGAAAGACAGAAGGAAAGAAATAAAGGAAAGAAGGGAAGGAGGGGGAAGGAAGAGGGAAGGAAGAAAGGAAGGGAGGAGGGAAGGGAAGAAGGAAGGAAGGAAGGAAGGAAGGAAAGAAGGAAGGAAGGAAGGAAGGAAGGAAGGAAGGAAGGAAGGAAGGAAGGAAGAAAAAAAGGAAGGAAGGAAGGCAGGTAGGTAGGCTTGGGGACACAGAGGGGTGAGATGGTTAAGTGGCAAAAGTACTCACTGCTTAAGTATTAAGAAGAAAGGTGAGATAATCAGTACCACATAACTGCAAAGAGGTGTATCACAGCATGCTTGTAATACCATCACTAGAGTGATGGAAACAGGGAACTCTTAGAGCAAGCTGATTATCTAAACCAGATAAATTGGTGAGTTATGGAATCAAATAAGAGCCTCTACCTTAATATATAGGTTATATATATTACTATATATATAATATACATTAATATATATATATATGTAAGCAATTGGACTAGAGAGTGATCAAGGAAGATACCACCATCAACCTTAGTGATCCATGTGCACGCACACACGTGTGAATGAACACACATATGCACACACGTGTGAATGGGCATCTACTTGCATGCATAGCACACAAACATATACACACAAATATGAGACACACACAGACACACACACACACAGAGAGAGAGAGAGAGAGAGAGAGAGAGAGAGAGAGAGAGAGAGAACTGGAGATTGATTCAAACTGAGCACGTGCCTAGCACACTGCTATGCATGAGAACATATGTTCAATGCTCAGTACCATAAAAAGAGGGGGAGATGGTATAGGTCATAGACTTATTATCCTTAAAACTCTCCCTCTACAGTTTTATGGGGGCTTATAATAATGTTAACTCAATGGCATGTTTGGCATGTTTATATTTCTATTAAAGGCCAGAAGTTTTTTTTTTGTTTGTTTGTTTGTTTGTTTGTTTTTTGCTAGCCCTCAGAGGATGACCCCTGTGCTGGGTTTAACTTGTGTGACTTCATGTTTCTGTCTCCGGCTCATCTCCTCTGGAATCACCGCTGAGGTGAATATTTGCCTTTAAGGTCTTCCTCTGGCATGTGGTTCCCGCTTGAATCTCAGTACAGGGCTTTTTCCACAAAAGCCTTCGACTTCAGAAAAGGCTGGCCTTTCATGTGTCCGAGGAATATGGTCTTCACTGCTCCGAGCTCTCCTCTCTGCCCTCTGTCCTAGTTAGTGGAGTTCAACTGTCCCGCACGTTTAGTTAAGCTAATGGTAGAAGCATTAAGCAAAAGTTGACAAAAAGGACAAACAGATTCATCATGAAAATGTCCTCAGCCATAAAAGATCTGTACACCAGGATGCCGTTCACATTTATGAAAGTCATTGGCTCTGATATTATATAGGCTATTATAGAAAAATTGGTGCGAGGAGGACTATAGCGACTATTAAACGAAATTGGCTTGCTGGAGGTGGAAGCAGCTGGCACATTCTTTACTTTGCGGGATGTCATGGAGATGGGCTAACCACTGCTGAGCCCTAAGAGGCGCTCAGCCAGGTTGTATGGACTTCCTTCGGCTGCTATAACAAATAACCATAGAGTTGAGGCTTTTAAGGGGTGGGGGGTGCGGGGGGAGGAATCTCATTGGCTCACCATGCTAGAGGCAGACATCTGAAATCACGGGGTTGTGGCACATTCACTGCAGGGGCTGTAGGGAAAAGTCGGTTCCACGATTCTGAAAGCTTCTGCTATCTGCCCCAATAGTCCAGTCTTTGCCTCTGTGTTCCCAGCATCTGTCTTCTCCTTTTTCTGTCTGACAAATGATTATATTTAGGGCTTACATGTATTGCTTAATTCTAAACTTTATTTTTGCCATGTGAGGCGATATTTGTTCTTTTTCTGCGTAACGTCGTCGTAACGTCATAGTCATCACAGGTTGCAGGGATGAGGGCCTGCTGCACTTCATTTTGGGGCTACCGTCATGGGGCCCGTTCTACAGCAGGGAGGAATTATTCTAGGGGTCACTTTCTCCTAATTAAAAGTCAGAGGACACCTAAAGTCTTCAGCTTCACTCCCCTAGTCATCAGGGAAATGCAAATCAAAACAACCCTGAGATTCCACCTCACACCAGTCAGAATGGCTAAGATTAAAAACTCAAGAGACAACAGGTGCTGGCAAGGATGTGGAGAAAGAGGATCACTCCTCCACTGTTGGTGGGATTGCAAAATGGTAAAACCGCTCTGGAAATCAGTTTGGCGGTTCCTCAGAAAATTGGGCATGTCACTTCTAGAGGACCCTGGCATACCACTCCTGGGCATATACCCAGAGGATTCCCCTGCATACAATAAAGACACATGCTCCACTATGTTTATAGCAGCCTTGTTTATAGCCAGAAATTGGAAGGAGCCCAAATATCTCTCAAAGGAGGAATGGATACAGAAAATGTGGTATATTTATACAATGGAATACTACTCAGCAATTAAAAATAATGAATTCATGCAATTTGTAGGTAAATGGTTAGATCTGGAAAATATCATCCTAAGAGAGTTAACCCAATCACAAAAGAATACACATGAAATGCCATCACTGATAAGTGGATATTAATGAGCCCAGAAGCCCTAAATACTCAAGGCACAATTGGCAAGTCAAATGATTCCCAAGAAGAAGAAAGGATAGGACCCTGGGCCTGAAAAGATTGGATCCAGTTTTGTAGACGCAGAACAGAGAAATCGGGGGGGGGGGGGGAGCTGGGAGGGAGTGATTGGGGAATAGTTGGGGGGGAGAGGAATTATGGGAGGTATGGTGTGGGGGGGGGACTGGGAAAGGGGAAAGCCTTTGGAATGTAAACATAGAATATAGAAAATAAAAATTAAAAAAAAAAGTCAGAGGACACCTAAAGTCTTCAGCTTCACTCCCCTAGCCTTAGATTCCTGTTCTGAAATTCTTTCTTCCCCTTGTCAGTGCTGAATGCTAATCCTGTTGCAAATTGCCTGAAGCCAGGTGTGTTTTAAGAACCATTGGTTTTAAAACATTTAATCGGGCATCTAAGAAGCCAGCAAGGCTGTTTCTCTTTCTCCCAGGAAGTACATGAAAGCCATCCAGGTCCACTTAGTCATCCAGGTACTATCATTTCAACATGTGCACATCGCAAGAAAGGCTGAGGCAGGTCTCTACATGGTCTTTGATACTCTAAGAAGATAATGTATATGCACTTTCCCCATAGTTCTGGTCATGAAGTTCCTAGTCAGGATTCCCTAAGGTACATTTGGAAAATTATGCTCTAAAAGAAATTCCCATAAGAACATCAATCAAATTCCACTGTGTTTTTTTCTTTCATTAACCAGCAATGACTCTCTGGTTCTATTTACAGTTATAGGTTAGTGTTTTCCCAGGAGTTTAAGAATTAATATAAGGAACCAAGTTGTCCTACACCTTGACCGGTTCCCTGTTCATTTCAGATTATCTTTCTTTCTCCTGAAATCAGTATTTAAGATTAGTCTCATTCAGGTACTATTGCTTAAACTATCATTTAAACATGTCCACAGTCCAGGAGAAACTTGACTTCTGCAAGTTTGCTACTTCAGTCTGGCTAGAGAGCCATAATGGGCTGTAAGATCCTCTGACGTGTTCAGCTTGTATGGAGCCAACCGCAAGGCTTACAACCTTCATAGACTGAGCAGAGCTGAACTACACCAACTTCCTAAACATCTGTGTGTCTCTGTGCCTGTCCGTCTGTCTGTCTGTCTATCTATCTATCTATCTATCTATCTATCTATCTATCCATCCATGTATGTATGTATGTATGTATGTATGTATGTATCCATCCATCCATCCATCCATCCATCCATCCATCCATCCATCTATCTATCATCTATCATACACCTGTCTGAGTCTAGCAAAAACATTGTTATACCTTGTCATAAATAGTTTGCACTATTTTTCGGTCTTCAAATTCTCTTTCATTTTCAAAAGCTTTTTTTTTTTATAATGCACATTTTTTTTCATCTGGTTTTCAATAAATATTGGGTTGGGATGTCTGTTATCAGTTTATATCTACAGAAGAGACAGCATGGGAGAGTACGTGTACGCTATTAAACACTTGAGATTCATGGCAGGGCAATACAATAGAAAGATAAAATTTGACCAAGTAGTAGTCATACTAGATCATAGAGTAGGAATAGAGGTTCACTGACTCTGAAAAGTACGGTTTAACATAGAAAAGAAAGACAACACACAGAGACGAATCAATAGAGTGCTTCTGGGGAGTGGCAAGAAGAGCAGATGTGACACAGAGGTAAGACGGCAGCGTACAGAGTGCCAGTGCCATTCTATGGAATGGGCTTCAGATTGTCTTATCATGATATCTGACTGGCCTGATTTTATAGAGAAGGCTTTGCAGCGTTTTCACTCAAGAGTGACATCTTGAGACTTCAATTTTAGAATGACAGTTTTTTAAGTCAGCACATGGAAGATTTTCTCGAGATGCAGGAACTCGTGGGCTGCGAAGGTGGCTCTGCCTGCAAGGTGCTTACAGTACAAGAGACGGTCGGCACTGGCACTAGGGTTCGGATCACCAGAACTGATATAAAAGTCAGCTGGGTGTGGTCTCCCCGTCTGGAATCCATGGGAGGCAGAGGCAGGATTCTCCAGAGCAAGGGGGCACTTATCTACCCGAGAAGTCTGTCCTCCGCAAAAACCTTAGGGCTCTAGTGAGAGAGCTTGCCTCACTGTGTAAGTCGGAGAGTGATAAAGGGGGGAGGTGAGGGCGATTTCTAGTCTTTATATGCGCAGGGGCGTGTGTGCTCATGCACCCAGGCATGTTCACCAGCCTACACTCAGAAATAAGACGAATGTATGCACACATACAGAGACATGCACACACTCACACATACATACACACACAGAGACACACCTAGACACAGACACACCGACTCACACACATACATACACAGAGACACACCCAGACACAGACACAGACACAGACAGACACACACACACACACACACACACACACACACAGGGAAACATACATACATACATACATACATACATACATACTGACAGAGAGACAGACACACCCCTAAAAGTGGTTGGGGAGAACCTGGTAGCTAACTACAGGAAAACCTGACACATACTTTTGTTTCTAATGTGAACAGGCTGAAAATGGAGGCAAAACCTCTGTTAGGCAACTTGAAGGTTTATTTATTTATTTATTTATTTATTTATAAAAAAACCATTTTATTGATAATTGAGCGAAGAGAGAGAGGCAAGTACTGACTCTGAAGCTACATCTTGGTGAGGTCGGAGAGACACAAATAGCAAATGGCTTCGGGGAACATGGATGGGGCTGGGTATAGAAGTCCTCTAATGTGATTAGGAAGGTGGGTTTAAGGGTTAGAGACTATGGCAAATCAATTCTCTTATGCTACACGTCAGCACCACAGCCTAGGTAAATGACAGAGAAGAAAGCCAGGCTACCCAAAACTCCGTGACTGGAGAAGCCCAAGAGTTCCAGACTGGCTTCCCACTTTGAGATTTCCATGGAGAGTATCATACAGCGAGATGAGGCACACCTTGCTTTTAAAACAAAGCCGCTCCTGTGCTGATAGTGAACTTGACAGCGTGGTAACAGTATCGACCCCATCACGAGGACAGAGGGACCGCCTGCCTAAATCTAAACTCCTAAAACATCCTCGTAAATAGAGCCTTCATCTATCAACCATCGTTCCACTCATAGCCCGCCTTGATCAAGTTTCTCAAATCCACATTTCCCACACCCATTTGGAGGTGTGCGTCGCTGTGTGCCCTTGAGGCTTGGTAGATGGACTTGGTGGATGGATTTGGTGGGTGGACTTAGTAGATGGACATCCTGAGGTGGCTTCCATTCGTGCCCTTGCTGTTTCCCACAGCACGTATGTGCATGTGATGTGTGCTACCTCTGGAGCACCTGTGGCAGAGTCTCCAATGTCCAGCCTTTGGCTTTCCCGTGTGGAAAGGTAGGCTCAGAGACACCCTACTGTTGGAAGAAGATGTGAGAAGCTGCGATAGTCCCTGCAGAGCGGGCGGCCTCCCCTTCTGTAGTCTTCTCACAAGGATGAAGCCGACTTCACCTTGTCCTTCTGAAAATCATTACTGGGAACTCTATAGCGAACCTCATCCTTCCCCATTATACAAATCACAGAGCATCAAATACCACCCCAAGCCCCCACTAGGAAGGACTACCATTATTATGTAATCCTAGCCAAATTGCTTTATGATAGAGAGGAATACACACACACACACACACACACACACACACACACACACACACACACGCACTCATGCATTTATAGGGATTGTTTAAACATTTCTCTTTGTGTGAAGCCATTTCTCATGCTTGGCTCGCATGTTTGCTTGGGGCTGACAATACGCCAGTCATCTCAACCGTAGCGTGTGGAGGGCATGGCCTTGTCTTACATACTTTTGAGTGTCCCGCGCGTGGAACGGTGGTTTACACCTGGTGCTGTTTTGTGTATTTATTCGATTTGCTTGAATTAATTGAATTGCCTAAACAATCTGTCCTCTGTCTAACAGTGTCAGATAGCACAGTTGGCAGCTCCCTAATGCCGGTGGTGAGTCCTCTACGCTGTTAGTACCCAGAGTGCTTTGATCTTAAGTTTCTGCCGAATTCTCAAATGCACGCCATCTGGCTTCAGTGACTCACGGAAATTTAATGTCTTGAGTTGTATTCAGCACCTGTTGTTTCATTTTTCTTTCTGTTTTTTTTTTTCCTGATGAATCATATTTGCTTTCAATGAAAAAAAAAAGCAAGTTCTGTAGCGAAGATGCCACATTCACATTTATGCTGCCAGTGATGATCGTTATCCTTGAGTGACAGAGGACAGCCATCCAACTTCTGACCTGAAATGATCTTGATCTCCTCCATGACACGTGACTCCAGTTCCTCCGCTACATCCTGACAGGTGTCTCTTTTAGCTTTTGTATTGTTCTTACCATCCAGTGGTTTCTGCCATTGGGTTTTACCTGAATAGTTAGTATTCTTCCTGGTAAGGTCAGGCAGTACTCTGCAGGTTGGGATGGATCCTCTTGTGTTTCAGTGGTATTCATATCTGTTACCCTATGGCAATATTATTAATTATTGTCTCCATAGGTTGACTCTCCTATGAACATTTATGGATTTTGTTTGCTTTTGAGATCGTACCTCATGTAACCCAGGGCGGCTTTGAATGTGCTATGTAGCCAAGGATTACCTTGATTACCTTCTGTTCCTTCTGACTCTACCTCCCAAATGCTAGGATTACAAGGATGAGCAATCCACTATACCCATTTGCAATTTTAATGCTTTCTGTGGAATGGTACAGGAACCCTTTTTCTATTTACACGAATACAACAGGCACAGAACATACGAGAAAGAGACACAGGCATTGCTCCCGGTGCCTGTCAGGACGCCTTTGCCATCAGCACCAGGCACCCAAATCAAACTTGAAAAATGATAAAGAGGGCTAGCGTGGTGAGGGTCTCTAATTCAACATTTGAGATGCTAAAGCAGGAGGATTGACACAGTCAAAGGCAGCCCGGACTACACAATGAGCCCCAGGTCAACTGGGGCTACAGAGTATGAAGATATATTTGTTCACCGACATGGCAGTCATGGCATAGAAACTTCCTGGATTGGTTCTTTGTGGATTCTGTGGCTTGCTTCATTTGTTGTTAGCCTTTTCATCCATTGGCTTGCCTTCCTGTGGTTCTATGACAGCTGTCAAGTACATTCTGGCTTGCTATAGACGTAGAACAAATTTTCTAAGCCTTGTTGTAGTTGGTTCTCTCTCAGAGCTGTAAGTCAATTTCTGAGCTGTCCTTCATGAGTATCTTACAGGGGGGTTGGATTTGAACGACTGCTGAGAAGGAAAGGCTGACACTTCTACTTATAACTAAGTCTTCTGTAGTCTTTGCTCTGTACCAGAAGACCAAACCAGGTACAATTCCCAATATCGTTAATACCAAAATTACTTCATGTTGTGTCATATTTACTATTGTACTTATCCCTGTTCTTTGTCAATAATAACAAGATGATGACAAGTTACATTTTACACCTGTTACTAATTTTCATGACAAGATATGAGAGACACTTCAGTAGAGGAAGCCAAGGACCGTTGACTATTATCTGTAGGTTATATGGATTTTGTAGACTTGGGATAAAGCAATTTTATGGCTATATGCCCTGTTGCCATGACGTATTTAAATATGGTTATTACCTAGAACTCATGCTCAAGTTTCATCCCCATTTTGAAGTTTTAAAAGGTTGGAAATGGTGACAGTGCCTTTGGGAAGTGGTTAGCGTTTGAGGTGATCACTAGTCTAGTGTCCTTGTGATGAGGTCTCTGTGGCTTCCCGTATAAAAGGTGAGAGGAAGGGACCGAGGGATGGAGAAGGAGAAAGACAGAGAGAGAGAGGAGAGGAGAGATGCAGGTTCACTACCTCTTCCTGTCTGAAGCTCTGTACTCTGCTGGTGAGCTCACAGATGTGGCTGCTAAACCATGCCTTTCCTGAGCACCACTGCTGGCTTTATAAGCTGCCAGCCTCAGGCATTACACAATGCTAACCAAACCAGATTAATACAAGCCCTGACTTAGGCTTTGCCTCTTGGGCAATCAATCCATCAATCAATGAACACATATTAAGCCCTCCTGTATGGTAGGCACTTGGCAGATTATGAGGAGAAAATAGAAAGTAGTATAATGTAGACAGTATCATGCTAAAATATCTCAATGCAAATGTCTAGTTCTCAGGTCATTGCTGTCCCTACTGCTAGATTTAGAATCCTTATGCCTTGAGAAGTATTTTTTTAAGTTCTCTGTGATACAGGGTCTGTGGATCCCTGTCTATGGATTCAAATCTCTTTTTGCTGAGAAGTATTTATTCGGTTCAGTTGGAAGATACCACTCTCTAGGGCCAGGTCTATATAAGGGGAAGTAGGTTAAAGTGATTTCTTGGCTGAACTGACATGAAAGGAACTCTCTGCAAAGCATGTTCCCAGTGGGATCTCCATCCCTTTCTACCTGGCTACAGTCCCTTAATACTAACTCACTAAACTACCAAGGTCAGTGAAAGTGGGGCATTGTCTTCAACAGGAATCCTCTGCGATGATGCAGTCTGCCTGAAGAGCTCATTAGCCTAGATTAGCTCATTATCTTTGAGATGAACTCCAGAGGAGTTTCACATCAGTGGAGAAAAGAGGATGAGATCACAGGGTGCCATCCTGGGCAGGCAGGGCAAGGCGGGGGCAGTGGGGCCCCGATGGGACAGAGTGATTTGTAGTGTCAATGCTACCATCTCTCTGATGTTAGCTAGGTCCTGAGGTCCTACTTCTATTCCTTCTCTTTTAATTTGTTTTTCCTGTTGTGGCAGGCAGAGTAATGTCTACCTTCCAGGCAGAGCTGTACACAACCCAATTCCCAGGACCCCACAAATGTACAAATGTGTTACTGTCCACAACAAAAGGTTGTTTTGAGATTGACTTATATGTTGAGAATATTGAGATGCAGACATGATCACGGGTTCCCTGAGGAAGCCCAGAGTGGAAACAGTGGTTGGAGAATCAGAAAAAAATGAGATGACAGAAACATATTTGTGGCTCAGGCAGAATCTAGAAAGTGTAGGTAGTCTCTAGTGACTAGGAAAGGCATCCTTAGGGTCATTAGAAGATGTGCAGATCTATTATCTTGCTTTTAGCCCTACCATAGACAACCTGTGGTAGACTTTCTCCCTTCAGAAGAAAAGCAGATTATAAATGTATATTATTGAATTAGTTGCATTTCTTGTTTGTTTCTTATTTATTTATTGAATTAGCTGCATTTCTCATTTCTGTGATAAAATATCTGAAAAAAGCCACTCGAGGAAGGAAAGGTTGGCTTTGTATCTCTGTTTAAGGGTACAGGACATCATCTCGTCAGGGCAACAAGAGCTCCAGGTGGCAGAACCCATTGCACCACCAATCCGGAAGCAGACAGCACTTGCCATTTCCTTTTACTTCTGCCCCAGAACTAAGACCATGTCATGGTACTTCCCATAATGAAGGTGAGCGTGGTAGCCCCCAACAGACATTTTCAGAGACTTGTCTCTTAGGTGAGTCTAGGTCTTTTCGAGTCAGCAATCAAAATGATTATTATAAGCTACCAAATCTTGCTTATTTTCTTATAGCCATGCCAAGGCTTGAGTGTGTATCTCACACCTCTTGGGGCTTGGATATATTCACATTTGAGTGATGTTCTCTTAGGGAACATCTTAGGGAGATGTTCTGTGCTCACGGGTGGGAGAGTGGATTCACCAGATACTTAGGTGTAGCCTTGATGCAGAAGGAAGCTCGGTCTGCAGGACTAGCTTTGTGTCACCCCGGGGATGTTTTTATCTGATGCTGGCATTTTCACCTTGAGTGTTTCAGCCTCTATGACCAAAAACTAAACAAACCTCCACTTTTAAAAAATAAATTGCCCACACTGTGGTATTCAGTCATAGCAATAGAAAGTGAGTGAAGATAAACAGCTATAGGAGATTACTATACTTCTCTATAGAAGATGGCCATGAGCCCAGAGCTCATCTCTCCTACCACTCTCCTCTTCTCCGGTATGCTGTTTGTAATCTCAGCTTTGATGGGGTCGTTTGGGAATAGTGTCTCAGGGTCAAAGCCTCCATAGAGCCAGAAGTGAAGGACATACCACATCTCTGGAAAACTGAGAGGAAAGGAAGGCCCGCCACAGTCAAATCTGAAGTTCGTCCCACCAGTATGGGGATGCAGGACCCTGGAGCGTTATGTGTAAGAGTGGAGGAACCAGGATCTGGGGGAGGAAGACAGGGGCAGTCAAGAAAGGTTTCTGACCTGACTGAGAGCTGTGTGTGTTTGTGTTGGGCTCTACAGTCTGTGGATACAGTCACTCAAGTAGAGGATATAATAGTTCATTTATTTTAGAACATCTTGAAGTAAATCTTAAATACATTGAGATAATAGTGAACATAGAAAGGGAATCTTTAAAAAATTACTCTTTAGTATATACACATTTATTTTGTTTGATATAAGCCTATATTATACCCCAACATGATCCTTAAAACTCATCTTACATCACCAGAAACTGTAGTAATCCACAACATTTATCTCTCATTTGAAAGTGGCTGAGTTCAATCTTTATTGAAGTCCCCTGAAATGACTTGAGTTATTCTGTAGAGGTCAGGTTGGAGGGCATCTTAGGGTTTCTATTGCTGTGATAACTCACCATGGCCAAAAGCAATGTGGCAAAGAAAGGGTTTATTTCAGCTTATAAATCTCAGGACCATTATCTAGGGGCATTAGAGATGGAGTTCAAGGCAGAAGCCTGGAAGCAGGAAGGGAGGCGTAGACCAAGGAGGAATAGTGCTTACTGGCTGGCTCCCCCTGGCTGGCTCAGGCTGCTTTCTTATAAAACCTAGGACCACATGCCCAGGGATGGCCACTGCCCACAATAAGATGATCCCTGCCATACTAATCACCATCAACCAAATGCTTCACAGGTTTGCACACGGGACAATGTGATGGGGAGGACATTTTCTCAATTGAAATTCTCTCATCTAAAATGACGAGTTCCTGTCAAGTCGACATAAAACTAGCAAGCAGAGAAGATTTTGTTCAGCTTTAAAGGTTTATTTTGAATTTTAAAACCTCTTGAAAGATGGATAATAATATATTGTATTTATTATATATCATTTATACATATATATACTTAAGTATATTCACACATACACATGTATTCACTTCCATATTCAGAAAATTAAACCCAGTTTTCTAAAGTGGCAGAGCAAGATTGCACCATCCTGAGCGACTTCCTGACCCTCTGACTCTTCATCCATAGGGACCCGGGCCGGGGAAGCAGTGAGTTAACTGCAGCTCTTCACTGCTTCCCTCTGTCCTCGAATTCCATTTCCTCAGATACAAGCCCAGCTTTGAGGTAGACCATCTGCTGCAGCCTCCCCTTTCGCTCTACCCCTCCCTCCAGGGGATGACACAGGTCTTTCTATCCAAACATCCTTTCTCCTACTCATCCCTCCACCCCAGCCCCAGATTCAACAGGAATTCTAGGGACCCTGGCAGCCATGCCTGCCTGAGAAGTAAGCAGTCAAGCAGAGCAGGTAGCCCAGCTTCAGATTTGCACCCTACCTTCTCTCCGCCATATACACACCCCAGGCTCACCCCCCAGTTTTATAACTGATTACCTGCTATGGCATTTCTACACATATTGTCCCCATTCTCAGAGGACTAAGTAAACCCTGATAGAATACCCTGCTTTCCTTTGACCTATGAATCCAGCACCTCTAACATATCGTCTTTCCTTTGTGAGTCCACAAAACCTAGAAACACGTGGTACTAGCAGATCATCTGTGGCCACACCTAGCAGGATCCAAGAATTTCCTACCAGGCAATACACAGCCACCACAACCTTGTAAGAACCAGAAAGGGCAACAGGAACTGAGGAACAAGACACCCACCTAACAAAGACAAAATAAGATATCAGTACCTACAATTACAATCATCATAAACCCAGATGCCTAGATGCCAGCATAAAAATGTAATCAATAACAGCCAGGAGAACACATCTTCACTAGATCCCAGCAATCCTATCATATTTGGTCCTGAAAATTGCAACATGGACGAAGCACAAGACAAGGACCTTAAAATAGCCTTTGTGGATATGATAGAGGGCCTTAAGGAGGAAATGAATAAATCCCTTGACAAAATCTACAAAAACACAAAGAGTAGACAGAAATAAATAAAATTTTTCAAGAAAATAGAAACAACAACCATACCCCCCCCCAAAAAAAAAAATCAATGACACAAAGACTTGGTTCTTTGGGAAAACCAATAAGATTGAAAAACTCTTGTCTATGTTAAATGAAAGGTGGAGAAAGAACATTTAAATAGCCATAATTAGAGATGAAAAGGGGGACATCCCAATAGATACCAAGGAAATTCAGAAAATCAAAGAAGGTATACTTTAAAGATGCAAACTCCAACAAGTTTAAAAATATCAACAAAAAATGTATAATTTTTTGGTACATACATATAAACTAAAGAGATGAGATAAGCAATTTAAACAGACTTATAACCCTAGTGAAATCAAAACAGTTATTAAAGTCTCCCAATTAAAAAAAAAAAAGCCCAGTGCTCGCTTCAGCAGCACATATACTAAAATTGGAACGATACAGAGAAGATTAGCATGGCCCCTGTGCAAGGATGACACACAAATTTGTGAAGCGTTGCATATTTTTTACATCTATGCGCCAAATGTAAGGGCACCCTCATTTGTAAAAGAAACTTTACTAAAGCTTAAAGCACATATCGCACCTAACATAATAATTGTTGGTGACTTCAACACTCCACTCTCCTCAATGGACCGATCAGGAAAGCAGAAACTTTCCATCCTAAAGCAAAAGAGTATACCTTTTTCTCGGCACCACACGGTACCTTCTCAAAAATTGATCATATAATTGGTCACAAGACAGACCTCAACAAATACAAGAAGACAGAACTAATCCCATGTCTCATATCGGATCACTATGGAGTAAAAGTGGTCTTCAATAGCAAGAAGAACAACAGAAAGCCCACATACACATGGAAACTGAACAATACTCTACTCAATGACACCTTGATCAAGGAAGAAATAAAGAAAGAAATCAAAGACTTTTTAGACTTCAATGAAAATGAAGGTACGACCTACCCAAATCTTTGGGACACAATGAAAGCAGTGCTAAGAGGAAAACTCATAGCCCTGAGTGCCTCCAAAAAGAAACTGGAGAGAGCATACACTAGCAACTTAACAGCACACCTGAAGGCCCTGGAACAAAAAGAAGCTAACTCACCCAGGAGGAGTAGTAGAGAGGAAATCATCAAACTAAGGGCTGAAATCAATCAAGTAGAAACAAAGAGAACCATACAAAGAATCAACAAAACCAAGAGCTGGTTCTTCGAGAAAATCAACAAGATAGATAAACTCTTAGCTAGACTAACCAAAGGGCACAGAGACAGTATCCAAATTAACAAAATTAGAAATGAAAAGGGGGATATAACAACAGAAATGGAGGAAATTCAAAAGATCATCAGATCCTACTACAAAAGCCTATACTCAAAACAACTGGAGAATCTAGAGGAAATGGACAATTACCTAGACAGATACCAAATACCAAAATTAAATCAGCATCAAGTAGATCAGCTAAACAGTCCCATAACCCCTAAAGAAATAGAAGGGGTTATAGAAAGCCTCCCAACCAAAAAAAGTATGGGACCAGATGGTTTTAGTGCAGAATTCTACCAGACCTTCAAAGAAGACTTAACACCAATACTCTTCAAATTATTCCACAAAATAGAGACAGAAGGGACACTGCCCAACTTGTTCTTCGAAACCACAATTATGCTGATACCTAAACCACAAAAAGATCCAACAAAGAAAGAGAACTACAGGCCAATTTCTCTTATGAATATTGATGCAAAAATACTAAATAAAATTCTTGCCAACCAAATCCAAGAGCATATCAAAATGATCATTCACCATGACCAAGTAGCAATTAGACAACATAAGGAAGTCAAAGGGATACAAATTGGAAAGGAAGAAGTCAAACTATCACTATTTGCAGACGATATGATAGTCTACTTAAGCGATCCAAAAAACTCCACCAGAGAACTTCTACAGCTGATAAACAACTTCAGCAAAGTGGCTGGTTATAAAATTAACTCAAGCAAATCAGTAGCCTTCTTGTACTCAAAGGACAAGCAGGCTGAGAAAGAAGTTAGGGAAATAACACCCTTCACAATAGCCACAAACAACATAAAGTATCTTGGCGTAACTCTAACCAAACAAGTGAAAGATCTGTATGACAGGAACTTCAAGTCCTTGAAGAAAGAAATTGAAGAAGACCTCAGAAGATGGAAAAATATTTCTTGCTCCTGGATTGGCAGGATCAATATAGTAAAAATGGCCATCTTACCAAAAGCAATCTACAGATTCAATGCAATCCCCATCAAAATCCCAAATCAATTGTTCATAGATCTAGAAAGAGCAATTCTCAAATTCATCTGGAGCAACAAAAAACCCAGGATAGCTAAAACTATTCTCAACAATAAAAGGACTTCTGGGGGAATCAATATCCCTGACCTCAAGCAGTACTACAGAGCAATTGTGTTAAAAACTGCATGGTATTGGTACAGCAACAGGCAGGTGGATCAATGGAATAGTATTGAAGACCCAGAAATGAACCCACAGACTTATGGTCACTTGATCTTTGATAAAGGAGCCACAACCATCCAGTGGAAAAAAGATAGCCTTTTCAACAAATGGTGCTGGTTCAACTGGAGGTCAACATGCAGAAGAATGCGAATTGACCAACTCTTATCTCCTTGTACTAAGATCAACTCCAAGTGGATCAAGGACCTCCACATAAAACCAGACACACTGAAACTATTAGAAAAGAAACTTGGGAAGACCCTGGAGGACATGGGCACAGGGGGAAAGTTCCTGAACAGAACACCAATAGCTTATGCTCTAAGATCAAGAATTGACAAATGGGACCTCATAAAATTACAAAGTTTCTGCAAGGCAAAGGACACTGTCAGAAGGACAAAACGGCAACCAATAAAGTGGGAAATGATCTTCACCAACCCCACATCCGACAGAGGGCTAATATTCAATATATACAAAGAACTCAAGAAGTTAGACCCCAAAGAACCAAACAACCCTATCAAAAAATGGGGTACAGAGCTAAACAAAGAATTTTCACCAGAAGAAATTCGGATGGCCGAGAAACACCTTAAGAGATGTTCAACATCATCAGGGAAATGCAAATCAAAACAACTCTGAGATTCCACCTCACACCAGTCAGAATGGCTAAGATTAAAAACTCAAGAGTCAACAGGTGCTGGCGAGGATGTGGAGAAAGGAACACTCCTCCACTGTTGGTGGGATTGCAAAATGGTAAAACCGCTCTGGAGATCAGTGTGGCGGTTCCTCAGAAAATTGGGCATGTCCCTTCCAGAGGACCTTGGCATACCACTCCTGGGCATATACCCAGAGGATTCCCCTGCATACAATAAAGACACATGCTCCACTATGTTTATAGCAGCCTTGTTTATAATAGCCAGAAATTGGAAGGAGCCCAGATATCCCTCAAAAGAGGAATGGATACAGAAAATGTGGTATATTTATACAATGGAGTACTACTCAGCAATTAAAAATAATGAACTCATGCAATTTGTAGGTAAATGGTTAGATCTGGAAACTATCATCCTAAGTGAGCTAACCCAATCACAAAAGAATACACATGAAATGCAATCACTGATAAGTGGATATTAATGAGCCCAGAAGCCCTAAATACTCAAGGCACAATTAGCAAGTCAAATGACTCCCAAGAAGAAGAAAGGAGAGGACCCTGTGCCTGTAAAATTGGATCCAGTATTGTAGACCCAGAACAGAGAAATCGTGGGGGGGGGAATGAGTGGGGAATGGGGGGGGAGAGGAATTAGGGGACATATGGTGGGGGTAACTGGGAAAGGGGAAAGCCTTTGGAATGTAAACATAGAATATAGAAAATAAAAATAAAACAACAACAACAACAACTACAACAAAAAGCCCAGGACCACATGCTTTTAGTACAGAATTCTACTAGACTTTCCAAGACTTAGTTTTAAGACCTCTCAGACTTTTCCACAAATAGAAAATGAAAGACCAATTCCACCCCCTTTCTTTTTGATCAGGTCATAGTTACCCTTATACCCAAACCACATAAATGCCCAACAGAGGAGGGAAATTACAGACCAACATATTAACATGGTTCAAAAATTTTCTAGAAAATACTTACAAACTGAATCCAACAATATGTCAAAAAGATCATATTTCATGATCAAGAAGGCTTCATCCCAGATATGAAGGCATGGTTCAACATACACTAATCAATACATGTAACCTACCATTTAAACAGACTAAAAGACAAAATCTGCACGATCATCTCATTAAATTCAGAAAAGGCCTTTGGCAAAATTTAACACTGCTTTGTGATAAAAGTCTTGGAGAGATTAGGGATACAACACATCTCAACACAATAAAGGCAGTTTATAGCAAGCCTATAGCCAGAATCAACTTAAATGGAGAGAAACTCAAAACCATTCCACTAATATCAGGAACAAGACAACTTTGTCTATTCTCTTGATACCTATTCAATAAAGTACATGAAGTCTTAGCTAGAGCAATAAGATAACCAAAGGAGATCAAGGGGGATTCAGTTTGGAAAGGAAGAAGTCAAAGTATCTTTATTTGCAGATAATATGATAGTATACATAACTGACCTGAAGAATTTCACTGGGAAATTCCTACAGTTGACATATAAGATTATCTCACAAAAAATCCATATATACAATACGGATAGAGCTCCTATATACAAATGAGCTCCTATATACAAATGAGAAATAGAGAATGAAATCAGGGAAATGACACCTTTCCAATATCCTCAGATAATCTAAAATATCCTGGGAGTAACTCTAACCAAGCAAGTAGAAGACTTGTATGATCAAAAATTTGGAAAAAAGAAACTGAAAAAGCCATCAGAAGATGGAAAGATTTCCCATACTCATGAATTGGTAGGATTAACATAGTAAAAATAGCCATCCTGCCAAAAGCAATCTACAGATTCAATTTAATTCCCATCAAAATTCCAACACAGTTCTTCACATACCTTGTGTTGGTTTGAAAAGGTTTGAAAACTCTCCTGTGTTTGAAAGCTTGACAACAGGAAGCAGTCCACTATTAGGAGGTATGGCATTGCTAGAGTAGGTGTGGCCCTGTGAGAGGAAATGTGTCATTGTTGGGGTAGGCTTTGAGATTTCCTATGTTCAAACTCTGCCCAGTGAAGGATCAGAGCCTCCTCCTAGCTGCCTGAGACAGTCTCCTCCGGCTACCTTTGGATCAAGATGTAGAATTCTTGGCTCCTCCACCACCAAGTCTATCTGCATAATGCCATACTTCTCACCACGACTCCTGTTTGCAAACATAAAGAATATCATTAATAGTGTCAAAGATTGGTGCTTGCCTATGGAAAAATTAGCAGTTTTTAAGAACAGACTAGTATCACTGAGGGGAAATCTTTTGGGAAGTGTTTTCTGAGAGCACAAAGTAGCTGTGTTCCAGAGATAGACCTTATGCTGGCAGCCAGGTTTGTCAATGTGTAAGAATTAACTAGGTGGTACTGGTTTGGAAGGCATAAAGTGGTCATGGAGGGCAGCTGAAGCTTAGTACTGTGAGAGGCTAGGAAAGCCATTGGTGAAGGCTTAGTCTCAGTGGCAGTTGAAGACCCAGTATTGAAGGGGTCAGACAAAGGAGTTTGGGCTCGGCATCATGAAGGGAGCGTATGAGAAGCTATTGGTGAAAGTTCAGCCTCTTTTCAGAGGAAGACACCGGCATATTGGAAATGCCAGTGCCATGGAATAGCCACCAAGAACAGCAGCAGAAGTGGAGTGGAGTTATCCAGAGCTTAGAGTGCTACAGAGGGCAGAGGTAGAAAAGTGGCCCAAGCCTTCTGGAGGAGCCCAGAAGATCATGCGAGGATCTGACATTGGAACAAGAAGCTGTTATAGTGAAGTTGCTTTGGAGACCCCAAAAGATTAGAGATGCCAGAGTCTTGGAATATTTGCCAAAGAAGGCTGCTAACAAGGTATGGAACCAACCCCCCCCTCCAAAAGAACGATGTTCCAGTTAACAAAACTGAAAGGGGCTGAGCATCAGACGTGGAGACATAGAGTTTGGAATTTGCTCAGCTGGGTTTTGGTCTTGCTTTGGTCCAGTAGTTTTCCATTATGATGTTTTAGAGTGGTGATATATATCCTTTGATTTCATAGGGAATTTCAGTTAAAAGATTGCAGGAATCTCCGAAGAAACTTTGAACTTTGGACTCTTAAACATTTTTGAGACTGTAATAGACTATTGTTGCTTTTGAAGTTCAACTAAATGCATTTTACACTCTGCTATGATTACAAGCCTATGGGGACTAGGATGTGGAATGTGGTGGCTTGAATAAGTTTGGCTTCCATAGACTTATGTGTTTGAATGCTTGGCTCACAGGGAGTGGCCCTATTAGGAGTTGGGATAGGCTTTGAGCTTTCCTGTGCTCAAGCTCCACCCAGTGTAGAATCAGAGCCTCCTTCTGGCTGCCTACAGATGACAGTGTCCTACTAGCTGCCTTTGCATCAAGATGTAGAACTCTTGGCTTCTCCAGCAACAAGTCTGTCTGCATGATGCCATGCTTCCCACCATGATGATAATGGACTGACCCTCTAAAACTGTAAGCCAACCTTAATTAAATGTTTGCCTGTACAAGAATTGCCTTGGTCATGGTGTCTTTTCATAGCAATACAACCCTAAGATATACCTTGAAAACAATTTTCAACTTCATATGGATGAACAAAAATATCTAGGATAGCTAAAACAATACTAAACAGTAAAAGAACTGCTGGAGGTCTCATCATTCCCTGTTTCAAGTTGTATTTGAGCCATAGTTGTATAGGGATATAGTAATAAAAACCACATGGTATTGGCATTAAAACAGACATACTGATCAATGGCATCAACTTGAAGATGCAGACATGAATTCACACACTTATGAACAGCTGGTTTATGATAAAGAAAGCAGAAACACAAAATGGCAAAAAGATAGCATTGTCAACAAATGGTTCTGATCAAACTGGATGTCTGCTTATAGAAGAATCCAAATAGATACATACTTATCAACCTCTACAAAACTTATGTCTGAATGTATCAAAGACCTCAACATAAAACCAGATACAGTGGACATGAAGGAAGAGGAAGTGAGAATTAGCCTTGAACTCATTGGCACAGGAGATGACTTCCTGAAAAGAATGCTGATATCATAGGAACTCAGGTCAACATTTAATAAACAGGACCTCATGAAACTGAAAAGCTTCTGTAAGGCAAGTGACACCATCATTTGGACGAAGTGCAGTCTACAGAATGGAAGTGATTTTTCCAGCTCCACATCTGATAGAAAACTAGTATCCAAAAGCATATAAAGAACCCAAGAAACTAGATATCAAAAGACCAAATAATCCAATTAAAAATGGGGTACAGATCTAAACAGAGAAATTTCAACAGCGGATTCTCAGATGGTTGAAAACACTTAAAGAAATGTTTGATCTGTTTAGCCATCGGGGAAATGCAAAAAAAAAACACTATGGGATTTTATCTTATACCTGTAAGAGTGGCTAAGGTCAATAAATTACTGTTCATGCTGTCTAGGATGTGGAGTAAACGGGACAATCATCCATTTCTAGTAGAGTGCAAACTTGTACAACCACTATGGGAATCAGTCTTCCTCAAAAAGATGGGAATTGATCTACTGTAAGATCCAGCTAAACCCTTCTTGGGTATATACCCAAAGGAGTCTTAGCCTTTAGAAAAAAAATGACATCATGAAATTTGCAGGCAAATGGACAGAATCAGAAAAAAAAAAAACATCTTGAGTGAGATAACCCAGACTAATAAATATAAATATGGCATGTATTTATTCACATGTGGATATTAGCTCTTAAGTCGGTGATCTCATTAATAAAGGGAAATAGTATAGATAGTTATAGACAGATGGGGTATAGAAATGGGAGGGTCAAATGGGAGGCAGAGAAAGAAGGAATCAAGGCAAGGAATATAGGGAAAGAGACCTAAATTAAAGACCATGTGAGGGGCAATATAGACTCTAATACAGAACAAGGGTTTTTAAGACGTTTGCAAAAATAACATGTCTCTGAATGAAATTATCAAATAATGGGGAAGCAACCCCAACTAGATATCTCTTGTCACCAAATGAAGCTTTCAGGACCAGAACTGGGTTGTATCTAATTGAGGTTTTGGCTAGAGCAGTTCCATGGGGACTCACACACAACCCTGGCTGTTATCAACACGTTGCCCTCCCTCCACACACTTATGGTGAAGCCCCGTTGCTGAAGGCAACACCTACCTACATAACTCACTGGATATGGAGAAGTCCATGGTCCCTGCATAGAGCCTTTGTCCTTATGTACGCATGCATGCCTTTGGTACAGGAAGGTCCTCTGCACAGGACCACAGCTGAAATGTAAACACCATCCCAGCCACAAACGTTTTGATCTACAGTGGTGTCCTACCTGAAAGATATGCTAATGCGATGGAGGTATAAAGACTGTAGAAACAACCAACGGATATCTGATTCGACTTAAGGCCCACTCTACAAGATGGAACCCATATTCAACACTGCTCAGATGAAAAATACCCAAGACTACATAGCCCCGGGACTTAGGTTAAAACCAAACACAACTGTAAACAGAAATATAGTAATAAAATGACGACTAATGGCATTCTACTATCCTCATAAATCAATTCCTTGGTCAATCATTGGAGAAGAATCCTGCGGCAATGGGAACGAACACCACATAGAAACCCACCGCTAAACATTGTGCAGACGAGAGACTTCGGACCACTCATCCCTAAATGGGATGTCTCTATCAAATTCTTTCCATCTGGACCCTGGGAACCCTGAGGATGTGGAGTTAGAAAAGTATAAGAACCAGATGGAGGATACCCAGGAAACCATGGCACTGAGGATCAGGGCCCATATGAGCTCACAGAGATTGAGGCGCCATGCAAAGTTGCTGCAGGAGTCTGCCCTGTATGGGATCGTAGAGCTGAAATAGGTAGTTGCTTGTCCCTGTCCCTAATCCCAAAGCTACCTCCAACTGGTAAATATAGATACAGATAGATACAGATACAGATACAGATACAGATACAGATACAGATACAGATACAGATACAGATACAGATACAGATATACATACAGATACAGATACACATACAGATACAGATTAGATATATACAGATGCACATACAGATACAGATTAGACTTATACAGATACAGATACACATACAGATACAGATACACATACAGATATAGATACACATACAGATACACATACAGATACAGATACACATACAGATACAGATTAGACATATACAGATACACATACAGATACGGATATAGATATCTTTTTATCCTACAGGTCCTTTCCTGTATTGTGACTTCCAGTTTAGTATATTATGGGAATCTTGAGAGTACCAAAGCATTGATCTTTGGGCCTATATCTGCTTCACAAGTCTTTTATATGAGCTTTCTCCTTCTGTTTGTTTGTTCTATTCCAATGTATTAGTTTTTGTTATATCTTATTTTATTATTATTCCTTCAAAACCTGTTTGTTTTCTAATGAGACACAGAAAGGGGTTGGATCCAGATGGGAGGAGAGGTCCTTTTTTGTTTTTCCTCTTATTAAAACAACGTTTTTTTCCTTTCTTTCACATAATATATTCATATTATGGTTTCCCGTCCCTCCACTCTTCCTAGTTCCTCTTCACCGCTCCTCCCAAAGTCTTTGCTTTATTTGAAAGATGTGTCTATAATTCCTGTCCTCTCCTCTTTTTCTTTCCTGAGCTATGGCTAACAGTATATGATGACAGAGTTCTGAAGCTGTTACTCAGCTGAGAGGGCCACATCGTTACCAAGAAAGATCTTGGGACCACGCCTAGAAGAATCACCTTGTGGATTAGTTTGCTCACCTGCTCTTTACCACTGACTTGGATTTCGGTGGAGAGACGCGATGGTTCCAGTTCTGAGGACCTCGAGAATATAGTCAACCAAGAGGTAAGAGTGAGGCCTGAGCTACATAGCCGAGAAGGCTTTGTGTCAGCAACCAGGATCATAAGTCTTGGTGTTTCCCTGGCAATACCATCTATATTAAGAAATCAATTCTCTCTCTAGTCAGGATACTAAATGCCAGTGGAGAAGGCACCATGCCCTCTCTTCCACCTGCAGTTTCCAGTACTCTCTTTGGAACACCCACCCACCTTGAACGGAGTTGGTGGTCTTGTGATGTCTCATAAAAAATAAAATTTATCACATTTAATTAATTACGCACGGGTAGAGATCAGATGACATTTTGTGCGAATCAATTCTTCCTTGTGCTGTTCCAGGGATCAAAGTCATGATGTTACCATCATCCCTTCACCATAGAGCAGTGGTTCTCGGCCTCACTGATGCTGCAACCCTTTAATACAGTTCCTTATGTCATGGTGGTTCCCCCCCACACACACACACTATAAAATGATTTCATTGCTACTTCTTAACTGTAAATGTGCTACTGTTATGAATCCTAATGTAACATCTGAAATAGACTTCCCCACCTGAGGGGTCACGACCCACAGGTTGAAAACCACTGCCTTAGTGATTCTTTGCTTGCTTGTTTGTTTGTTTGTTTGTTTGCTTTTTAAATAATCCATTGTGCTGAGTACTTTTACGCTTTGAACTCTTTGTTTACATGAGTTTTCACATAATGCTTTCCCCTTGGAAACCTACACACTCCCCACACTCCATATATACATACATATATATGTATGTATGTATATATACATATATGTGTATATATATACATATATATACACATATATAAATGTAGTGTATATTTCCTTGGCTTGTTATTACAGGCTTCCTTTCTAAGATTATCTTAGTAGGATTTCAAAGTAATGCCACAGAGAAAAGTGGAGAAGAGGTAACCTTGTCGGCACTCTATTCCAGGCACTTTATTATGACTTATGCTCTTGGTTGTTGGGTGTTTTTTTATTTTTTTATTTTTTTTAATTTCTTTTGAGACAGGGCATGTAACCCAGGCTGGCCTTGAGCACCATCCCCCTGCCTCCACCTCTCATAAGTGGTCGAATTGGAGACAGGTGCCACCACTCCTGGCACCACACTGAGATCTTGTATTCGGTCACTCTTTATAACGTGTGAAATATTTGCCTCCACTCACTTCTTTTGCAGCCATTATGGTTGTAACTGAACTTTACTCCTGCAGCAAACAAAGCAAAACAAAAACAAAAAAGTACCTTAAGCCACCTTGGCGACTGAGACGCCATTACTGTTCTTCGGGAATCGCTTGGTTCTGCGTAGCTCCAGGGACAGACTGCACTGGGGTGGCAAGGAAGTGATGCAGGAGCCGCAGTGTCCCAGAATCTCAGCACGTTTACTGCATACATTGGAATAGGGAAGTGCAGTTACTGCACACAGCTGAGCAAGGAGGCAGCTTTCGCTAATCTGGATGGAAGCCATCTCTGTAGCAGAGCAATATTAAGGCCATAAACATCTTCAGGGAGAGAAAGGCACAGTGGGCATTTTCTGTATACAGTCAGCATCTGCATTTGGATCCGAGGCAGGCTCTGCTCGCCTTCTGAATCTCACCCCGGGAAGGCTGCGCCACCCCCATGGGACGGAGGTCTTGGCGTCTTTGACAGGGCTCTTCTCATGTCACCAACACCCACCCAGGGCCACATTTACTCCCTCCAAGAAATGATTGAATAGTGAGTAATATTTGTCAAAATTGAAAGATCATACTGTGGCGGTGTTTATATTTTCTTCAAACATTGGGATAAACTTACGAGATTTAAACCCAGTATTAAGTCGAATATAGAGTTGTCAGAGGTAGCCAGTTTATTGTAATAAATTTAGTATTAAGATGAACATAGAATTGTAAGAGGCAACTGGTATTTTGTAACAATGAGAGAGAGAAAGAGACACACACAGGGACAGACAGGAAGAGAAAGAGAAGAGAAAGAGCCTGTGCTGTAAAGGATGAATGTTGTAAAAGCCATGAGAATATGGGCAGTTTATTTTCTCACAACTTAAATACATTGGGTTACTTTTCCAAGGCTGGTCTCCTGGGAGGGGTAAAAAATGTATTTACTTGGCTCCTATATATAGGATAACATAGAAAATGTATTCTGGGCTTTCTGCGTTGCCTGCCAAAAGTTGTCTTCATATGTCTGCTGATAATTAATCAAATTAACTAGCTTTAAAAATAACAAGCCGTTTTAAATAGCACATAATACAGTAAGACTACAAGGTCCATATATTTCTCTTGATAATTTTCTTCCATCTCACTTTCTGATAGTGAAGGGAAAGAACAGTAACAAACGTTCACATATTTTATTCTTTCTTAAACATTAAAGGTTTTATTCATAGATATTTTGGCACTGATCCTGAAATCCTCTGAGTTATGACTAATATTTTTAAAATATATACAATAAAAGCACCAATATTTACCCTGTATTTTTTTTCAAGCACTTAAAAATAAATTTCTTAAGACATAGACCCAGAAAGGGCTAATCACAATTCAGAACATAGTCATTAAAGCTGTTGTTTTTTAAAGTCCTAATACTTCCCAATTATTTACCAGAGGAAGTGATAATCTCATTAGAACTCAGAAACATTCCCCAAGTCAGTAATTTTCTTTATTCTTGCATCAGGTCTCAGGGTTAAAAAGCCTCTATTCTGCACCCAAGATAGCATTGCCCAGACACAGGTTCCTCCTGTACCTTCCTCAGTGACCACACAGAATCTTTCGCATATTTAACTACTGGAGAACCTAAGTCAATATGTCTTGCAGGGTTGACTGGGTTGACTGATGTCTTACGTCGGATGTTATTTCAGCACTGGGGGAATGAACAGTAATGTATAAGAAAGAGAAGAAACAGGATATTTCTAACAGGTCTTGATTCAGTCACAGGAAATCCCTGTCTTTCCTATGTTATAAGGAGATGGTCACCATGCTTCAAGAGCGAAATATCATGGACTTTATAGTTTCCATCTTATAGTGTCTTTCAAAATACCAAACATAGTAAACGAGTCTTCTTTTATAGATGAGAGAGCTAAAAGTGAAATGAGATGGATTTATTTAAGACAACACATGTTTAAAGGAAAGACTTGCGACTTGAGTGGAGATCCCTGACCTTAGGAGAGATACGCTTGCTTCTATGCTTCTTGCCTGACCTATTCAGCAAGGGGACAAATAAAATTGTTGGTAAGTTAATGCATGCATCTTCAATGATAATCATAACTATAACTGTGCACCACGATACTCATGGCATCAAAGTCAAGTGGCTGGAAGTAGCATGAGTTTTAAATGCAGCTGCGCTTCCTTTTTGGCATTTTGGAGGAAGGGAAAAAACAGTAGGGAAGAAGAAGAAGAAGAAGAAGAAGAAGAAGGAGGAGGAGGAGGAGGAGGAGGAGGAGGAGGAGGAGGAGGAGGAGGAGGAGGAGAAGAAGAAGAAGAAGAAGAAGAAGAAGAAGAAGAAGAAGAAGAAGAAGAAGAAGAAGAAGAAGAAGAAGAAGAAGAAGGTTATTTTGCCATATGGTTTTGGAAAACTGAAGCTGTCGAGATTTATTTTTTCACCTTTCTATCAAAGCCTATTGCAAAGTCTAGGCACCTTGTAGAAGATGGACCCTGGACTCATCTCATACTACGTGTATTGAGTATTCTATTCTCTCAGAGAAGGCTAGTTTCGTCAGGGAGTAGCTACCTGCTCCCATCCCTTAGATATTAGCTAGAGATCTATCTGCCTGTCTGTCTATCTATCTATCTATCTATCTATCTATCTATCTATCCATCTATCTGTCATATTTCTATAGCGTTTTTCTTTTATTTGGGAAGAAGTGTCCAGAGTTTGTGGAGAACAACTTGATCTCAGCTGTTAGTAGGTGTCTCGTCCATTTTGTGTTAAAGCCTGACTAATGTATAAAGAGTAGAAACCCATTTGGCTTACGATTCTTAAAGCAGGGAAGCCAAAGGCCATAGTAACAGCGTCTGGCAAAGTTCCTTGAGATGATATCCATGGTGAGAATACAGAAGGCATGTATGTACCTGTGAGAAGAGAAAGCACAGGAAAGGACTTACTTCATGACAAAGGGCCATGCTGGTAACTTAATCCCATGATAGCGATTCAGCAGAGCCCCACCCCCCATGACCAAGACTTCGCAGTAGATCTCACCTTCTAATACCACTGCATTAAAGAATGGAGCCTCCCATGTCTGAATCCTGGGGGATGATGGCTCGGGACAAAGCACAAGAAAGGCTTGCTTTGATATCTTTTTCTTTGACGTTTGTGTCCACCCCCACCCTTTCCTCTTGCTTTCCTCTTTCAACAACTCTTACTGAGAATTAGTGTCTTCTTCCTGATCCAAGCCCTGCCCTGAAATAGCCTCAAATTCTTCTGGTTGCCAAATTATTTTAACCTCAAAGAAAACTCCCGGTCCCTTAATATAGATCAAGATTCAGCAAACTTTTTTTGGTGAAGGGCCAGATAGTAAATATTTTCAGCTCTGTAGGCCAGATGGTCTCTGCTGTAACTACTCAGCTATGCAAGTTGTAGTGTGAAAACAGCCATAGGCAATAAATAACCAAATGAGCATGGCTGTGTTTCAACAAAACTTTATTTACAAAAACAGATGCCAGGCTGGATTTGGACCAGAGGTTGAGTTTGATGATCTGTGATATGAGCCATTCTCCTCATTATACAGTGCTCTGCTGTCAAGTTCCAGAAGAACAGAAAGGTAAAAATTGACACTGCCCTTCACCTATTCAGCAGCGAGGTATCAAAACCCCCAGCATGTGCCTAGGCCTATACCTTGTAATTCAGAGTTAGTAGTGACCGAGACTTGGGCTCAACTGAATGCTATTTTCCTACCTCCGAGCAGCAAAAGGACAACAATGTCAAAATTATGGCATGGGAGTTAATTCCTTCTTTCATACGATTTCTTCCTTTCTGTGTGTGTGTGTGGGTACCAGAGGAGTCCCCGAGAAGGTGTTGGATCACATGGATGGGGAGTTAAAGGCTATTGTGAGCTAACTGATACACTGCTGGGAACTGAGCCCTGATGCCCTACAAGAGAAACAAGCTCCCTCAGCCACTGAAGCACAGCTCTAGCCACACTAAATCCTTTTAAAACTAGATCTATGCTCTACAAACAAACCTTTTGAAAAAGCTTGCAGTTATACAAAAGTCATTATCTCGGTCTCCTCTGAGTTTTCTCATGAGCCCCTCCCATGATCCTTTGGAGATCATATCCTTCTACTTGCTACATTCTTCATTTCTCTCCTCTAAACTTCACACATTACTTATCCATTCTTCACCACCACCCCCCTTACACACACAAAACACGTCCTCCTGTACGCTCCTCCCACACCTTGAATCCTTGAAGGCAAGTCTTTCCACATCTGTTGATGAATTACACATTCGGAAAGGTGCAGCTCCAAGCTCTGCTTAGGCTGTCAAGGACCAGGCACGCCTTTTCTCAGCTCAAGGGAAGTCAAGTTGAATTTGGAATCGGTGGGGGCCCCCAGTAAATGCCTCAGTTTCCTAAAGGAAGAGAGGAAAAAGAAAGGATGTTAGTTATGAAAGAACCAGCAGCTCAAGGTCTTCCTGCAGCACCCACCCAAACAGACGGTGTGGGACGAACTAATTAAACCCAGCTCGTATCATCATGGGAACTGTACACAAACAAAGGCAGAGTTAAATGTGAAAATACTTCAGAATAAAATTTTTATGTCATCTCTTTACCCTTCCTCATGGTTTTCTAAGAACCGGTTTTGCTTGGAGACCCAGCAGTCTGCTGCAACTCACCTATAAATCCACAGGCATTTAATGCTATTACTAGTAGGCAAGTGATGGCTATCAATTTTTATTTCTTTGCTTGCATTATATATTCTTCTGTTATTTGTTTGTTGGTTTTATTTTATTATGGTGGTGAGGATTGAACTTGGGGCCTTGGACATGCTAGGCAATTGTTGTACCATTGAACAAAGACCCCTACCCCTGACTGCATGCTTTCGGTTAGAAATACAATCTTGAGAGAAACATATTATTAGGAAAATATAAAGAGTAATATTTGTTTGTGGAAAAGGAAGGAAGAATCCTATATTGGTCTATAGGGAGAAGTCAGTGGTTATAGCATAAGAGCAGGGAGGATACTAATACAAGCAAGGTGGTCTATTCAGTTCAATTGACTCCTCTATACTTACTCTACATAGAGTAAAACAAAGAAACTTGGAATCTCTGCATGGGGCAAGTGCAATGCTTCTTGGCCTTCAGCTCCTCTGGTGCATTGTTTTCTCCGGGGAATTGTTTATGTGGCTCTAGACACTGGTCTAAGAGGAGCTGGGTTTCCTAAGAAGTGATGATTAACTGTTATGTACTGGCAGAGTCATCAAGGCCTACAAATCTCAGCTGTACCTCCCTGGGTCCTTTGCTCTTGCCTGATGTGCGTCCTCATTGGCTAACAGTGGCACAATTAGGCTAATGACCACGTGACCTGATAATGGTGCTGTGAAAGCAAATTAAGATTCAGCTCAGCCCAGCACAAGTGAGACGGGAGCTTGCTGAGAATTCGAAAAAAGAAATTCATCAGCACGGTCTTTCTGGAGGATTTGACATGTAGATAGCAGCTCCCACTGTTGCCCAATCTCACTTTTTTTCCTCTCTGAACTAGTTAGTAGGTACAGTTTCTTAGAGACTTGGGTCTTAGAACTGCCCCGACCTTTCCATGAAATGTAGAACTCCTCCTCAAAAAGTACTCTAACATATAAAATGATTTTTATAAAATTAGCAAATTATATTAATGAGGCTAGAGAGTTGCCTTAACAGTTGAGTGCTTGCCACTAGACTAGAGTTTGGTTCGCAGCACTCTTGTCAGGTGGATTACAACCACCTACAACTCTAACTCCAGCAGACTGAATGTCCTTTCCTTTCCTTCCCTCCATAGGCATATGTTTCTCAATCTCTCTCTCTCTCTCTCTCTCTCTCTCTCTCTCTCTCTCTCTCTCACACACACACACACACACACACACACACACACACACACATGGGATGGGGGAGAGAGAGAAGAGAGAGAGAAGAGAGTCGATTTTAGAAAGCAAAGAAATAGAATTGTAAATGTGAAAATTGACGCAATGTATTGGTATATTACTTTTTGGTGTTTACATGTACATGGGCATGATGTTCGTGTGTGTGTGTGTGTGTGTGTGTGTGTGTGTGTGTGTGTGTGTGAAAGTCATAGAACAATTTCTGGTACTGTTCTTATGTTTTCATCTTGAGACAGTGTCTCTTGTTGGCTAAGACACATCCACTAGGTTAGGCTGGCTGGCCAGCGGACACTAGAGATCCACCTGTCTCTGCTTCTCCAGCACATCACCATGTTCAGCTTTCTTTACATGGTCTCTAGGGATTTATCTCATGTCTTTGTGACCTAACCAACCGCCAGTTCAGCTGCCTTCCCATCCCTGAAATATACTTCTTTACAACAGTCAACAAGATATGGTTGTATCCCTGATAAGTACATCACACAACTTCAAACTACTGATACCTATTCATACTTTTTATATTTTTTACATAAAAGATGTGTGATTTCTATTGGATATACAAAAACTTCATTATCATTATTAATTAATTTCACCTATTTATAATGTATCTAGAGGTGTTTTTTTAAAAAAAAATTCAAAATTTTGCCCCATTTTAGCTTATCTCAGACAAAAACATAATTGAAGTTATTCCATAAGCTTTTGGAAAAATGTTCAATCACGTCTGACATGTTTGAAGTGGATTTATCTGACAAGCCAGATATGAAAACTAAAAGAATAACTAGGGGCAAGATATATTCATTTATCAAGAAGAGCCAGAATGTGAGACACTGGATAGAATCAGCACAAATCATTTCCTCTCTCTAAAGCAACAAGCTAATTATCAAAGGAGTGAACGCTGATACTTGGTCAGCAGAAGTCACTGAGACAAAGTCATGCCGGCGTGGTGCTGTAGTTTTCAGATCAACATTAGCATCCTTACAATCACTGCCCTCACCAGCAGTGTGCATTATGATATTGCACGACACTGCAAATTCCTCTAAGGACTAGTCCACTTTATTATCAGTTTCCATAGAGGGGGGTCTCTATCATTTTGCTTCATAGATAAGTGATCAAAGCGAGCTAATTCTATTGCTTTTGTACAAAATGAGAATGGTTAGAAGTAGGCTTTGAAACCTGAAGGCAGACTCGGAGCCTTTGTCCTGCTTTTCTCTGCTGGGATTTATATTTTGAGTCCAACAGTATTAGAATCCACTTTTTTCCCCCCAGTGTAAATAACATGTAAAACACTTACAGAGGAAACCAGCAGTAGAAGTGATCATTTTTATGTAAAAAAAAATAATAATAATAATCTTTTCACCCAAATCTTGCTCTATCAAAAAAGTTGTACACTGAATGCTCGTATCTTTGCAACATATAAGCGCTGAGCACTAATCCCCAGGGGTGGCTGTATTTGAAGATGGAATTTCTTAGCAAGTGGTCAAGTGAGGGTAGAGCCCTGATTGTAAGAGGGACTATCAAAGGGCTGTGTTCTTCCCTGTTTTCTTTTCTTCTTCCTTCCCTGCCCATCCTTCCCTGTCTTCCTGGGCTTGTGCCTGCCTCTGCGCCCACGAAGAAGGCTATCCCACGGGAGGACACAGCAAGAAGCCTTCGGTAAGGCAGGAAGAGCCCTTACCAGAAACGACAGCGGCCTGAATGTTCATCCTGGATGTGGAGTTCAGTTTCTAGAACCAGCATAAATCCAACGTTGTTATTGCAGCCACACAGCTTAGGACAGTTTCCTGTGGCCGCTCACGCTCACTGAGACGCAGTGTTAAGTTACAAATTCTTTCCTCAAGTCCTGAGTTGTATATTAAAAACTTGAGAGATGTTTTCCAAAGAAAGACACTTACATGAATATTTGAAATTAAGAACTTTTTTGTTTCTTTTACTAAACTGCCCCCCTCACTCTCTGTCCCACATACATCCATAAAAAGGCCCCAATGCCAGCAACCCTCGAATCTTTAATAGGAGCCAACCTGAGCTAGGAATGTAGTCAGTACATTATTATAGTATAATACAGTATGGTATAGCATAAATAGTATAGTATAATATTATATATTATATCTCTATTCAAACAGCAATTTAGCCCTATTATTTGCAAGTAGAGAAAAATTACAAACGGCATAGGCCGTTTCCATTACTTCTGACTGTTTGAGATTGGGGGCCCTTCCCTTCCTGAAAGACAAAAACAAAATAACTGAGCAAATGAGAAAACAGGAGATGTGTCTCATTCGATGAGAATATAAAGAAACATCTCCTTTAGAGTACTTTTAAGGTATAAATTTCCCTTTCAAAATAAACAGGTAGATTAGTGTATATAGGTACTATGCTGTCCACTAGAATATTCAATTTGTGCTTAAATGGGGACAGTGTTAGCGTTTTCCATGTGACAAGTGGCGATTATAAGAATCAAAGACGGTAATTCATAGGAAGCTGTGAAAACTGCCAATTCTATTGACATGGTCGAGTTGATCATTATTGTTGAGTTGCTTTCTCTAAACGGCCAATACCGCATTCACATTCTGAATTTAAATCATATGCTCCTTTATCGAAAGGAAGCAGCAGCCACGCACACTTTGAAGACAAATCCAAAGCTTCCTGAACGATCGTGACTAGTATTTCCCACAGCCATTGGGCACATCATTAATTACAGTTCGGTGACAAAACGTCCATAATCCATACAAGGTTCGGGATTGGAGACGTGGCTTAGCAGGTAAAGGGATGGCTGTGTCAGCATGAAGAACTGAGTCCTCACACTAGCACTTATTGCGGAAATTTATAAAGCTCAGCGTGGCAGCCTAGGGTTAATGCCAGTGCTCCAGGGCAGAGATAGGGGTCGGGGGTGGCGGGGCGCTGGTGCTGCACAGGTCATCTACATCAATGAATCCCAGGTTCAACGAGAGGTCATGGCGCAAAAAAGAAGACAGTGAGTAATGGAGAAAGATACCTGATGTAGTGCTCTGACCTCCAGATGCACACACACACACACACACACACATACACACATACACACATACACACACACACACACACATACACACACACACACACACACACACACACACACACACACACCGTTCAGCACATTACACTACACGAAAGTAAAGCAAACTAAAAGAAAAGAAAAAGTAAAAACCTTACTTACGACCAGCATAAACCAAATTGCCAGGGGTTTCATTCTCTGGGTAAAGTTGTGACTTTAGAATCACAGAGTTCATAATCAACATCATTCGGCAGACATTGGAGAAAAGCAACGTTTCTTTTTTATTTTTTTTTTCCCCCAGCCGGTAGCCAGCACCTAACCTGTATACGTCATTGTGATGGTTCTGAGACAGACAAACCTGGGTCTGCTCTGCTCACAGAGGATTTGAGGGAGTCTCTCAAACAAGAGTGTGCTGGAAGCTTGGTCCTCAGTGTGGCAGTGTTCAGAGGTGATGCGGACCCTTTTCCCACAAGGCCTAGAGCACATGAGTTAGGGCAGGGGTGCTGCTTTGAGAAGGGACTGAGGCTGATCTAACAGACTTGGTTCTGACAGAGAGTTGTGAGGGTGAAGAAAATATCCCTGCTTCTGGTGGGTTTGGCTTCCTGCCTGCCTTGCTGCCTGTTTTATCTTTTGCACACACCCACCATTTTGATGCTGAGTTCCCCATCAGCAGAGGCAGATCAGATAGAGAGCCTTTCTCTACACCGGACATTCAAGTTCCAAGAATAAGAGTGAAACAAACCTCTTTTCTTTATTAAGGTTTTTTTATTTTTATTTTTTATTTTTTGTCACAGCAACAAAAATGCAGACCAGTTCAGGTGATATATCTAAAACTACTTTAATTCTTATGATGTCATTTAGTGGGGCGGGGCATGTTTGCAGTGTTGGATGACTGATCTTGAGAATGAGAGGATAATAATACATTTGAAAAATAAGCTAAAGCTTTATCCAAAAAGAAAGGAGAGTTAAAAAAAAAACATTTTATTTAAATATACCTGCTTCAAAGGTAAATACTACATGGTACAAAGACAACTCTTCAAATTCCTAATCCTCTTAGAAACTATGTGATTCTTGATACTCAAAACAACCTTTAACACTAGTGATTCTTTAGCAATGGGAAAGACTTATGTGGATCTTTCTATTCCTTGATTATGCTTTTTGTAAAACAGTTCTAGTGCCTTTTACACTTAAAAGACATTCCTCAGTTGAGAGAAATGGCAGGAAATACTGGCAGTGATTTTTGCTTGGGTACATGTAGTGTCTGTGTTGTTATCTTTATTTAATCTTCAGTTATCTCAAGATGATTGTGAAAAATCTTCAGGGAGGCGGCTTGGGGGTCTACCAAGCCGTCTCTTACTAAAGGTTTGTTTACATACGTTTTAGGGAGAAAGTTGTATCAGAATAGGGTGTTTCCCCCAGTTTCATTGTACGGAAATCTTTCAGGGTCTATGAAGAGGCAAAAATCGGATTTCAGTGGACCAATATCGCCTTCAAATCTGTGAGGAAACCCCAGCAAACTCATGAATCCATTTCAAAAAAGGTGAACTCTCCGATGATAACGGTCACGTTTGGTGAGTGAATGAAGGAGTTAATTGTGCACAGGGCTCATGCCAGGAAAGACAGAAAGAAAAAAAGTTAATTTCTTTTCCATATCTGTCAATCGAAAATATTCAGTGTTGTAGCTGAAACATGAATATTTTAGAGTCGGAGCGAACGCCTGTAATTCTTCTTGGCCAGCGGCTCCAGGCCTGTCCTGTACTGGCAGCAAACCACATTCAGCGCGAGTCTCTCTCACGGTGCCAAGGAGTTGATTATGCTTTCTTAAGACTCAGGGCCGGAGTGCCTTTATTACTGTCTCCACCTCTTTTGTGCGAAGCTGTCCAAATGTCTTCTCATTTCTCCACCAGATCTTTTGCTTTTGACATGGTAGGATTTTCCCTTTTCTCCTTGTGTTCCTGAATTAATTTCTCAGAATCAAATTAAAATATAGATACCTTCCCTTAGAGTTTCACAGCTTTGTCATGACAGTGTGTCTTGCTGCCCCAAACCCGGAAGGGGCCATTCCCAGCAGTGTCATGGAATGAGGCACCACGCTATCCAAATTATGGTTAGTTTATACAGTTCATACATTAAAAAAAAATAATAATAAGTGCAGTTGAAGAAGGCTAATGGAACTGTCTGGCACACATTACTGGAGAGTACTTAAATATAGGCTGATAAAAAATTAAAACCAATTTATCAAAATGGCAAAACATTTGGTAATCTGGAACGCTCTCGATGTCCACTTAAAAGTGCCCTCGTCAGTAATTTATTCCGTTTTCAGGAGATTTCAAGTTCTCAGCGTTTAGTACAATTTATACCGCTCACTCTTAATGTGCTATTATTTACTTTAGCAAATAAAGGAATCTTACCCTGTCCTCTCCCCCCCCCACACACACCCCTCAAAATGCTGAGTGGTATCTCGTTTAGTTCCACAATATGACATGCTCAGTAAGGAGAACGAGGTGACGGTGTCCTAGCCCTCTAGACGCCCCAACTGAAGTTTCAGACTTAAGCTCTGTAAGCTTCATTTGGTCGTTTCAATGAATGTCCCCTAAAATTCAGTGTCTCAGTGACTCAGGAAGGATCTTGTTAAAATGCACAGGCCAGGCCTCTACCCCCAGGTGCTCTAATCAGCCTGTCAGGAAGGAATTGAGCCAAATGATCTGCAAATTTTTTTTTTTTTTATAATCACCCTGAGATGATTCTTTTTCCTGGGATACATGTTCAAGAAGCGTTTGTTTTGATAGGAAATATGTACTTGTGGTAACTCAAGCCATGTTACATAAGAATGATTAAGGAATGATTATTCTAATCAGGAAATGAGTCAGATTGCTGAGGTGACCAACTTTGTGCATTTATATTTGAATGTTTGCTTCGTGAAATTCTTTCTTTCTTTCTTTCTTTCTTTCTTTCTTTCTTTCTTCCTTTCTTTCTTTCTTTCTTTTTTGGTAACATTACAAGTTGTAGCATCAAGTTGAAGTCAAATTCATCACACCAGTAATTCATTTAGAGCTGGAGGTGGAGCTCTGTGACAGAGTTAGCGTTGCAGGCACAGAGATCAACCTCTGTGCTTCGAATAAAATAAAATTTAACATGTAAACAAATCATTTGGTAGAGCATGACACGCACTGAAAGTTTCAAAAGTCTAAGGCATATTCCCTTTCCTTAGCATCTTTCATGGAAAGTAAATGTCTCAGAGTATAAAATGAATTATCGTAAAAACTGAATATAACAAAACTTTATATATGCATATATATGTATATATATACTGACAGCCTAGCTAGCAGCAGAGCCCACAGTAGCATATATATATATATATGCCGGAAAGGATGGCATTGTCTTATAAATATAATATTGCACTCCAAAAACCTCTTAAAAATTATTTCTTTGAGTGTCAATTTAAGGCTGAAATCTCATTTTAACCGTGTACTGCAACGATCACTGTTAATATTTTGGATTTAGAAGTAAATGTATTCTAAATTATTTATTATTAGTAGTAGTATTTTAGTTTATTTTTAAGCTTGAGTCTCTCTACGGAGTCCAGGCTGCCTCATATTTAAAAGCCTCCTGCCTCAGTCTCTCAAGTGTGGAAATAGCATCTCTAATATACATATTAAATATATATGTATATGTATATGTGTATATATATGTATATATATATGTATATGTATATATATATACACACACATGTATATAGTAGCTCCATTTTTTTCTACCCTACTAGAGATGGTGTTTTTTGTTTTTGTTTTTGTTTTGTTTTTTTTTTATAAAAGCACTGTTTGCAAAGCAGAAAAGACAATCAATTCCCTTTCTTATCCCAGGTCAGAGATGAGGAGCAGTGAACTTCTGAAGATACTTATTCAATCTTAAAATATTTCTCCAAACAGAAAATTTGATTATACAGGAATGTGAAATGGAAACAGTAGATATTGTCTCAGATTTAAAATGACAGTTTAAGGAGCAGCAGCAAGACTTCTGCTCGTTGACTGATGGTCGGGTTACGCCCCCAGTAAACTCATCATACATTGGAAATCTCGCAAGCCTAAATGCTGACAGCCTAGCTAGCAGCAGAGCCCACGGTGGCATGTTCAAGGTTTCCCGTGATTGCACGGCTGACAGGAAGCTACCGCTCACTGCTGCTGACTCCACTGCCTACCACTGTGAAAAGAGAATGTAAGAATATTGAAATATCTCCTTGGCTCCACAGTAAAGTTAAAAAAAAAAGATGATTGTAAATCAAAAGCTGCTTGCCTTTCAGGGTGTTGAATGGAGGCAGGGTAATTACAAGCACAAAAGGAAATGCCACACACATCCTCGAGGATATAACAATGTAAATAATCCAGATAGAGGTGAGCAAACAAGCTGTAGGGTCCTGGAGTGTAAAGGCGGGAGAGGAGATTAATCTCTGCACCATACGGTACAAAAAGTGTAGAACTAATTTCTCCTTCTAGCTCTTGGGCGGATGTTGGCAGAGGAAGATGATTCCTGGTTACTAAGTGACAAGCTAGAGGGGAGGGGTTTGCTTGACAAGAGAGTTCTAAGGAGACTAGGGCCAGAGGTACCTTGGTTCCTAAAAATGGTACCATGACAAGGACCTTAACAGCTTTCTGTCTCTGTCTCTGTCTCTGTCTCTCTCTGTCTCTCTGTCTCTCTCTCTCTCTCTCTGTCTCTCCTCTCTCTTTCTGATATGCTCTCTGAATTTTAAAAACAGAGGAACAAGAAAATCCAGTTAGTACCAAGTTCTACATCCATTATCCAAGCAAAAGGCCACGGAATCAAATCTATCGGTACTGTTTATGTTGCCAAGTGAACCATTTGAAATATTAAAATGACATCAATACAGGTTTCTGGAGGAGCGCACTGACACCAATAGCCCTGCCAAAAGTGAATTGCAAATTTCTGAACATTTGTCATATTTAGAAAGCTCTATGTTGGTTTTTTTTTTCCCCCTCCAGTTCTTTTCTTCAGAGCTGGAGATAGAAAACATGAACTGCTCTGGTTACATGAGGAAAGAAACACGGTTGTCACCAAAGCTTATCACATTGCTGTATGTGCTTTATCCATATATGTCAAGTGTGTCAGACATGCAGAATATAACATTATGCAGTTTATAGGTATCTGGGACTTCAGTGGTGACCAGGGCACCTGAAAGGATTCGGCTGCTTGTACTTATAAACTGTAAGAATTAAAAGTCCTTTTCATACCAATGACCTTCAGGAGAGGTGGGCAGATGTCTCCATGCTTATATATGTTCTTCCCTTTTTACTTTGGCTTATACACTTTGCCAGAAATCCAGAGAGCTCTCGTTATAATCCTTGGGAAAGACAAAGTGACTTAATGGAATTTTTTTTTCTTATGGTCTATGGTGGATTTGGTTTGTCGCTTGCATGATGTTATTTGGGAATTGCACGAGAGAATCACACCTGTGAGACCCTGAGGGTCCCTGGCCCCAGCTACTTCTGGTTGGTAAATGAAGTTGCCAGAAGCCAGCGGCTGGGCAGGGAGACAGAGGTGGGACTTTGGGATTCCCAGACAAGGCGACTAAAGAAGGAGAATCACTGTGCCAAGGAAGCAATGAGATGCAGGTTTAAGAGCCGCAGAGGAAAGCATACGATCATGTAAGAGCTGGGGAAGCTCAGCCCCCCCCCCCAATTGGGTCTAGGGTAGCAAAGATTGAATCCAGATCTTTATAAGTAATAATTCAGGAGCAGCGGAGGGGAGGGGTTATCAACGTGGAAGTTTGGCAGTGGCTCAGCCATTGGGCTGATGAAGGCATATTAATATAAGGCCGACTGTGTGTATCTTTCATTCGAGAACCCAGAGCATTGGGGAGGGTACTGAGGAATGCTCGCTTCCAGGGAGATTAGAGCAGGTTAATCAACTATGGCTACAATGGTCATCGGGACCCCGTTGTGAGGAAAATTGGGAAATCACACAACCGACACAGTAAGGGTTTTACTCAAGAAATGCACAAGGCAAAAGTTGGTAAGAAGTTATAGACACAACCTTTCCGTCAGTGTCGTTCACAGGAACTTGTGGACACCCGGAAGTGTGGCTTTTTCTCCATCCCAAGATGACTTCTTGTGGTGTAAGCAGAGGGGGGGTGGTCCTTGGCTTTTTCTGAAGAAAAAGGTCTGAGTTTATGGAGTTTGAATAACTTAGTTAGGAATATGCTGTAATGGGAGCAGATTAAGGAACATCCCCCCCCCAAAAAAAAAGAAAAGCCATCTAGGTAAAGAAGAACAGTGACATTGAATGAGTTATCTGCTTGGTCATCTATCCTGTGGAACACAGAGAATTTATGACACATACATAATTATCATTTACTCAAAATATAAACAACTACATATTGACTTGTCTTCTAATGACTAAGAACCATCCCACTGGGCCTTAATTTGCCATGAGATTCTTAACACTTCATTTTATGTCAAAGAAACCCTGGTATAAGATGAAAGATATTGTATACCATGCCTGAGGAGAGGCACCTCCAGGTGTCTTCATAGGAAGCTGGTCAACTCTCATCGCTGGAACAATGAATGCTCTATGGATAGGTTTAAGACATGCAAACATCCCACGAAGTAAAAAAAAAAAATTACTATTTGGGACTCAGTTATCAATAACTATCCTAGCAACTGTTAGAGCAACTCCTGAAGAACTTGAGAACGCACAGAAAGTTATGACATCCTCTGAGTCAAAGGAGCCATGCACGCCAAGGGGATCTGGGTTTCCCAAGCAGGTGCAGGAAAGGAGTTCTGACACAGCCTACTCGTTATCAAGTTGTGAAGAAAAACCACTTGAGATCTCATTTACAACTCCTGACTTTCTCTCTCTCCATCATAGGTCTACACAGAGTACAAATTCTAATAAAAATGTTAAGTCCTAACAGGTCCCCAGAGCTTAGCACAAATGACTCCATCTTAGAGGCACCATTTTGACGGATAAAACCCAGCACATAGGCCCCAACATCTGCCAAAATAGGAACAAAGACCTAATCCATCAAAGACCTGGTCCATAGTTCCAGGAAAGTCCTTAAATGTACTAACATAGCTTTTTGGCTTCTGTAGCCCAGCTTCTTGCTAACTGAAGTGTGACAACCAGGATTTGGGTTTTGTGCATAAAAAGACAAAGGGCCGTAAGACTTGGGGCTATAAGATTTGGGAAAGATCCCTGTGCAGATGCCAGCTGGCAATAAAATGTCTTTCTGGCTTTTATAGTGTCCACGTGGTGGTATCTGGTGGTTGCAACATTCCGGAGGTGATAGTGATATCCCCAGGTCTAAGATGCTGGAATGCCAGGAGTCATTGATCCTCTCTGAAATTATAGCTTGGGAAATGGATAAGTTTTCCCAGAAGGATTGAAGGCTAGAAAACTTACCAATCTGTCTAAGGTGAGTGAGGTTATACAAGAGGCCCAAGAGCATGCTGGGTTCTTAGGAGCACCTCTGGGTCACTCACCTGATGTTCTTAAAACTAGCAAGTAAGCAATATTGCTTTTGTTATATAGTTGGCCCTAGATATTAGAAAGAAACACCAGGAATCAGACGCGTTTGAGGGTATGAGTAGATCCCAATTATTTGAGGTTGCTCAGAAGGTTTATGATACCAGTCGCTCTGAGGAGGAAAAAGCAGAACAAAAGATGGAACTGGCAGTGGTAGCGCTCAGGGAGACCAATAAAAGAGATCCCAGAGGGGGAGCCACAGACACTGCATCTCAGAGTTTTATTGCTGTGAACAGACACCATGACCACAGCAACTCTTATAAAGGAAAACATTTAATTGGGAATGGCTTACAGTTCAGAGGGTTAGTCCATTATCATCATGGCGGGAAGCACGGCAGCGTGCAGGCAGACGTGCTGGAGAGGCTGCTGAGAGTTCTCCATCTGGATCGGCAGGCATCAAGAAATAAACCACCGACGGGCTTCTGAGCCCGCAAACTCCACTCCCTAGACACACTCTTCCACCAACAAAAGCATGCGTGTCCAACAAGGCCACACCTCCCAGGAGAGCCACTTATTAGAGACCCAGAGGCTCATTTTTATTCAAACCACCATACCCTGGGAAAGGAAGAGGTTAGGAAAGGACCAGTGTGCTCCCTGTAAACAAAGAAACTAAACCAACCAAACAAAACAGCAATAACAAAACACAAGCAACCCTCAATACAGAAATAAAACGAAAGCAAAAATTCACTACAAGGATGAGTACCTGAGTCGGAAGAAAGAAAAGGATGTCTATCCACCATTTGTATAATGGCCCATTCCACGGAACCCATAAGCCAAGGGTAACATTAATGGTAGGGGGCAAATCTGTTAAATTTCAGGTAAACACAGGGGTGATCAGCTTAATACTGACAGAGGTTCTAGGACCAGTGAGATCTTGCTGGGTAGCTGTCTAAGGGCCAACTGGATAGACTGCTCTGTTTGCCCAGATAACCTCTCAGACTTGGACAAGGTACTATGACCAGATCACCACTATTTTCTAATCTTATTACAAAACCTGCAGGCCACCACATCGTTTTTCAGAAGGCCACCACCCACCTTACTTTTAATCTCATTCAACCCCCAGTCCCTATTCTTGTAGCCCGCCCCTCCAACCAAGTTTGCTACCCAAAATGACTCTCGAGCTACAGGATGTGCACAGATCCTGTTTCTGCTGGTTTCCAATTTTATTCGTGGGCAGTTGCTGCTACAGGCATGCTAGGGGGAAAAAGCTGACAAGATGAGTTTAGTAATCAAAGATGATTGTATCTACCTGGCAAATATTATGATGAATCTAACTCTTATATTTGATGATAATTGGTTGTAAAGAAAACTTTGAGTAGAAGATTCTCTACATCTTCCTGTAGGTAAATGCGTGGTGTGAGTTGTGAGAACCCTCCCAACTGCCTTTTACACTCCTATCATTTACTCTGTCTTTGATATCACAAACTTGCAGATTGCAAGTTTGGTTTTGCTTCTTGAGACAGGGTCTAATATAGCCTAGGCTAGCATTCATGCAGGCAAGGATTCTGGAATCCGGATCCTTCTGCCACCACCATCTGTGAGGTTAGCATAACAGGCATGTGCTACCATCAGCTTATGTTGATAATGGTTCTTATCTAATCAGCCTTCTGTTTTACTTTTGAAAAGGACCGTTTCCTAATCAATAACTCCTTCAATGATATGTCATCTTTTTTCCTTTTCCGAACTTCCTACTCACCTGTTAAGGAGCTTGTGATGTCATAGCGCTCAATGCATCTTCGTTCATAGATACTTTTGTTTCAAGTGCCTTGTTTCCAAAGTTGATTTACTTTCTCTCTCTCTCTCTCTCTCTCTCTCTCTCTCTCTCTCTCTCTCTCTCTCTCCAATTCTATAAAGTATGTGTATATGTGTGTGTGGGGGGGAGTGGGAGTGGCTGGGGAGAAGAGACAGAGGCAAAGAGAGAGAGAGAGAGACAGAGGGATAGAGAGAGCAGTAGAGAGAGAGAGAGAGATAGATAGATGATAGATTGATGATAGATAGATAGATAGATAGATAGATAGATGATAGATAGTTGATAGAGTTGTTAGAGTTGATAGAGTCTAAACATTTCATAAAGACATCTGTTGGATGCCACTTGCAGAAGTGAACTGAAAGGACTCATCCTGTTTGAAACCATCATATACCTAGAACACATACCACTGTCCAATGCCATCGGACGCCAAGGACCTGGACCCCAAGAACACACAAGCTTATGTGGCTACCTCCAGTTTTGCCAAGTTTCTCGGGCTATGGGAAATAATGAATAGGAAAACAAGTAGGAAGAGAAAAATCAGTAGAAAGTCTCTGAACAGCCGTTCAGCTCAGCAGGAGATAACATCGGGAACCCTGGGCTACAACTTGCTAGAAGAAAAGTGCAGAGTAGCTTGCATTTGGAGAAGAAACCCAGACAAAAAAAAGAGATTATACCTCACCCTGCAGGGAAACCTAAATGAGAAGGAGAATACTTTCCTTGTGGAGCCACAGAAAGAAGTTGGGGTTAGGAGGCCCATCAGCAGCTGAGGCGCTCAGGAGCAACTGCCTAGCACAGCCTGACCATCCACGGTGGGCTGTGTGCCTGTGAGTCGGTTCTAAAGCTCTGGACGCCCAACGCATTGCCCTCCCATTTAGCCTCATTTGTGCACAAACTTATTTATACTACAGTTTCAGCATTGCGTAATGTCGTATAAAACCCAGCAATTGACTGGTAACAGTATAAAACTGTGAAACGCGTAACGCTCAAGCCTTGCATTCTGGATGTTTTTACTTTTAATTATATCTTACATTGACGGTATAGAACCCGCAAGAATAAAATGAGATTGATTCCACTAGGAAGATGGATTTTCAAACACAATCAAGTCCCCTGGGAACTAAAGGTCAAAAAGAATGGAGCCATGTGACATTGCATGCTAGAAGGACCTAAATACCAGGAGGGGGTTCCCGATGGCTCTGCGCTTGGGAAGAGACACAGTGGAAGAAACGCCTTCTTGACAGAAAGGACAGTAATTAGGTCAACTTTCAGGACACAGCCATGCGGTCACACAATTCTAGGTCATGAGATGAGATAAACTCCACAAAGATTTTGCAAGAATCAAATCACATGTGGGAGCCTGTAGTTCAAACTCTCGTAGGAGGGAAGTCAGGGGACAGGCCAAGAAATGCTTTCTATGTTGGACCATGGGGACAAGATGACCATTTGTCAAGTCACTTCTAGTTGAAAAAGAAAAGGAAATACCCTGGCCTATGTCACGGGACCTTCCAAAGGGATTAGCGTGTGCATGTGGCTTCTGGGTGACCAATCCATGAGATCTTCCTTGAGTCACCCATTAACATTCATACTGTCCTCTGTTTTTGCAGTGGCCTCAAGGTGTAGAGGTCTTGTTTGCCATGTATTTTTTGACTATGAGCTGGTTGAAAGACCATGATTCTGATCAACAAGTATCTCTGGCGTGCTGACTGTCATCATAACAGTCAACAGGTAAATTATGGGTAGGGTGGGGGTGGGGTGAGTGGGATGGGATCTTGCTAGCCCAGTGGTTCTCAGTCTGGGCACTGAGATCTCTTTGGGGATAAAATAAACCTTTCACACGGTTTAACTAAGACCATCAGAAAACACAGATATTTATGTTACGAGTCATAGCAGTAGCAAAATTACAAATAATTTCATGGTTGGGGAATCACCACAATCCGAGGAGCTTGAGAACCGCTGTGCGTCAGGCAGCCTCTGCTTGTATCCTACTCAGATAAACGGAAACTTAAACGACATTCTTGATCAAAACTCAAGACTCTTTCAGCAGAAATAGTCACCGAGACTGGGGGGTAGGGGGACTTGGGTAACCTTGGTCTTTGTGCATGTATGCGATGAATGTTAATTCGCCTAGCTTAGAAGGGTGCAAATTTAGCATTTGTTCAGGAGTAACACTTTCAATATATCTTTTGTCAGAATATCGATGGTCGATTTTATTTTGGCATTTTCAAACAAAGTTGGGCTTTGTTATGTTTCTTCCTTCTCTGTGCCCTTTGTACCTGCCAGTACTTCTCTTCTTTCATGTTCCCTGCGTACTTTCGCCTTTCGGCCAGCTTCCTTATCATCCCGCCTTCCCCACCCATGGTCTCCTATCTGGTGTTTAGCTTTTACTTCCTTTAACAGCCCCTCAATTACACACGTTAAAAACACCGAAAGACTCTACAAAAGAGAAAGTATATCTGGTTCTCTCAATGAAATTTGTCCTCCATCCATCCATTTTCCTTTACATTTCCTGATTTTATTTTAACATTTATTGACAGACCAGGACACTGGGAGATGACTTCTCTTCTTCCAGGCAGGGTCAGGGTGGCGTTGTCCACCAGGTTTGGCAGAGGAGACTAGGGGATTCCACTAGTGATTTTAGAAGTAGAAGCTCCAATTTTTCTTTTCCTTTTTTTTCCCCCCACAGCAGTGACTATGGGCTTCGCTTTTTAAAAATTGTGTTTTTTATTCTGTACTCTTTCAGGTTTCAGAATGTGCCTGGTTCTAACGCGTTATCTGCTCATAAAGCAATCCACATGCAATCTTGTCTGATCCATCAACTCTTGACTGCCTTCGAGAAACTTCCTCTTTTGCTTTCTCTTTCCTTAAAATAGAACCAGTGCTCTTTATCTGATTAGATGTAGGCACAGTCTAAATTGCAGGAGAATAAAGGCGTTTTCTGTCATTCCTGACCCTCCTCAATGACACTGTGAACACTTTATAACTCAGGAAGCAAGGGGGGGGGCAGCTAATGAGCTCTTTCTAGGACTGCTCTAGCAGACTGCATCCTTGCCCTACAGAGTCTGAGTCTAGATTTTACATGTTTAAAACTCAGTTATTTTTAAGATGACATAAGATTTTATAATTTTAATGTATATATAACATATTTACACACAGACACAGACACAGACACACACACACATACACACACACACACACGCATATATATATATATGTATATATATATATATATATATATATATATATATATATATATTATGGTTTCAAAAGCAAATCATTGCCAATGGTCTTATAACACTGATAAATACTTAGCATTTCTATTGCAATGATTAATGTATGTCCCATTTCCTTTTATAGCAAAGAGCAAAGCAGGTTTATTTACCTAACATTCTTACACAATGCTTCTTCTAGATCTGGTAATTGTAAGTAGACAACTTTCACTCCTAAGTGTATTTGGAAGCTAATGCTAAGATCACACTCTCTTCAGCAGCTTTGTGAATAAGGCACCATCCGTATTTCTCAACAGTCCCCTGTACCTGATCATCTACCTGTTTATTCACTATTATTGCCTCTGGAAAATTCCATCCCGGAATTGTCTGTCCAATGTGCAGTGGCTCTTTCTGTGTGAAGAGCCTGTCAAGCTGTGATCCTGGACATTCGGAAATCTCTTTTGTCTACTCTCATTTTGGATCCTGTCTGCTGCTGTCTCATAGCCTTCTGTCCGGGCCTGTTCTCTGCAGGATAAAGCATACCATCAGTCTCTAGACGAGGGGCAAAAAGCTGTCTATTGACCCATTTTTTCCTCAAATCCTCTCATATCAGTGTTACATAGCGATCGTGTGTTTGGGCAGTGACTATTTGTATGAATATCTTGGAAGGGTGGCATTTACATGAAGTATCTGAAATGCATTGTGCTGGGCCTTACACCTTGATTTTATCTCCTGTAGACCTCATAGTTTTTTGTTTTTGTTTTTAATTTTTTAAAATAAAACTACTGTTAGTTGAAGACATTTGTCTTAATTTTCTTTTCCTTTGTCTTTGGTTTCTTATGGTAATAGCTTCATGTTTTTGACTTTCCAACTTGTATTTTTTTGTTGAATATCAATTTATTGTTATGGTTTTGAGGTTATTTTTGTTTGCTATTAAAGAATTTTATACACGCATACAAGGCATTTTGACCATATGCAGCTCAATTCCCATCTCCAACTCCTCCAGGAACCTCCTCTTCAAGTCCCTAACTAACAATTTTCTTGTCTTTTTTTTTTCTTTTTGTTAATAACCTGTTGTCATTTGAATGAGAAATGTCCCACAAAAAGTCCTCTTTTCGACTAACAGAAGTTTTGTAAGGAAAACTGAACTCTGCTAGAAATAAAATCTTGTCTTTCTTCTAATCATGTATTTGAACTCTTGGTTCCCAGTTGGTACCAAGAGTTGGTAGCACTATCTGGGGAGGTTTTAGGAGATAGATTTGGTGGAGGAAGTATATCACTCTGGTTGGGCTTTGAGGGTTTAATAGCCTCTCTCCACATCCTGTTCTCTCTCTCTCTCTCTCTCTCTCTCTCTCTCTCTCTCTCTCTCTCATGTCCATTTGGCAAAATAACAGTAGTAAATTTACTCCTAAATCCTATGAACTCCTCAGATATGAGTTCTGGGCTAGATTTACAGTATCAGCCATGAGTCTCCTCCTATGGAATGGGCCCTACCTTCGATCCGGAAGTGATTGGTTGCCCATATAACTTTCATGCCACTATTGTATCCCTGGGAATACCTTGCCCCACTGGTTGTAACTGTGGCGTACACAGTTCACAGCGGGGATAAGACTGCTCATGTTCTTTCTTATCTAGCAGCCTGCATAGCATCTTCCGACACTGCGAGAGCTCGTCACCAGTGAGGAAGTCTTCATCTTAGTTCCGGTTTCAGTTCTCCACGTCTTATGGATAAAATATGTGATGTTTTCAGTGACAGGTTCCTATTCTCAAGTCCTAGATAGCAACCAAGAGCGATGCCAACTCTTTTCACTGTTTGGAAGATTTCTGGTATGCCCCCCACTCCCCCCCCACCAACTTGATAAGATCTATTTCACACTGCATAGTAGGATTTATTTGGCCACCTGTGGTTTACATGTAGGTATAGGGCAACTTCACTTAAAGCTTGAAAATGAAGTTTATAAAGTGATAGGTTTCTATATGGCCTTCTACAACATCCTTCAGACTGGGCCCATCCCTCTCTTTTCCTCCTTCTCCCCTCTTCTCGTCAACCTCCTTCCATTACGTCTCTTTCTCCATTCATATCCCATATGCTCCGTTACCATCCTAAGATTGCCCCACCCCTGACCTTCTTATAGCTTGTTTATAGTTTTATGTTTTCTACAGGTATTCCAAGTTAAATACCCAAACATAAAGATTAGATGTTAGGAACTGTGTATGTGAGAGAAAGTATTTCTTAGCTGCAGGAGTCCTCTGGGGGAGTCTTTGGAGTCTCACATATAAAATCACATCAACGGCCAACAGGGTTACTTCAACGTCTTCCCTTTCTTTTTTTATCTCTTTATTTCCTTCCCCAGCTTGGGTGCTGTATCTAGAACATTGAATAGGTGTGGACACCCTTTGTGCTGTTCTTGGCTGTAGTGAGAATGCTTTGAGTTTTCGTCATTTAACAGGGTTGTTGGTACAGGTTTCTCATCTACAGCTTTTATTTTGCTGGGATATGTTCCTTTTATCCCTAGTACTTCTTGTTTTCTCTCTTTCATTTTTATGAAGGGATGTGAGACTTTGTCAAGGTTATTTTCTGATCAGTTGAGATGACCTGAAGATGCTGAGGTCTTCCATGCTCTTTGGTATTGTGAAAAAATGCCATCCTACTAAATCAGTTTACAGATTCAATGGAATGCCTGTAAAATTTCCTGTGCAATTCTTCATAGACATTTAAGAAAAACCTTAGGTTATACATGCAAGCACAAAGTCCTTAGATACCATATCCTTAATAATAATACTGCTGGAGGTATCACCATTCCTAATTTCAAGTTATGGATTTTTTCTTTTCTTTTGCCTCAGAGATTCAATACTCTCTTAGCTCTCCACAAATACTGATTATAATATTTTTTCTGCTTCTTAAATGTGTCATGACTCTTTTCTTCCTGCAATTTTAGAATTTTTCTTTGATCTTTCTTAATTGATATTAACAGCTTTTTTTGTTTTGTTTTGTTTTGTCTTGTTTTGTTTTGTTTTTTCTTTCTTTTTTTCTTTCTTTTTTTTATTGTATATATTCTATATTTACAATTCATTTCCCTTTTTCTGGTTCCCCACCCCCAAATGTCCCACATGTCCTTTTCCCTCCCCCTGCTCCCTCATCCACCCCCTCCCACTTTACTGTTCTTGTACTCTCCCACAATGATGTTTTGGTCCATTCTAGCACCAGTGTCTACTCCTTTCTTCTTGTGAGACATCACTTGATATGTGATTTGTGACTTTGGTGTTCCAAGCTTCTAGGCTAATATCCACTTATCAGTGACTGTATACCATGGGTATTCTTTTGAGACTGGGTCACCTCACTTAGTATGACATTCTCCAGCTCCATCCATTTCTCTAAGAATTTCATGAATTCATTGTTTCTAATGGCTGAATAGTACTCCATTGTGTATATATACCACATTTTTTGTATCCATTCCTCTGTTGAGGGACATCTGGGTTCTTTCCAGCTTCTGGCTATTATAAATAAGGCTGCTATGAACATAGTGGAGCATGTATCCTTATAGCATGCTGGTGAATCTTCTGGGTATATTCCCAGGAGTGGTATGGATGGGTCCTCCGGAAGTATCACGCCCAGTTTTCTGAGGAACCGCCATACTGATTTCCAGAGTGGTTGTACCAGCTTGCATTCCCACCAGCAGTGGAGGAGTGTTCCTCTTTCTCCACATCCTCGCCAACACCTGATGTCTTCTGAGTTTTTAATCTTAGCCATTCTGACTGGTGTGAGGTGAAATCTCAGGGTTGTTTTAATTTGCATTTCCCTAATGACTAGTGATGTTGAACATTTTTTAAGGTGTTTCTCAGCCATCCGAATTTCTTCAGGTGAAAAGTCTCTGTTTAGCTCTGTACCCCATTTTTGGATAGGGTTATTTGGTTTTCTGGGGTCTAACCTCTTGAGTTCTTTGTATACATTGGATATTAGCCCTCTGTCGGATGTGGGGTTGGTGAAGATTTTTTCCCAATTTGTTGGTTGCCGATTTATCCTTTTGACAGTGTCTTTTGCCTTACAGAAACTTTGTAGTTTTATGAGGTCCCATTTGTCTATTCTTGTTCTTAGAGTATAAGCAATTGGTGTTCTGTTCAGGAATTTTTCCCCTGAGCCGATGTCTTCAAGGGTCTTCCCCAGTTTCTTTTCTATTAGTTTTAGTGTGTCTGGTTTTATGTGGAGATCCTTGATCCACTTGGAGTTGAGTTTAGTGCAAGGAGATAAGAGTGGATCAATTCTCATTCTTCTGCATGTTGACTTCCAGTTGAGCCAGCACCATCTGTTGAAAAGGCTATCTTTTTTCCACTGGATGTTTTCAGCTCCTTTGTCGAAGATCAATTGGCCATAGATGTGTGGGTTCAATTCTGGGTCTTCGATCCTATTCCATTGATCCGCTTCCCTGTCACTGAACCAATACCATGCAGTTTTTAATACCACTGCTCTGTAATATTGCTTGAGGTCCGGGATATTGATTCCCCCAGAAGTTCTTTTGCTGTTGATGATAGTTTTAGCTATCCTGGGTTTTTTGTTATTCCAGATGAATTTGAGAATTGCTCTTTCTAGCTCTATGAAGAACTGAGTTGGGATTTTGATGGGGATTGCATTGAATCTGTATATTGCTTTGGGCAAGATTGCCATTTTGACTATATTAGTCCTGCCCACCCACGAGCATGGAAGATTTTCCCATTTTCTGATGTCTTCTTCAATTTCCCTCTTCAGAGACCTGAAGTTTTTGTCGTATAAATCTTTCACATGTTTGGTTAGCGTCACTCCAAGATACTTTATATCATTTGTGGCTATTGTGAAGGGTGTCATTTCCCTAATTTCTTTCTCGGCCTGCTTATCCTTCGCGTATAGGAAGGCTACTGATTTACTTGAGTTGATTTTATAGCCAGCCACTTTGCTGAAGTTGTTTATCAGTTGCAGGAGTTCTCTGGTGGAGGTTTTTGGGTCACTTAAGTAAACTATCATATCATCTGCAAATAGTGATAGTTTGACTTCTTCCTTTCCGATTTGTATCCCTTTGACTTCCCTCTGTTGTCGAATTGCTCTAGCTAGTACCTCAAGTACTATATTGAAGAGATATGGTGAGAGGGGACAGCCTTGTCTAGTCCCTGATTTTAGAGGGATTGCTTCGAGTTTTTCTCCGTTTACCTTGATGTTGGCTACTGGTCTGCTGTATATTGCTTTTACTATGTTTAGATATGGGCCTTGAATTCCTGTTCTTTCTAGGACCTTTAGCATGAAAGGATGCTGAATTTTGTCAAATGCTTTTTCAGCATCCAATGAGATGACCATGTGGTTTTTTTCTTTGAGTTTGTTTATGTAGTGGATTACGTTGATGGATTTCCATATATTGAACCATCCCTGCATCCCTGGGATGAAGCCAACTTGATCATGGTGAATGATCGTTTTGATGTGTTCTTGGATTCGGTTGGCAAGTATTTCGTTTAGTATTTTTGCATCGATATTCATAAGAGAAATTGGCCTGTAGTTCTCTTTCTTAGTTGGATCTTTGCGTGGTTTTGGTATCAGGGTAATTGTGGCTTCATAGAATGAGTTGGGTAGTGTTCCTTCCGTTTCTATTTTGTGGAATAATTTGAAGAGTATCGGTTTCAGGACTTCTTTGAAGGTCTGATAGAATTCTGCACTAAAACCGTCTGGTCCTGTGCTCTTTTTGGTTGGAAGACTGTCTATGACCCCTTCTATTTCTTTGGGGGTTATGGGTCTGTTTAGACGATCTATTTGATCCTGGTTTAATTTTGGTATTTGGTAACTGTCGAGGAAATTGTCCATTTCCTCCAGATTCTCCAGTTGTGTTGAGTATAGGTTTTTGTAGTAGGATCTGATGATTTTTTGAATTTCCTCAGTTTCTGTTGTTATATCTCCCTTTTCATTTCTAATTTTGTTAATTTGAATACTGTCTCTGTGCCCTTTAGTAAGTCTGGCTAGGGGTTTATCTATCTTGTTGATCTTCTCAAAGAACCAGCTCCTGGTTTTGATTCTTTGTATGGTTCTCTTTGTTTCAACTTGATTGATTTCAGCCCTGAGTTTGATGATTTCCTGTCTTCTACTCCTCCTGGGTGAAATTGCTTCTTTTTGTTCCAGAGCTTTCAAGTGTGCCATTAAGTTGCTAGTATATGCTCTCTCCTGTTTCTTTTTGGAGACACTCAGGGCTATGAGTTTTCCTCTAAGCACTGCTTTCATTGTGTCCCATAGATTTGGGTATGTTGTGCCTTCATTTTCATTAAGTTCTAAGAATTCTTTGATTTCTTTCTTTATTTCTTCCTGGACTAAGGTATCATTGAGTACAATATTGTTCAGCCTCCAAGCGTATGGGGATTTTCTGTTGTTTTTGTTGCTATTGAAGAACACTCTTACTCCATGGTGATCTGATAAGAGGCATGGGATTAGTTCGATCTTTTTATATTTGTTGAGATCTGTCTTGTGTCCAATTATATGGTCGATTTTGGAGAAGGTACCATGAGGGGCTGAGAAAAAGGTATAGTCTTTTGCTTTAGGGTGAAATGTTCTATATATATCTGTTAAATCCAATTGCTCCAAAGTTTCGATGAGTTTCTCCGTGTCTCTGTTTAGTTTCTGTTTTCCTGGTCGGTCCACTGTAGATAGTGGAGTATTGAGGTCCCCCACAATCATTGTGTTAGGTGCAATGTGTGCTTTGAGCTTTAGTAAGGTTTCTTTTACAAATGAGGGTGCCCTTACATTTGGAGCGTAGATGTTTAGAATTGTGAGTTCCTCTTGGTGGATTCTTCCTTTGACCAGCAGGAAGTGACCTTCTGTGTCTCTTTTGATGACTTTGGGTTGAAAGTCAATTTTATCTGATATTAAAATGGCTACTCCAGCTTGCTTCCTGTGACCATTTGCTTGCAAAATTGTCTTCCATCCTTTTACTCTAAGGTATTGTTTGTCTTTGACTCTGAGGTGTGTTTCCTGTAAGCAGCAAAATGTAGGGTCCTGTTTCCATATCCAGTCTGTTAGTCTATGTCTTTTTATTGGGGAGTTGAGTCCATTGATGTTAAGAGATATTAAGGAATAGAGATTATTACTTCCTGACATTTTTGATGTTATTTTTGTTTTTGAGTAGTTATCTTCCTTTGAGTTTGATGGAAGAAGTTTACTGTCTTGCTTTTTCTTGGGTGCCATTTCCTTCCTTGTGTTGGAGTTTTCCTCCTATTATCCTTTGTAGAGCTGGGTTAGTGGAAAGATATTGTGTAAATTTGGTTCTGTCATGGAATATTTTGATTTCTCCATCTATGTTGATTGAGAGTTTTGCTGGGTATAGTAGTCTTGACTGACATTTGTTTTCTCTTAGGGTCTGCATGAGGTCTGCCCAGGATCTTCTAGCTTTCATGGTTTCTGGAGAGAAGTCTGGTGTGATTCTGATAGGTCTTCCTTTATATGTTACTTGGCCCTTTTCTCTTACTGCCTTTAATATTCTTTCTTTGTTTAGTACATTTGGGGTTTTGATTATTATGTGACGGGAGGTGTTTCTGTTCTGGTCCAGTCTGTTTGGAGTTCTGTAGGCTTCTTGTATATTCATGGGCATCTCTCTCTTTAAGTTAGGAAAGTTTTCTTCCATAATTTTGTTAAAGATATTTGCTGGCCCTTTAAGTTGTAGATCTTCACTCTCATCTATCCCTATAATTCTTAGGTTTGGTCTTCTCATTGTGTCCTGGATTTCCTGGATGTTTTGGGTTACAAGCCTTTTGGATTTTGCATTTTCTTTGACTGTGGAGTCAATGGTTACTATGTTATCTTCAGCATCAGAGATTCTTATTTCTATCTCTTGTATTCTGTTGTTTATGTTTGCATCTACGACCCCTGATTTCTTCCCAAGGTTTTCTATCTCCAAGGTTGCCTCCTTTTGTGATTTCTTAGTTGTTTCTACCTCTGTGTTCAGATCTTGGATGGTTTTGCTCAGTTCCATCATTTGTTTGTTTGTATTTTCATGTAATTCTTTAATATATTTTTGTGCTCCCTCTTTCATGACTTCTGCCTGTTGTTTCAAGTTCTCCTGCATTTCTTTAACTGACTTTCTCATTTCCTCTTTATTGGTTTCTGTCTGATGGCCCATATTCTCCTGGAGTTCTTTAAGTGTTTTTTGTGTTTGGATTGTAAGAGCTTCTACCCTATTGATGTTCCCCTGCATTTCTTTAAGAGATTTGTTTATGTCTTTTTTGTGTTCCTCTAGGAGCATCATGACCTGTGCTTTTATATCTAACTCTTGTTTTTCTGGTGTGCTGGGGTATCCTGGACTTGCTGTGGTTGGCGAATTGGGTTCAGATGGTGCCATATTGCCTTGATTTCTGTTAATAACGTTCCTACGTTTGCCTTTTGCCATCTCTATCTCTGGCATTAGTTGGTCTTATTGTAGATGGCGCCCTGCTGAAAGCACAGCACGCCTGTCCCCAGGAGACAGATCCCTTCTGGCAGCTTGTCTGTGCTGGACTATGCTCCCTCTGAGTCCAGGCCCCTGACTCCAGCTGCTAGAGTTCTGAGCTGTGCCCCGAGGTGGCCCGGTGGCCCCTCGCTGCTAGTCCGCTCAGAGAGCTGGTCCCGGCCGGTAGTCTGCACCCGTAGCTGAGCTTTCTGTGCCCGGATCTCCTGCAGAGCTAAGCTAAGCTATAACTCTGGCCACGCACCTGATTCCAGCCGCTCACTGCGTCCAGTGTGCCCGCTGTTTGCGCGCGGGGGTCTGGGGCAAGATGGCTGCCCCTGCTGAAAGCACCGTGTGGCCTTGGCTGAGCTGCTGGTACCCGGCTCTGCTGCTCCCTTCTGGCTGCGTTGTCTGTGTTGGACTATGCTCGCTCTGAGTCCAGGCCCCTGACTCCAGCTGCTAGAGTTCCGAGCTGTTCCCCGAGGCGGCCCAGTGGCCCCTCGCTGCTAGTCCGCTCGGAGAGCTGGTCCCGGCCGGTAGTCTGCACCTGCAGCTGAGCTTTCTGTGCCCGGATCTCCTGCAGAGCTAAGCTAAGCTATAACTCTGGCCACGCACCTGATTCCAGCCGCTCACTGCATCCAGTGTGCCCGCTGTTTGCGCACGGGGGTCTGGGGCCCTTTGTTTTGTTTTTTCAAGACAGGGTTTCTCTGTGTAGTCCTGGTTGTCCTGGAACTCACTCTGTAGACCAGGCTGGCCTCGAACTCAGAAATCCACCTGCCTCCGCCTCCCAAATGCTGGGATTACAGGCGGGTGCCACCATGCCCAGCTTTGTTATTAACAGCTTAATGAACGAATAGAAGGTTTATGAATGTTACCTTCTGTGGTGACTACTCTTAGGTGCCAATTTGACATACCTATAAAGAGGAAACTTCAACTGAAGAATTGTTTCCACTAGGAAATTGTCTATGGGTGTGTCTTTGGGACATTTTTTTTTTTAAATTTGTAATTGATGTGGGAATACCCAATCAACTGGGTGGAAGCATCCTTTGGGCTGCTGGGGCTGTGATATATAATGACAATGGAATGAGAGCAATGGAGCAAGCCAGTGAGAGGCAAGGAGGCTGTACTCTGCAGTCACTGCCTCTCTGCTCCTTCTTGTGTTCCTCCCCTGAATTCCTTAATAGCGCTTTGACAACTGGAGGTGTAGGATGAAAGAAACCCTTTCCTCCCCCCAAAACTGCTTTGTCATGGTGCTTATTACAGCAACAGAAAAGTAAACCAGTATGGGTACACTGCTCACTGATAAACGTCTTAGGATTCACTGCTCTGATGGGTCTGGTGGAGTCTTTGTGTTGGTGAAAGTCCTAGATGTCTTTATCCCTAACTCAGCTTTCTTCCGGGATGTGTATTGTCTCTTCGGATACCTAGAATGTTTTAGCTTTGATATCAGCTCTTTGAATTTGCTGGAAAATAAAGGTCCCTGGTTCACAATTCAGCAAATAGCTTTAGCTTAATTCCATTTTTTTCTCTCTAGTACCTAGTGCCTAAAGCACAACAGAAGATAGACATTTAAATGTACTTAGGCTGGTTCAGGGTCGGGGATGGAGGCTAATTTTCCCTATGATGTTTCTAAAATATTCTCCTAGCATCTCAAAATCACTTTTTTTGTAATTTCAATTCTTGAGGGATGGAGATATATATATATATATATATATATATATATATATATATATATATACCACAGTAGAGTGTCCAGCTGTGAGATTTCTTTCTCATCTCTCATATATTCATTATGCCTTCATTGACTTAAGTCTTCAAACACAGTGACTTTGAATTATAAATGTCTACTAATTTTAAATGTAAATTTCTGTGTTTTTCTTTGTTTTTGTTTTGTTTTTCTAAGTATCAGACTGTTTGAATATGGAGGGGAGGTGTAAACAGGCATTGATTCCACCTACTTTAAAAACATAAGTCTGATGACATAATTTTAAAGGATAGGAGGTTCTTGTATTTGTTGCTTTATTTGCCTTTGTGACCAAGTATGTAACAAGCAGCAAATTAAGGGCAGAACGACTTATTTTGGCTTATAGTTTCATGGTAAGAAGGCATGGTGTGCACGAACTCATGTTCAACGAAAACATTCAGCAAGACTTTGTGTGTGTGTGTGTGTATTAAAAGATTTATTGTTATTCATGTGGATATATATGCGCTAGTATGTATTTATACTACATATATGTATATACTCTTGGGAGCCAGAAGAGGGCAAATCTCAGGAGTGAGAGTGGCAGGGAGTTAAAAACTGCCTGATGCAGCTGTTGGGGATCAATCTTGGACTAGCTGAGGACCTGTAAATGCTCTTACAGCAGAGCCATTGCTCTTGCATCATATCTGGCTGTGACTATCCAAATCAGGAAGCAGAAAGATGAGTGTTGTTGTTCAGCTTGCTTCTCCTTTCCCGTTTACTGTGTCCAAGCCCCTGGCCCATAGGATAGTGTGGCCTGTGTGAAGGTAGAACTTAGCCCTCTGCCAAAAGGATTTCTGAGAGGTAGGAGTGCTATTGCACAGCTTCAGTCCCAATGCTTGTCTCTGATTTGAGAGCCTCTCTCATCTACACAGAGAGTTCCACAACAACGGGAACTGCAAAGTATCTTCTATCTCTATCTCTATCTCTATCTCTATCTCTATCTCTATCTCTATCTCTATCTCTATCTCTATCTCTACCTCTACCTCTACCTCTACCTCTACCTCTACCTCTACCTCTACCTCTACCTCTACCTCTACCTCTACCTCTAATCTATAGATAAATAGATAGGAAGATATTATCATTAAATGAGTTCAAGTATTTATGTTGTTGCATTGAAAATCAGCTTATTAAACCAAATGAAGATCAAAATACTTTTGGTGAGGCTTAAGTCAGAGCAAAAGAAACAAATGTCCTTAGTGCATGAAGTTATGACAGTATCCTAGCCTACTATGCCCGACAGATTACATTCCCCTCATGAGTAGGTCCTTCCTTGATCCATAGAATCCTCAACTGGGGAAGGGAGAAACCTTCCATCATGGATACTTGTGATAATATAATACATAGGCAGGTCTCTCATTTTATTCCTTTATCATTGTTCAAAACTACTGATAATTGTTATTACAGTAATACCACAACATCTATATTGATTTAAAAAATATTTAATTTTAGTATATGTGTGTGTGTGTATGTGTGTGTGTGTGCGCGCGCACGTGCATATATCCGTAAGTATGTACATGCACCATGTGTGTGCAGGAGCACTTGAAGGACTGAAGAGGGATTAGAATGTCTGGAACTGGATTTGAGGGCAGCTGGAAGCCACCATTTGGGGCCTAGTGCCTGAACTAGAGTCCTCTGCTAAAGCAGTAAATTCTCCTAACAAGGAAGAAATCTCTCCTGCCCTGCTCATCACAACTTTTAGATGAGAAAAGAAGCATTCATTGGATACTAATACGCTGTCGTGTGCATTTGTTAAACTGGATTTCAGGGAGGAACTTGCTTTCTTGATGAAACTAAAAGGATTCCCATCACTTGTATGAATCATTTCCTGGGATTAGTTTCAACAAAGCTAAACATATTCATTTTGTAATGACTTCTATACCTTTCCTTTTAATTGACTAATCTTAGCTTTTTAGTTATAACTCAACTCACAAATTCAAAAATCTTTCATTTGCCCACATCTTGCATTTGCTACATACTCAATATTGTACCAAATTTCTAGATTATGTGTATAAGATGCAAGAAATATAAAATCTTTGCATTTGTCAGAGTCTTGGAAAGGCACATAATAGTCCAAAATGTAGTCAAAGACTGTTTCTCTATTTAAAAAAAGACACTCTTCTACATTAAAATGCATACTCATCAGCACACACACACACACACACACAGACACACACACACACACACACACATGCATGCGTGCAAACTCTACACACAAACACAGGCACATATGCACATGCACACACACGTGTGTATGCACATACACAGCACACATACATGCTACACACACTTTATCACCACCAAAATTATTAAGAATAGAGAGTTTTAATCACTACACTTTCTCTCAATTCCCAGGAAGAACTGTGGCAGAGTATGTTTTGCACGTGTTAAATGTCTCCCTGAATTTTCCACATGCTCTTGAGCTAGGGGAGTTAACAGAAGGAGCATGTAGGATCAATTCCAAGGTATGCTTCCTTGGCCAATCACGAGCATGTACAATTATCAGGGTGAGCTTAAGCCATAGATGCAAGTCAGATATTTATACTTGAGAAAAATTTAGTGAATACAGTAGCCCAGTCCAGCACATATGGAGATGAAGAAGGAAAAGGTATATTTCTAGGCATTTTATAAATATAACACTTGCTTAATACTGACAGCTGACTTGAAATTCTCTTCTAATGAGTATGTCTGTAACTCTCAGATCAGCCTGGAAAAGTATTCACAAAATAGATATTTATAAACAGTGGTATAAAAGTTAGTAGTTCAAACTGTGTAGACAGGTGTTTGTTCAGTGTTGTCAAGAAATGCTGAAAAAGTGCAAGTGTTTAGCATTACAGCTTGTCTGAGCGCTGGGGCGGGGAGGTCTATGGGCTGTGTGAGCTTGTACATCAGTGCGCATGCAAAAGACAGACACACGTACATTGGAAGTGCATCTCTGTACATTCTGCTATAGATCAAGTCATTCAGAGAAGATGACTCAGGAAAGAGAGAGAGAGAGAGAGAGAGAGAGAGAGAGAGATCTGAGTTGGAATACAGGGAAAGCTGGGGGTTGTAATGTAAATCTGTAATCTCACTGTTCCTATAGTGAGAGAGGAAATAGAGATAGAATCCTCAGAAAATTGTGGGCCAGCTAGCCTGCTAGACACAGGGGAAAATCATAAGGTAAAATGTGGAAAGTGAGTTCTGCCTCTTAAGGATATCCTCTGACCTTCAAAGACACACACACACACACACACACACACACACACACACACGCATGCACGCACGCACGCATGCACACATGCACATGCACATGCACACGCACACGCGCGCACACATGGCACATGCATGCACACACAGGAAAAATGTTTAAAAGTTAAAATATTAGAAAACAATTATGGCCCAATTTAAATCAATACAGCAATTCAGCCATGACTTTGCTTTTATGTGACCCTAATATCCCCAGATTGTCAGCACTGTCTCTGATTATACATAGCCAGACACTCAAGAACATCACATTGGCAAATATGCATTTAATATGAGGCTAATGGGACAAAGATTGGTTGGTTGTGTGGTGAAGATATTGTTACCATGACCATCTTAAAATGCAGGAAGAATAATGTAAAACCAGTCTACTTCCTAAGGAGAGGAGGTCAACAACACCTTAGCGTATACAGTGGATTTTCAATATCCAAAAGCTGTGTCTTCTCTCCTAATGACCTTGAAATTCAATAGATTTAGAACATCAAATACTTAGAAGGCAAATGTTAGTGATAAGATGATTGACACTTCTTCATCCCAGTTTTTATGCCTGGATTTATAACACAATTTCTATTGTATTTTTCATTTCTATTCCCCCCCCCTGTCTTTTTTATTTCTTTTCTGGGACACCACCTGTTCTCAGTCATTTTAGGGAAGAAATTGGAACGTGAGGGGTATCTTCAAGATATTCTATCCTATGGCCTTTCTTAAGGTAATTCAAAGTTGGAAGAGGCCAAAAAAGAACTGTATGCTAAATTTATGTATGTTCCCAGAGATGGAGAGAAACTATTTTTTTCTCTGTCCCCTTCATGAGACATTTAAACAAGTGACTAACAGGTGCTGCATGCCTGGAACATGCTGTGCTCGGAATATTCTAGGGAGGACTTGAGGAGCTGCTCACGCTGGAGAAAACGTCTCAGGTCTCAGCCCCAGTAAAATCCAGATGCTCCTGGCCATCACTGGAAAGATAATCCTTGATGATGGGGTGGGATTTTAAGGGCTATGGATAGAAAGGCCACTCCAAATGCTTGGCGAGAAAATGGAGACCAGAAGCCTGTTGTGGCTATGGCAAATGTTAGCCGTATGCACTCTGGGACAAGATGTTTCACCTGTACTTTAAACTACACAAACTTGAACAACTTACTAAACCAGCACACTACTCTAATTTGGTTGAGGGTTATGTTTATGTTAACTGTGTGTTTATGTCAAATGGTGACAGTCATATAGGGAATGGACATCAGTGACAAAAAGAAGAAAATGTTGGCTAGTTGGATTAAAGTACAAATCTCTCTCTCTCTCTCTCTCTCTCTCTCTCTCTCTCTCTCAGTCTCTCTCTGTCTCTGTCTCTCTCTGTTTCTCTCTGTCTCTGTCTCTCTGTCTCTCTGTCTCTCTGTCTCTCTCTCTCTCTCTCTCTCTCTCTCTCTCTCTCTCTCTCTCTCTCTCGCTGTGCATTAACCTTAGAATTACCAGATAGAGCTCACAGATTTGACCTAATAAAGACAATTTACACAGTGCTACGGATAAGAAATGAGCCCCCAGGACAATATTTGTAAGCCATAAATTACTAATACATATGTACCTAATATGAATAAACTATTTTGTAATAAAACGAACATGATCCATCTTTGAAAAGAAAGAGAAAATCTGGATTTCTAAAGAAGAATTAACTCCTTCATGCCCTTGGGGAATGGGGATTATTTTCAAGTCATTGTGTTGCATACAGTTATACGAATGCTTAAGAGCCTGTCATGAGCATCGTCTCCCTAATCCTGGAAGATCTGGAATATGATTTATGTGGATTCATGAAGCCTTTTATAAGCATGGCAAATACACCCACATCTGGCCCACCCTGTCCCTGTGTCTGTGAGTCACAATGTCACTCCAAAAATATATTATTGCTGCTTATTTCATTATTGATTATATTAGCTGTTTAAAAAAATTATAATTATGTCGAATGCCACTGTTCCAGCTCAGGATCAACGTGTTTTCATGTTGTTTTACTCACTCAAATTGACCACAATTTGGAGTGCTTTAGTTTGGACTTATTGGAGAATCTAGATTCTATGGTCTTAGTATAAAATAGTCAATCTAAAAAACAAAACAAAATACAAACAACAATAACACCAGAGGTGCTTTTCACTGTCTGCTGAAGCAACAAGAATACCAACAGAAGAGAGATGGGGCAGGGTTTTGAGCAGCCTTCCTCTCGGGACTTATGGAATCTTCTTGCATTACTGGCCATGTGGGATGATAAAAGATCAGAATCATGAGACGTTCAACACAGATCTGAGCAGTGGTGCCTTCTATCCAGCTCTACCTAAAGGAGCAGAATGTCTCAGTTACCAACAGCAGAGCAGAAACAGAGACGCACAGTAAGCAGGTCAGAAAGTTACACTTCAGAGTGATTTAAAATGAATGTAGAGCCATGACCATAGGAATTTAAAACAAAACAAAAAACCCAAACCAATGCTCTAGAGGGAGACATTCAGACAAGCCACCGGTGTCTTTGAAGCCAGCTCAGGGATATATGATGTTCTTTTTAAGGACTGATGAGAGACTGATGAGAGACAGGCTACAGACCTCTCACGTAGCTTACACTGAATCCATCTATGAGCCAAAGAACTAGTACTACAGCGCACCCTCTTCTCAAAAATCAAGACGTACGCGCAATGTTCCAGATTGGAGAAATGTGTTCCTCACCCTCCTTGGATTCAATTCGTCCCTCGTCTAGGTTTAAAGGGTACATTGTTAAGGTGGTTTTTCTGCTTTGAGTCTGTGGACTCCTTCTGGGAGGCAAAACCTATCCACCTCTTCTTCTCAGCACAGTATTTAGCAAATCATACAAGCAAATTTTAGTTGAGAGAGGGAGGAAGCCAGAGCCATGGTTCCCATCCATTTAGGGAGACCAAAGTATCTGCCAAGTCTATGCTTGTGATGATTCCCTCAATACAGCGGGAAGGGAGAGTAAAGAAAGCCTCGCTGTTTCTAGAATGAAGAGTTTTGAAACTCAAAACCGATAGATTAGTAAAGAGCCTCCAAAATTTTAAAATCTTGCTGCTGTTCCAATCCTTACAGAAAACCCGACAAGAAATTCAAAGCAGATCCAAGCATTAGGCATTTAGGGGCTGGCTTCCAAATTACATGCACCAAGCGTTCCGGAGGAAGTTCATAGAAACGACAATTAGCGTGGAGCAGAGCCCTGATGGGAGCCAAGCAAGAAAACAGACGAGAAGGAAATGAAGAGAGCGGTAATGAACAAGAAAAACATAGACAGGAGCAGGCAAGTCTGGCCCTGAAAATGAAGGAGGGGAGAGGCACCATTTCCCCTCGGATTAGTTTAGCATCTAGGCGCCTCTTTTGATTATGGAATGAATCATGTCTAAGGTATTTCAGCCAGAGAGAGGGCACACCTCCATAGATTCTATCTTTCCCAAATGCCCCCCAGAGCACTGGATTCCCACTGAATTCCTCTCTTCCTAAAACAGGTTTGCCTTCCAGATGCTGGCTACACAGCTAGTGATGTTGATGTCGTTTATCAAAATGGAATGAGACCAATTTCAGCGTTCACACCAGTTAGCACTGCTGACTTTGAGATTTTACCGTATTTTTGGAGCGTTGTTCTATATCAACCTTGGTTGGCGAGGTAATTTGATATTCTGCAAATATAAAGCCCAGCGAGTGATTATTGACTGTCTAATTATTGGTTACCTATTTGTTACCATGCTTCTCATTTTGATGTGTTTCTTTCATTTTGTTCTCTTCAAGTGTTCTGATTAGGTTGCACACACACAGAGTTCTTATGCTGCAATTTATGATGGTCTTGTAGCTAAACATGGAGGAGATGAACAATAGTCTTATGGAACCCAAATTCCTTAACTAATTACTTAAAAGTAAGTTTGGGGCTGGAGAGATGGCTCAGTGGGTAAGAGCACTGACTGCTATTCCAAAGGTCCTGGGTTCAAATCCCAGCAACCACATGGTGACTCACAACCATCTGTGATGAGATCTGATGCCCTCTTCTGGAGTGTATGAAGACGGCTACATAATACTTACACATAATAAATAAATAAATCATAAAATATAATAAAAGTAAGTTTAAAGTAGAATCTACTAAACAATGCCAACACCTCTGGTTACCAAGGCTTCCAAACTGCAGTAAGTTGCAAATAAATCAATTCAGGTGTGAGATAACACGTATATGCTTAAACAAATCTTAAAACTTATTTTGTGCAGACATACGTAATCAAAAACATCTTTGTTTATAGTGCTCTTTTCAATGCATATAATATTTGCTTATAGCACATTAAAATTCAAATATTTGATTAGAAACTGCTTTTCTTGATTCAAAGACTTTTTAGAATGTTTGCCATGAGTTTATATATTTATGTGTATATTTAACATAAGAAGCTGCCTTTATGTTGGTAGTATGTTGTGTACTGAATATTCTTAGAATAAAGGAAATGCACTAAATGAAATTCTGTTTAACTTTCTTTTTTCTTTAAAGGCATGGCTTCACACTGTCACCCAAGCTAGCACTGGTTTTGAAGTGATCTTCCTGCCTCAGATTCATGAATTATGGGATTGCAGCACGAGCTATCATGCCTGACTTCTGTCTTGTAACCTAAAACATTTTGAGGACTAAGCTAATGCTTCTATATTTTTTTGTCTACTTTATAAAATCATTTTCATCTCCCACAAGTTAATTTATTCAGGGAAAACATAGGCAAAGCCTTTGAGAATGGCGTAGGAATAAGGTTTACTCGGTTCTATAGTCTCTTAGAGAGCCGTGGATTACCAGTGAGTCCTGTGTTGTTGATATTTGGATCCACTTTAGCAAGCCAGTCTTATTCTTTACAGCGCGGCTAATGGGGTCTGGCTGAACCATTGAAACGAAAGTGACAAAGGACACCAGCTCTAGGCAGCCTCATCTTTGCTCCTAACTTCAGTCCCCTCCCATAGCCGATACATATCTAATTATGTGAGAACTGACTAAAAGCCCTGTCTCATTAGACCGCATTCAACTGAAAGTAGTTTCTTAGTGGTGGTGTTTTGTCAAAGTTCCTTAAAAGGTGATAGGGGAATGGAAGTCATTTCAGGAAACAATGAGAGAAATGAAGGCTCTCTTTGATCATAGTTCGTAATTGAAGGTTATTTCCATTTTTTTTCTAGGTAGTTATTTTAGCAATTAAATCTACTCGAAATTTTTGTCTCTAAAATAAAATTAATTGTATGCTGAAAAAGTAAACTGGGATAGTGTACTCAGCAGAGGTTAAAGAAGGTCGTTGGAAATGTTATTTCAGCACCATTAGGTTTGTTATTATCAGCTGAAAAGTTTAAGATATTAAAAGGTATAAGATGTCCAAAATACTTTCTGTATAAAAAAATTATATGATTTTATTATTAAAAACTATCCCAATGTATGTTTATTGTCACCTACGGCTAATTTAGATTTTTCTGTAATGCGATATCAGTCTGTGCCGCTATGCATCACAGTCCCCTGGCTTAATGACTAGATTTATATATTTTGCCAGAGTTCTGGCTGTATTTCACAGTTTACAACAGCCACCCTGAGGTATAGCTCAATCTCTGTTGACTGTATGCGTCTGAAATGTAGAATCTGTTGATCTGCCCCAGCACTCATGCCTAGGAGGAGCTACTTGCTTGGTTTATCAGTCTCTTTCAAAATATTTTTTCTTGGTTTACAACATCACGCACGTATGCAAAGAACTTGAGTTTCTTTCACCACCTTTTCCCCTACCCTATACCCCTCTCTTATTGCAACTCTTTTGCCAAGCAAGTCCCTTCCAACTTTCCTCTGTGTGTGTGTGTGTGTGTGTGTGTGTGTGTGTGTGTGTAGAAGAGAGAGACAGAGAGACAGAGACAGAGACAGAGAGACAGACAGAAAGAGAGAGACAGCAACACAGACAGACAGGCAGGCAGACACACAGACGCAGACACAGACACAGACAGACACAGACACAGACACAGACACAGACACAGACACAGACACAGACACAGACACAAACACAGACACAGACACAGGCAGAGACCCAATGAGTTTACAGAAGATCTCCAACATGTGCATGGGTGAGCAGTTATTTACTAGAACTGGGAAACATACCAGTGTTTGGACTCCAGAAGAAAGTGACCCACCTCCCTTCCTTCACTAGGCACCCCTTGGGAATCCATGAGTGTCCCCCCCCCCGCCCCTTAAAATCTTGCACAGGACTATGCAGATGAGCACGGTGGCGGTGGGCTCATGAAGGAGTTGAGCATGCCATGTCCAGAGGACAGAGTGCTCCAGCACGTCCTCTATCCTTTAGAGCTTAAAATCTTTCCATTTTCCCTTTTACTCTACTCGCCCAGCTTTGTGAAGGAGGGGTGACAGAGATGGACCTAGCACTCTACAGTCAGTTGTTTATTGCACTTTGTGATTTCTAACTTCAAGTTGATACTGTCCACTACATAAAGACCCTTCTCTGATGAAGGACAAGAACTATACTAATCTATGTATATCAGGATAACTTTAGAAAGCTGATTGCTGTCATGTCTAGTTAGTAATATAATTGTGGTGGCATTACTGTTAGGGCCCATGACCTCAACAATCAAAAGTTCTTGGCCAGGTTTACAATATCAGGTATCATTTTTCCCCTGTGGATCTGGTTTTAAATTTAATCATAATGTGGATTGCTCTCCCCATTGTGTGCATGCCACTATTGCACATATGGGCATATATTGCCTACCTGGTCATCAATGTCACTCCCACAGGTCACAGTCTGGGAAGTCTATTGACATCTTTTCTTCCCAGGAGCATACATACTACCTTCCCCCATTAGGAAAGCTAGACAGCAGGTTCTATGCTTCCAGCTCAGTTCTGCCTCTCTTTGTCCATGTTCTTTGTACGAAATATGGGAAGCACATCTGATGTATTTGTAAAAAGATAGAGAGAGGAGATATGTTCTATGGAGGTGTGTGGAGGTATGGGGGAGGGGGTGCCGCGGTGGGCCCATGCTGCGGCATTCCTTCCCCCTGAAGGACCAGCCCATCTCTGTTCTAGTAGAGAATAGAGTTTATTAAGGCCATGGGAGGGGAGTTGAGAGGGTAGTTAGTAGAGGCAGAGAAAGGGAGAGAGAGAGAGAGAGAGAGAGAGAGAGAGAGAGAGAGAGAGAGAGAGAGAGGAAGAGAGAGGAAGAGAAGAATAGAGGAGAAGAGAAGAGGAGAGGAGAAGAGAGGAGAGGAGAGGAGAGGAGAGGAGAGGAGAGAGGAGAGGAGAGGAGAGGAGAGGAGAGGAGAGGAGAGGAGAGGAGAGGAGAGGAGAGGAGAGGAGAGGAGAGGAGAGGAGAGGAGAGGAGAGGAGAGGAGAGGAGAGGAGTAGAAGCCATGAGCACGTCAAGGGGCAGGGGAAGGAACGAGAGGACAGAGAAAGAGCGAGAGCGAGAGCGAGAGCGAGAGAGAGAGAGAGAGAGAGAGAGAGAGAGAGAGAGAGAGGGAGGAGGGGCAAGCAGCCCCTTTTATAGTGAGTCAGGCATATCTGGCTGTTGCCAGGTAACTTTGGGGCAGAGCTTAGACACAATGCCAACAATGTCCACTGTGGTAACTTCTAGAGGAAAGAGTAGCGAGCATACTTCAGTATATCTGCTCAGGTAAGGAATTTCTGAACAAGCTCCAGTATATAAGACTAACAAGAAGTGGGACTGACGCCATGAGAACTAGAATGTGTATATAGTGCAGAGGACACTGTCAAGAAAAGAGTTCAAGGAAATCAGTGTAGACATTTGTCTTAGTCAGGGTTCTTATTCCTGCACAAACATCATGATCAAGAAGCAAGTTGGGGAAGAAAGGGTTTATTCAGCTTACACCTTCCACATTGCTGTTCATCACCAAAGGAATTCAGGACTGGAACTCAAGCAGGTCAGGATGCAGGAGCTGATGCAGAGGCCATGGAGGGATATTACTTACTGGCTTGCTTCCCCTGGCTTGCTCAGCCTGCTCTCTTATAGAACCCAAAACTACCAGCCCAGGGGTGGCACCACCCACAAGGGGCCCTTCCCACTTGATCACTAATTGAGAAAATGCCCCACAGCTGGGTCTCATGGAGCCACTTCCCCAAATGAAGCTCTTTGCTCAGTGATAACTTCAGCCTGTGTCAAGTTAACACACAAAACCAGTCAGTACAACATTCCTCAAAAAAGCAAGAAAAAGAAATTCCTTATGACCCAGCCAAATCCCCGTGCATATACCCAAAGTACTTATATCCTACTCCGAAGACACTTATTTGTCTGTGGTCATTGCTGCTCTCTTCACAATGGGTAAGGAATAAAATCAACTGAGGAATGATTGGATTTATCACCTGATAAATGAATAGTGAACGTGTGATAAATACACACATCGGTATTTGAATGATCTATAAAGAAAAATGACATTATACAACTTGCAGGTTCGTGGATGACAGTGTAAAGAAATTATGCTGAGTGACATAATTCAAACCCAGAAAGACAAATGCTGAATGTCTATTTGAATTGTAGACACGTAGAAGCCAGAAAACTAGACGGTGGCCATTGAGGAGAGGGGGAAGACCTTAAGGGGTGAATGAAGATGTTAAGAACAAGAAAGAAAAAAAAAACAAGAAAGGAGAATGAGGGAGGAGTGTTTAAGTGGAGATGGAGAGAGAAGAGAGGGGGATTATGGGCGGGAAAGACAGAAAACCATCACTAACAGTGTTTGAAAAATCCACATAGAAACAATTATTACCAACTTAACAAAAATATAAAACCAACAATAAAGAATTTGAGTGGAGGTATCTCCTGCAAGTGGTGGGAGGGTGTATAATGATCCTTCCAAATGCCATAGGTTGTTAAATAAAAATGACAGGGCCAGGTATTGGACACCACCTTTTCGTTTGTTAGTGAGAGGTGGCTCGGAGACCCCACATGAAGACAGGATGTTGATATTGCTCATGGTAGCCCAACAGAACTCAATGGTCAAGACTTTGTGCTTACAATTGCCAGAACTTTCCTGGACATTTTGCAGTTTCTAAAAGATGTTTTCAAGTTCACTCCCTAGAGTCTTTTGTAGCACTGGAACTGTTGTGTTATCTACTGTAGTCTTTTCCTTCCTTCCTTCCTTCCTTCCTTCCTTCCTTCCTTCCTCCCTTCCTCCCTTCCTCCCTCCCTCCCTCTGTCCCTTCCTCCCTCTCTCCCTCCCTCACTCCCTCCCTCTTTTCTCACCCTCCCTCTCTCCCTCCCTCTCTTCCTCTCTTCTCTCCCTCCCTCTCTTGCTTTGGCTCTCACACTCCCATTTTTCCAATGTGGAAAAATAGTTTTCTCATGACAGTGTTGCTCAGGATATCAGCAGATATTTAATTTAGTTTTTTTTTTAACAGTATTTTCTACGTCTCTGTATGACAGTTTGAACCTATTTAATACAATCATTAATCCTTGAACACTTTTCTCTATTGATTCTCGCATCTGTATTAATTGTGGGGGAATTTCAATTGCTTGTTTGGACTTCACTATTGGTTGTCTGTGCCCAGATTTTTGTATAGTGCTCCTCTTTGATTAGATTCCAGATAAGGTATATTTTACCTAGTTCAGAGTGGATAGCCACTTCTGAATGGTAGAGGTAAGCTATTGCGCACAAACATTTTATATTACAGATTCATCAGTAGCATGCCATAGGAGTCGCTTATTTAAGGTGAAGCCATGTTCTGCATGTACCCCTGGAGGTAAGGGGCAGAGCTGACATGAAAGTCTAAGTAAAATTTTTATTCTTATAAATGATCTGGAGTTTTTTCCAGGGCATAGTATAATATCTTGGAAACTGTGATGTAAGATAATATGGAAACCCTCTCAATGCAGAAATCTGGGCAATTGAGGGCAAATCTTTTTGGATTCATTTCTTCCATTCTCTAGTGACCTATGTCTTCTTTCAAGTTAAAGGCAGGACTGACTTCAGTCCTATTACTCGGACTCGGGTCCAGGCGCTCCTTTCCTATGCTAAGCCTTCCCAGACTACCTGGAAGGGTCACGTGTACAGGGACAGAAACTGATATATATTTTTTAAAGGACATTAATGACTCTGAAGCATGTTCACCATTTTTTCATAGTTCTTCAATCATCTATCTGCTCATTTCATTCTTAAAGTACTAAAGAGAGTCTCTTCATTTGTAATAAATAGTGGAAGTGGAGTTCATATTAACTGGCTCCATCTTAGTATCTGATGTCATGGGTTGTCCATAGACTTTGTTTTTTTTTGTTTGTTTGTTTGTTTTTTGTTTTTGTTTTTTTGTTTTTTGTTTTTTGTTTTTTAAGAACATGATGAGGATGACCGGGTGGAAAAATAATATTGAAAATAAACTGGAAACGATTTCAGTCCTTGAAAAGTGGTCTTTTTATGCAAACCATTTCCTGTGGCAAACTCAAAAATTCTCTTTAATGGGGTGCTTGCTCTTGAGAATGCGGCTAAAGGGTACCAAATGTGTCCTTTTTCAAGAGTGATCAGGTATGGCTTTTGGGGTGTGATAAGGAAAGGAGGATCATTCATGCATAATAGTCAGCACACAGGAGAACTCAGGCTGTTTGATTTTTTTTCTCCAACTTGCCTGCCTTTGCTATTCTGGACAGCTGTTTCCATAGTGCAATTTAAACTATGAAAATGACTTATAATTGGCAACAGCTAGTTTACCATTCCGAGGCTAATCATAAACAACCTCCCCTTTCACAGGAGAGACAAAGTTTCAGCTGGGCTCTACATGCTCATTATAGGACGAGCTTCCAATTGAAATTTCAGCTATCAACCAAGTGGCCTTCAGTGACCAGGAGCCGGGAAGCCAGCAAGTAATCTAAATAGATCTCTAGGCAAAAGCCTCAGGCTCCCCCCTCCCCACCCCCCACTTGCTTTCCAGACGGTTCCATTATTCACCTCTTGAAAAAGACCAGCTGAATACGGAAAGCAAATGATTGTGGCAACCTTCAGCCCTCTGTTCTGGGAAGGCCGAGAGCAAGCTGTGAAAATATTCCCATGACCAAACTTCCTGTGTGGGGGCTGAAGTCTGATAGAATGTTTATCCTGTCTGCCTACAGAGAACAGTCTGTAATTTTTTTCTACCTTTAAGAAAGTTTTATCTTGAAAAAGGAAAATTGACTCACAGTAAAATTAAAGAAAATAATAATAATAATAATAATAATAATAATAATAATGATAACAAAAAATTCAAACCTTTTCCAAAATAGTCTGGGGTTAGAGTTGCTGTGTGACATCCCACAGTACAGTTCCATGGTTTTGTTTGAAAGAGGTTCACCTATAAAGCATCTTTAATAGTTTTGCTACTTTCTGTGATACAACGTAAGTTGCTATTTGCAAGTAAATAAACAAAATCCAACCAAACAAAACCAACCCTGGCACAGGGGACGAGTATAGGATGTTGCTGGACCAAAACAACCTCATTCCTACCATTCAGTAAGATGGGTAAGTACCTTGGGTTTCTACTGCTCAGCCGTGAATATCTTGAGCGTGATCCAGTTGTTTGTTTGTTTGTTTTTAACCCATTTGTAATCTGCCCAGTGACCATATCTGCAATGTTAGAGAAACCTGGCAGGATGAGATGCTTGTTGAATGAATGCTGGACTCTTAGGACAACACCAATGAACAAACTGACTCCCATAGAGACTGGTGATTTTGTTCCCATGATCTTCTTCATTTTCTTTGTCACTTTATGTTTCTGAACTTATGCCGCGGGTCTGTGTTTAAATCACAGCTAACTTTCTATTCCAAATATCTATCTTGAATTCAACAGCATCTGATAAAAGGAAGTAGAGGAATTTTCTAACAAGTCTGACCCCAGTAAGACAAAACGTTGGAGGACTTGGCATGAATTTACTTGATAACTTTCCATTTGAGTCTGGAGCTGGCTGACATCAGTTTCACACAGAAACCACTTATAGCAAGGTAGAACATTAAAGGTTAACGATAAGGGAAGCGGAGCTGGCCAGATGACTCAGTGGTCGGGAGTGCTGGCTGCCATTCCATAGGATCGGGGTGCAGGTCCCAGCACCCACTCCAGGGGATCCAACCCCACTCTTGTCCTCCCGTTCACCCCTAGACCTTCGCAGATATGTGGCTAATACACAGACACACACATAGACGAAACAGACACACAAACACACACATATACAGATACACACAGACACACACTCACACACAGAGGAAGAGAGATTTTAAAAATTAATAAATCAAGGGCTGGTGAGATAAAGATGCTAGCCAGGAAGCCTGATCTGAGTTTGACACTCAGGATCTACATGATGGAAGAGAGAACCAATTCTTTGGTCCTTTAATCATCAGAGGTGAGTGTCACAGCATGTGCAGGCACATGTTTACACACATACACACACACACACACACACACACACACACACACACACACAATGTATTCTTAAAGTAGAAAAAGGAAAAAAAAAGACAGAGGTAAGAAATAAGCATGCCAGCCTCTGGTGCAAACCTATTATATATATGATTACACATAAAAACTGACTGTATATTTTTTTGGCCCCTAAAGACAGAAAGGAAGAAAAAAAAGACAGACAGATAAATAGACATTGAATTATATAACACACTCACACTAATTTTAAAAAAGGGCAATTTTACTACTCTCTGAAGAAAGACAGTTTCTTCTTGGTATAGGCTCAGCACAAGCTTTTCTATGGGTCTTGGACAGGGAACATTGAGTAACCGAGTGGACAAAGTCCTTATACCAATTTCACAGTAAATGAGAACACGGGGAGCTCACGCAGCTCTTTCCTGTAAAGGCCTTCAATAAAAGATGAAAACATAATGTTAAAATACCAGGGAAGACACAGTTCTGGGAGGGACCGGATCCAAGAAAGGCCCAGAGATCTGAGAGGAACACAATGCTGGAGACAAGTTTTTGGGGGTGTGTCCCTCTTTGTTATCAGCTGACTTCTTTGAATTCCCAGGTAGATAGCCAATGAGGAGAGAACTGCATCTAAGTGCTGATGACAACGACTAGACCAGGAGCATGTGGCATCCCTAGGCACTGGCCAAAATGAATAGGTATGGCGAAGGTTCTAGACCATAATAAGCATTTGATGGACTAGATCTCCTTGCTTGTTAGTTGCAGAGGTCTGAGGGAGGCTCACCACAGAGGTAAGCAACTCATGGTCTTCCATCAAGATCCTTCAAGGACACCAAGTTAGCCTCTTACTGCTGGGAGTCACGATAAACTCCCAAAGAACTATTCCACCTCAATTTAAGACTTCCAACCCTGCAAATCTCACCTCGGCTTTTCAAAACGAACGGACGCGCCACAAAATATTTATATTCATTTTCATGTTGAAATAGTATTTTTGATAAGCTGTAAGAAAGAGAGTCATGCTCACTGATGTGTGCTCTCTGAGTATGGCCTGATGTCCCTACCATCTCCCAAAGGTTAGGCTGATCCAAAGCAGTAAGTATAGCTAGTACTGCAAACTGTCTCCCCACCTGTTGCCCTGAGGAAGCCTCATTTGTGCTCCAGTGGAGAGCTGACTGCCCCAAGTGTACTTGGGAACATCTTACCAACATTCTATTTTACCACTAAAGATTACACACTTAGCTTACCCCAGAAACTTACATGCTTCTCATAATTTGAAGGCTTATCAAAGAAAATTGCCTTTGTTAATGTTGTTGTTGTTGTTGTTGTTCCAGACCAAATACTGAGTCTTTTTACCTGGTACTTCATATTAGATAAAATATCCATTGGTGGACTGGGAAGACGGCTCAGCCGTTAAGAGCACTGGCTGTTCCTCCAAAAGGACCTGGGTTCAATTCCCAGCCCACATGTGGTAGGTCACAACTCTCGGTAACTCTAGCTCCAGGGGATCTAACACCCTCACACAGACATACAGGCAGGCAGCACAAACTTACACAAAATACAAAGAAATCAATTATTGTAAACATCCATTTGTAGGTTCTGAGGGCCAAAGTAATACAAAATTTGCAGTAAATTCTTCCCTTTTTTTCCCACTCAAAACTAAAAAAGAGCAAGTAAACACGCTCGCATTTTGCATCCATCCTCTTAGGATACATTCGCCATTGGGAATACAAGTCCTACAACATCATCTTAGACTGTTGTGGTTCTACCATCATCAATAGCACAGGGGTTTCCTTCCCTATCTCCTTCATCTCCTCCCATCAGTCGTGACTTCAGATGTCTGCATTTCTGTCCCAGCTTGGTCATTCAAGTGTTTTCCTTTGGTTGGATGCTAATTTAATATGGTAATGACTCGAAATGTAGACACATCAGTCACAAGGATGAGTAACTTCGCCTAACGCCTATTTGGAAAATCTACTTCTGCTTTGGAGTCAATAGCATTTTATCATTTCTTATTTTTGATTTTGCAAACAACAGTCAGAGAAATGAAATGTGCATATCTGTATCTGAAGCCAGGCCTTTCCAGAGGATGCTGTCCACATAGACCTTTCTGTGGCTTGTAATCTTTTAGGTGAGAGTTCCAGAGGTTACTGTCTGGGAGGCAAACGCTGCTGCTTTGATGAGAAAGAGAAAGAAGCCGATGTCAGGTCTCCAGCGAGACACCTCTCATCTTGCCATAGTGTCAGAAGCGAAACCCAACGTGGCAATGTGTGTTTCTTAAGGATCAAGGTAACTTCTTTGCAGTATTTTTGAATTATTTTATGCAATACATCTTCGTATGCTTTTCCTAGCTCCAACTCTTCCCATATCCTCCCTCAGTCCCCCTACCTACCCAACTCATGTTTTTATTTCTATTGATGTTTTGTCTGGCCAGATTAAGCATCTTTCATCTATTTTAAACAACATTTAAAATAATCTTAATAATTTTAAAATTATTAAAAATAATTTTAAGGGACAGGGAGATACAGACAAGTGTAAGAGCATTTGCAGCCAAGACTGACAATCTGAGCTCAATAGCCAGGACAATGACAAAATTACAGTGTCCTCTAACTTCCACATGTCACTATGGTACACACACACACACACACACACACACACACACATACAAACCATCATCATCATCATCACCTTAATCATCATCACCTCTACCACCACCCCTACCAATATCAGTAACAACATGTAAAAAAATTAATTAATTAATTAATTAATTAAAGATATGCTTTTCAGTCCAGGCATGGTGGCACAGGACTTTAATCCCTGCACTCAGGGAGGAGGATCTCTGTGAGTTTAAGCCATCCTGATCTACATTGTGAGCTCCAGGAAAGTCAGGTTGCATAGAGAGATCCAGTCTGAAAACAAAAGCAAAGCGAAACAAAACAAAATGAAAACAAAAAGCCAAACCAAATCAATCAAATAAAACTGATGCGTTTTCAATAAACAGCGAACAACTGTGTGATCACAATGATATTCCCTTCTATGAACAACCTTTTTTTTTCTGTGCTTTAATGAAAAGTTTATAGACTACTTTTGTATTGACTATAACAGCACTAATAGGAGTCAAATATCACAAATACACATTTATGAATATTTAAAGGGAATTATTTGTGCATATAATTATAACAACACAAGTCTATATAGCCATAAGCATAAATAATCCTTTTATCTGTTCCTCTGTATTTATTTTGTGTATGAGGGTTTTCCTTGCCTATATGTCTGTGTGCCATGTGTGTACAAGTTTCACAAGAGGCCAGAAGAAGGTGTCACATGTCCAGGAACTTGGGTTACAGAGGATTGTGAGCTGCCATGTGGGTACTAGGAATTTAACCTGTGTCTTCTAGAAAAGCAGTCAGTGCTCTTAGCACTAACTTATCTTTCCAAGTCTATTTTCTCCATATTTTATGATGCTAAATACCTCTCATGTGTTTTCAATAATTTAATACTCATTAACTTATTTCAAATTTAGCAGCTTGTACAGCTTAATCACTTTTTGCCAAAATAATGTAATTTCAAAGGCTTGGTGCATATTTTATGTTGTCAGTCAGAGAAATATTAGGTTTTAAATCAAATCCAAACTAGAAACTTTGGCACATCTACTTCACTCTTTGCAGTGAATTGAAACTTACCTAAGTTTTGAAATGGGACCATTGTGCTTAAATCTTACCCATGGTATTAACTTTAATTGATGATGTTGTATTATTTATATTTTTCAAAATATGAATGTGCCCACCACAGGTGACCTTTCAGAAAGCTGACCAAGGAAAGATGAAAGCACTGTCTGAGCATCAGAGCAAAGGGACATGATCCATTGAAATGCAGTAGTGGGAGATCAATCCCTTCTGCTGCTTTTGGGGATAGATAACATATAGAGGTACAGAACGTATGGGGTCAGACAGGGAAGTTCACAATGTTGGGGACCAGGAATTGCCTCAGAAACCACATGGACACGTATCTCAATCAGAAACAGATTGGTTATTGAGTATATGTTCCAGGACTTGTCAACCAGGCTCAAAGTTGAGATTTGTGAACTGAAACATGACCCTGCATTTTAAGGTTATACAGGGTTTTTAAGCCCCAAATCCACAAACATTTGTGACAAGTTCTTTACCAATCAGGATTTATGGGTAGGGGATTTCTTAAATTATTGCATTAATTTGCTGTCTTCATTATAATTAATTAATGAATATTGCTCCATTGTTATTAACAATTGTCCAGATTTTTTAATTAAAATGCCCATGAGTTGTGTCATTCTGGCAAATGCACTTTGACATGAGTTCACCATTATAACGCCATCCTGTCCAACTTCAGGGCCCCACACACCCATCCTGCCCCGCTCATCTGTTCCTTCATTCCCTTTGAATACTTGTCAACCATGTATGATTAGCTCTCTCTGTATTTTTTCCCTTCACAGCATGTTATGTATTGAAACCAAACCATACATTCTAATCAGACTGGCTTCTTTCACTTAGCAAAGTTATATATCTGCTGATATTATCATTATCATCTATTACTTTTATTTTGGCATAACGGCACATTTTTTTTTTCACTGACTACTTTTCAAAATAAGAAACCTTTCTGTGACATAAATATCTATAGCTAATACTGAAATTTGAAAAACAGGCTTATTTTGGGGCACATCTGAATGAAGTTGCATATCAAAAGATGATGATTTCAGGTGCAGTTTCCAAAGATCATGGAATTCAGCAAAATATGCTTTCCTTTACAAAATGCTCTGGCCTTGTTTACATCTTCCTATTACCACGCACACCCTTGCAAATCCTTTCATTACCCATCTGGACCAATGGCCACAGCTGCTGCAGTTTGTGGAATAGTGTACACCCATTAACCAGAGACATTGACTGGTAATCAATAACCCATATATCTCGGAAGTCACAAGATAGAGCTTCTTCTTTTGGACTTCCAATGTTCTCCCTTTTTTTCCAGATGTAGGTGTAAATAATTTAATATAGCAAAGTGATACCTTTTGGTGGAGCTTCTGAGACATTGATATTTAGCCCTTTCCTATTCGGTACATCTCTTCTTACCTGCAGTTAACAATTCGTATCTCTAGACTCCTGTGGAGATATGAAATTCCATCACAGTGGGACATGCACAACTAAGAGGAGTTAAGAGAATATTTCTTATTAGGTCTGATATTTTCTGTTTATCTCTTTTCTAATATGGACTCAATTATGGTTACTTCGCGAGCACATTTTTAAGTAAGTGTGCCTATGATAGATGACTCTGACCTGGAATGAAAGTAAAATTTGAAAATAATCCGTGTCACATGTGCTTAATGTCTAAACCACATGCTGCAGTGAGCTCTGTTTTCATGGGAAGTAGCCAGTCAACTTAGCGTGTACTGAGCGTATGTTTGGGATGCTCTTTATAATGATCTGGGAAAAACAGCTTTACAACCACAAAAGATGGAAATGAACTTAGCATACTGGGACATATAATTGAATGGTACGATTAAAAGTTCATTTTTCTTGATAAATAATTTGATTAAACAGAATGACATCTTGTGAAATGGCGTGCATTCAATATTTTTGTTCTGCTTTCTCTTCTAGGAACCATATTGATTGCAACTTTAGAAATAAAAGCTATTTAAACAAAATCAATTAAAATTATATTAAGAAGGTCGTACATGTATTTATAAAAAAATCAAATGATCTGTTAATTAAAAAGCATAAGGCATTGGTAATGTTGCAGCTGAAGTTTCCATGGTAACAGTTTAAAAAATTAACAGCACATATTTTATTTGCTTTTTGAAAGAGATAGGCCTAGTCAAACAGGCTGATGGCCTAAAACGGGCAGATTTATAGCTGTGTGTTTGGGCTCCTAAATCCAGGGGACCGGCCAGCAAAATTGGCAGAGAAATATTGATTTAAAGTCACAGCATATGTGATGCCACAGTACATATATAATACACAGTACCAAACAATCAACCTATATGTGTCACATTGCTTCATATGAAATCACTTCTTATTTTTAAAAATGAAAATTTTTCCACATGATTATTTTTTTACGTTATCATTGGTCTAGTTGCTAGGAAGCCTGTATTTTCCCTTCAACATTTGTCATTATTTTATAAATAAAATCCTTCTGCCACTATCAAAATATTAATGTCTTCCTCACACCCCTCATGTTTTAATTTCTTTTCATACATTGTAGGTAGTAATAACTTCCTTAGCTTATCTTTTTTTCTTCTTTTCACTTTCATGACACTAATTTTTTTTTGTCTTCAACACCATTGAAAATTCTGCTTGTACTCAGATTTCATCTGAACTATAATTCATAAAGATCGAGTGTCCCTATAATTCATGTACTCATGCCTAGAAAATATATCCTAAATGTTTAATAGTGATAACAGTAAATATCAATCAACCACTAATGCTCTTATTGTGGGGAAAAAAAAAAAGGAAAGTTCTGTATGTTATGCATGGTCTGGGTTCTCAGGAGGCTTATGGATTATTCAGGGAGATAGTATGAAAATTTTATTTATAACTTTTATAATTAGATTATACTTATATATATAAAATTCATATTTAAATTTATAACTAATTTATAAACATTATAACTAATAATTTGTTCCTGGGGTGTGATGTAGATCGAAGCGCCAAGCAGAGAGGCCATTTAGTGCTCTTTGATCAGGGCAAATGCTAATAGAGGAGTTGTGGTTTAGTCTGAGCTCGGGCAGAGTTTTAAGGGTAGAGAGGAAAGCCACCGAGTTGTGAGCAATCACAACGTGGTGAATGAGGATGGGGGTACTAAAGTTCAAAGTGCAATGGAGAGCCCGAGAAGGCAGGAGCAGAGTCCTTATGAATTCTGAGGACAACAGGTTTCAAAGACAGAATAATCTTGGGGTGGCAGGCCTCTTTTATCAAGAAGTTGTTCCTAGATGCAGACACTGAATGATCATGTCAGGGGGTTTCAGCAGCGAAACAAGAGCTCTTTGAATAGATTGATTTGCTTCGGTATGCAGAGGGCGTTGCCACGGGAAGGGCGGGGTTGTGAGACTACAGAAGCCTGGAGGAGGGGATTCATTGGCCAAGAATTAAAGGAGGCGGAACCTCATAAGTTTGAGGTGAATGCTGAGGCAGTCAAAATGGTTAAAAAAAAATCTGAAGATGAGGAAGAAAAGAGACAAGACGAGAAGAGAAGAGAAGAGAAGAGAAGAGAAGAGAAGAGAAGAGAAGAGAAGAGAAGAGAAGAGAAGAGAAGAGAAAAAAAATTCTGCCATCACGTGTGGAGGAAAACTCATCATCAAAAGGAATCCTGAAGATGTCCAAGCAGTGTGCTGGTGAGAGTAATGCAGCCGAGAGGAGTCAAGCAAGAGGAAGACCCACTGGATGCCAAGATATTTGTTTAGTCATTTTGTTTAGTCATGAGTTTTCACTGAATAGTTCACACATCACTAGGAAATGCTTCACGTAACTCAATATTCCCCTCCACTGCCAACGAGTATCAACATACCGAGAGGACCGTTGCAGAATGATTTATCACGCGAATAAGATCTTGAATACGTGTTTTCATTATACTTGAGGATAGACGTCAGTCTGGGAAATGCCACAGCCCGCCCGTGTCCTTCTCCTTATCGTGGTGGTTTTAATTCCCTAAATCAGCCATTGACCACAGAGAACACAATCAAACATGGCCTAATCATTTTAATCCCAAATCCAATAGGACTAAAAGTTTTGCCGAGGCAAGTTGCAAGTATGCCCAGATGTAAATGGTGTTCCGCGTGAGGGAGTAATAAATCTGTTCTGCTCTGCAGTAAAAGAACACTCTTGGCACGCCACACCGTTGCACCTGTGCACACTAGTGCCGAGGGGGAAGGCAGGGAGTTGGCCGTTTCGTAGACTGTGCAATATGACTACCCAGGTTGAACCCATTCCTCAGGCCCAGACTAGTAACTATTGCAATAAACGTTCAGATGTAAGAGTGTAATGTGCAAGGATTCTCGGCTTCTTGGGTTAAAGGTAAGGGGTGAAATGTTGGCTGAGGTTAAATCTACTAGAGCCTCGCACTGATGGCTTAGAGGGCACAAGGAGGTTTCTTAGTAGGCATCCTCCTGGATTCCTACCGAGTCCCGCATAGAATCTGGGAGGCCCGTTATGTAATTAGGACTGGCGTCACATGTGTGCTTGGGGAATCCTCTTATGTCTCCAGCCTAGTTATGCGATCCTGGGCAAATCACCGAATGCATTTCACCTCTGGCTTTCTTAGGACAGGATGAGATAATGCTCTCCACACCCGAGTCTATTCTGAAGGGAAACCAGGGAAGACTTGTTGAAATAGAAAGCACGGCGTGGCTGAACAGTTTGGTTCCCGGATTTAAGAAACATCAACTTACTTCCTTCTACATGTTTTCAAATTTACTACTATATTGTTAAAACCCCTGCAAGAGCACCTCAAGTGGAAATCAGTCATTTCTCGGGAGACAAAGGTATTTCCCAAGCTTGGGCTCCGTCGTCTCCTGTGTGACAGTTTTTATTTCCAACATCTTTTTTTTTTTTTTAATTTAAATCACACACATAAAAAAAAAAAAAAAAAAAAAAAGAATTCCTAGCGATCAGTTCTGAACAGCATAGGTCAGTGAGTAATTTCTTGAAAGGCAGATCTGCTGCAACGTGGATGCGTCCGGAGAGTCCCCAGAGTGTGAGTGTATTTGTCTTGAGCCTGGACTGGGTGGGAGCAGTAGTCGGTAGCAGCTACCTAGACGTGGGATGGACTTCCTGTTAGGTAGTGATCACCAGGAGCCCTGCCAGGAGGCCGGAAATAGGATTTCCGAAAATGGTAAACGAAGCATGTCCAAACTACAGGCAGTCCGATCTGCACAGATATTCTACCTGTAGAACTCACCGGAATAGACAAGAGATGTGGAATCTGAAAACGATGCTTAATGCCTACGTATCAGGAGGTCTGTCCTCGCGGCACAATGCTGTACGCTATGTTAAATACGTTACTATCAGGCTCTGCCCTACTGAAGTACTTTGTAATTTGTAACAGGAGTTTGACAGGAGACTCCATTATTTGGAGCGAGAAGGATGATGGGTGGTCCTGGGTAGACCCAGAAACTGTATCATCTGCCAGACACCACCCATCTAGCCCAGGCTGTCCAGTGACTTATTCCTGGGAGCAGAAAAGCAGCCATCTTAGGAGTTTATTGGGAAATGTTAATGCACGGTGTGGCAGTGTATCCCCCTGTCAGCCAATCCCTATTATGAGAGTCAAGAACCACTTCGCAGAGGATTTTCCCGCTGTCCGTGCAGCTTCACCTTGGCTTGGTCCTTCATTATTGATGAGGCTAGCTCCACACCTGGCCCGGCTGCTTGTCGGCGCGTCTGGATGTGGACCTGCTGTTTGCTGCTCTCAGGAATCACTGCGGCCCCCTCGCACCTCACAGCTGAGCTCTGCAGCTTGGCCCTCAGTCCCTGGCTTCAGCAGGGACCGCAGCTGCCTCCGACACTGGCCTGTGTGTTACCTGATGAACAGACTCTCTCCTCTCGCCTCGGAAAACGTTTGAACTTCGATGCAGCCTCTTTAACTTGCATTCATTCTGTAATAAATCTGTGTGGTGGTGGTGGTGGTGATGGTGGTGGTGGTGGTGGTGGTGTGTGTGTGTGTGTGTGTGTAGTGTGTGTGTGTGTGTGTGTGTGGTGTATGGTGTATGCGTGTATTTACTGGGTGCCGTGAATATGTGATATGAGAGTTACTACCAATTAAGAATTGATAACCCAACTTTAGCAGGAATTATACAACAAATTGCTATCATTAACACTGATAAACTTTCTGAATTTATCGTTACCCAGTAAAGTTTGATCTTGTGCAAACATAGATGTGTTTCATGTGTGCATAGAATGATTGAGACAATTGCATGTACTTTAAAGAATTCAGTTTGAAGATCAGTTTATAAACTGATTCTATTTAAACAGAATTTTGAAATTATGCATTATTTTGACTGGTAGTGTTTTCCTATTTTTTTTTTGTTGGTAAGGCAGCTTTATAAAAAAGTTCATTTCTTGAATCTTATAATGTGTAAATAAAATATAAAGTATCTTTCAAAAATATTCTTTATGTCTTTCTGTAACTATAATACTTTGAGTTATCAAAATAAAATAACTTATCACCTTCTTCCCTTCCTAAGTTATTGGAGATACAACATTTTGAGTACGCTACACCTTAGAAATTTACCTTCAGTTGTAAGTTTCACTTTGAAAACTTAGTTGTTATTTCCTTAATTTTTAAAGCGGTATATAAAAGCTGTGATTATATGCAAAGTTTGTAGTTATCAGGGCATATACCAAAAATAATTTTTAAATGTGTAACTTTATGAGTCTCATTAAAAAAATCAGCATAATTTTTAAATGTGTAACTTTATGAGTCTCATTAAAAAAATTCAGCTCCAAATAATGGTGTCTCCCTCTCCCTCTCCCTCTCCCTCTCCCTCTCCCTCTCCCTCTCCCTCTCCCTCTCCCTCTCCCTCTCCCTCTCCCTCTCCCTCTCCCTCTCCCTCTCCCTCTCCCTTTTGGTTAGTGAAACTTTCCCTGATCAAATTTTGTTAAAATGAGATATTATTAACTAAAAAAAAAAAATTCTAAGAGATGACTTTCTAATTTCTAAGTAATAAAATAATTGAATATTTTAAATTCAGATATCTATGACACATGCATTGCTTAAGTGATTAAATCCATTATTTATTTTTCTTGTAGCTGTAACCAAACACCTAACAACCAGCAACTTGAAAGAGGAAGACAGATATGGCTTTTTGTTTGGGCTTTTTATTTTTTTATTTATTTTGTTGTAGATCACAGTTAGCCCAACTGCAGTTTCCCATCCAACTTGCAATAAGACTAGGCACTGAGCCACCCAGCCCCATATGAAGGCTGGATGAGGTAACCCAATAGGAGGATAAAGATCTAGATATGTTCGTATAAATCTTAGAAAGTAAAGAAATAGTGAAAGGATAGGTCATTTTGATTTTTGAATTTATCTTAATACTGTAATTATATTTCTCCCTTTGCTTTCCTTCCTCCAAGCCCTTTCATATTCCTTTCTCTTTCAAATGCATGGCCTCTTTTCAAAATTAACTGTTACATGCAACATACTTCCTAAATACAACATGCTTAGTCTGTCTAATGCTACTAGTATGTGTATTTTCAATAGCTCAGCATTGGATGAATTATTTGTGTGTTCTTTCATGGGGAAGATTATTTTTCACACTCTCGAAATTCCTTAATTGCCTGTAGTCTTTGCATAGGGTTGAGTCCTCATGGGCTTCTCTCCATCTACTTATCATGTCTACTCTTGTTGTTCTACTCACGCTTAGGCAGTCATGTTGACTTCCACAGAGGTAACTTTGAACATTCCTGGGAGACACAATCTCACAACAACCTTCCCGATCCTTTGGCTCTTACCATGTTTCCATCTGCTTCTTCCTCAACGGTCCTTGAACTTTGGGTGGATGAATTGTGTTGTAGATGTAACCACTGGGACTCGTCTTCACAACTCTGTGTTGAGATCCGTTGTGCTTTTCTACAGAGTGATCTTCATTTGCTGCAAAGGGAGGTTTTCTTCCAGAAGGTAAAGTCTGCACTTCTCCAGCTAGACACTGGAGGAGGATGGATGAAGCTTGGGGGGGGGTTTGGCTAGTTGGAAGTTATACACATGGAGTTTGTGGCTGGTGGCAGGTAAACTTGTGTTTTGTAATAAACACACGCATCTATATTACTTAATGCGCTCTTGAACCAAGATGTTTCGTGCCATAATAGACCAGAGGTTGTCAGATTTGTCTATGAATGTGTATGTGTAGGAAAGAGCAAATAAATATTCTAAACTGTGGTCCACAGAGCCACAAATCTCTACTTCTTATTCTTAAATGTAAAAGCAGCCACAGGTGATACCCAAAGGAATGGGAGGGAGGATGAACCCCCCTAGTAACACTCAGCTTACAGATACGGAAATCTGAATCTCATATGACTTTCATGTGTCACAAATTATATTTGTTTTCATTTTTCCCAACCTGTGCAATATGCAAACTATTTCCAGTTTGTAGACTGCACTAAAACAGGTGCCGGGTTGGATTTAGTAACGGGTTAGAATTTGCTGACTGTTGCCTTCGATAATATAAGCAGTACGGAATTTGATACACAGAACTTAGAAATTAAAGAACTATTGAAGGGACGGGGACTGTTTGGACACCTTAACACCCAGAAACACTTTATAGCTTCTGGAAATACCCTGCCTTTTCTGTGAACAAGTGAACTAGTAATGTCGAGGCAGGAAGATAACAAATTATGACTCCGTCGCTAATACTGCTGACTTCGGTCCCAGGCTACCCTGCTGTGAGCCAGTGCCCTAGGAAGATGCTGAATCAGGAATCCACCGTGGGAAGTCTGCTCTAGCTGCCGCCTCGGCCTTGATCCTCACCATCAAAATGTATGCCTCTAGCTTGGCTTCTTCCTCAATTCGAGTCTATTCGTAAGCATTCTCGGGAGACTTGGATGGAACCTAAATAATATGCCGGCCCCCAACAAACCCGACGAAGACGAAGGCGGCTTTCACTTTGCAGTTGGTGCCTACAAGCTGTGGGGGAGAGCGGATGTTGGACAAGGCAGTTTGGGGTACCAGACACAGCCTACTAGGAAGGAGACGGATTCCATTTACATGACTTCTTTTGACATTTTCAAACCTGTGAACTCTCAGGAAACAAGCATCCTAAATAGAAACGCCACCAGCTAGGGCGAGAACGCCATTAATCGTATACACACGTCCCCTCTGTCCGCACTGCCACGCCAAACAATATTTTACTCTGCTGCACGGCTCTGTGAATCTCTTGCAGTTCTATAGAAACGATTTGTGTCCTCATCTTCATGGAAGCACTGATAGAAATCACAACCAAAAAAAAAAAAATGCTTTTCAATATAGAAAGGGCGAGAAATGGTGGTATCCCCCCCTTCTCCCCTACACACACACACACACACACACACACACACACACACACACACACGATGCAGCAGGCAAGAGATAAGGGTAGATATTGCCTGGGAATGCAATCCAAAACCCACCTAGTAAAAGCAAGCTAAGGAGCGGCTGCACGCGAAGAGTGACCTGCCTCATTACTTTTTAAGGACAGTAAGTTGGACAGATATTTTTCTGAATTTTGAATGTCAGCCCCACCTAGAAATATATCCATACATGCATATAAAAGAGACGAAAAGGATTCTCAGGAGTTTGAGGGCTAAGGGCTGTCGGCTTTTCTCTGTATGGATATGTACCCTTTCAATACCAATCAAAGCTGTGCTTCACATTTTTCATTATGTACGAAGAAAATTTTCTAGGCAGAGCTTCAGAACTCAAAAACTTGTAATCGCTGGAACAAAAGACACGAGGTCATTACTGCCTTCGGAGGGGCAGTTTCTGGGTGCTCAGAGAGGAATTACTTTTTTCAGAGTGTTGGGTGCAACCCTCAAAATGTTAATTCGTGATGCATTTCAAAAATCTATTCTTTCCCACTAAAAATAGTGTTATTATCACAATTGATATTTATTTAATGTATGTATTTAATAATTAATTAATTAATTTAATAATTCTATTTATTTATATATCATTTGTCTATTTAATAATTGATATTTGTTTAATTCATTTGCTATTTAATAATTTATTTAATAATAATTAATTTAATATTTAATAATTTATTTAATTGATATTGTTATCACCACAAGTGATATTATCACCACAATTCAATCAATCCAGATATGCAAACTACTTGCAAACATTAAATGAAATATGGTAGGGAATCTTCTCTAAGGCTTCTCAAACTCTTATAAGAAACCTCAGTTGCTATGTCTTTCAGACCCAATACCTTCTTTTCCTACTGTTACGTGAAAAGGTTACACGGAACAGGGCTTGGCGAAAGCTCACTCATTCCCAAGTGTTTTCTGAGAGGGTCTCCGATGTTGCTTCAAGACACAGTGCATACAAGTCTATTGCCAGCCTCCATGAAACATGCTCTAAAATTTCCATCTGTTCTACTGCCATCTTGTTTTCTACGTTAACAAGATGCAGTGAGAGGGGCAGGGACGCTAGCTCAGAAGGTAAGGGCACTGGCCGCTCACCCAGAGGACCTTGGTTCAGTCGCCAGTATCCGCAAGAGAGCTAACACCTGTTTGTAACTCCAGACCCAGGGGACCCAGTATTCCCTGACCTTAGTGTGTGCCAGGCATGTACATGATGTCTTGAGCTGAGGACAAAGACAAGACGTGTGCTGGCAACCAGTTCCAGAGTCAGTCAATTTGTAAGTAATCAGTTGAAGCTTAACCCTGTACGTCTAAGTATAGTTAAAAATAAAAATAAAATAAAAAAACACCAGCGGAGACTGGTTGCTAACCTGTAGCATGCGTTAGAACAGTGGTTTAAAAACTACTTTCCAAGCTTCCTTACCCTCTTAGTAATTGAGTAGGAGTGCAAGATATAATTTAGGATGCCCACTTAAGTGTCAATTTCAGAAATGTAATAAAAAGTTTAATATAACTAATTAGGTGGATAGGCCTGCTAGCAAGAACTCATGCCTGTTTGTAATTCAAAGTTTTCTGCATTTTGTGTTTTGGTTTCTTTAGTCCAGTGTGTTTCTTTATGTTAGTTTTCTGTTACTGTTTCACATTATACATTAAAACTGAGAAGAAATTGAATATATGCATTACTTTGTCCTAAAATATTAAGACTATTAAACAATCTTACAAAAATCAATGATATTTTCCTTAAACAAAATAATATGTTTAATACTGTCCACATCTTGCCCACTTTTACATATCGAATTTAATGGAAGCTGGCTAGATTCTTGTAGGTGTTATTTTTTTTTGCCCTGACTCTTTTTTATCTATTACTTTTTAAGTATATATAACGAAAAGTTAGTTATATATAGATATATAGTTTAGAATAGAAAAGTATATTTCAATGCTCATTTGCATAATTGCAGACTCTGGGTTAGGGTGTGTGTGCATTCATGTATGTATGTGTGTGCCTGACATGTGGATATGGGAGAGAAGGTTCACGTGTGGAGGATATCAGTTATTCTGCTCTGTTAGTCTCAGACAACGTCTCTTATTGAGCCCCAGGATCTCTGTTGTTGGGCTTTTCAGCAATCCCCAGTGAGGGTCCTGTCTCTGCCTTCTCCTCTTGCAATGCTGGGGTTACAGAGTTGGAGTGTCTGTGTACACTTGAAGCCAGTCCCGTGATGCTTCTGGGGCAAAGTCTTTTCTCACTCAAAATCTTCCTCAGCTACGTGGATATTATTTTTCATGTTGCATCCCCAAATCAACCACTGACAGTTTCTTAAAGGTAAGTCGTCATCAAGAGTGTGAGACCTTGGCAGTGTCTTGGATCTCGTTCACAGTCTGTTGGACGGAAAGCGATGGCTCCATCTTGACCTTTGAATGAATCCTCTCATCCTGCTTGACTTCACACATTATGGCCATTGATCTTTTAGAAAATAACTTTGATTCTTAGTTGATTTACGTACTTTTTACAGAACATATTTATACAATATTAAAAATAGTCGTATTTGTTAACACCACTAGCCACTTCATCAGAAGAGGTATCTTTATTGAGAAGTGAATAACTTTCCAACATTCTAAATTTTCTTGAAAATTAAGTTTTTGTCATTGACAATAGATTCTAAAATTTGTCATCTTTGAATCAAGAAGCTCATTTTTTTAAATGAAATCATCTGTCCAGTAGCCCAGTTTGAAGAATTATGGCAAATAATCCTTTTCTCAAGTAGATATGAGGATTCAACCAAACAGCTATGAGATTTACTCACACCCACAACCTTCATCCTTAAGTGTCAGTCAGTGTTGGTTAGAGGTATTACATGTATTTTTTCCTTGACATTATATATATATTAAAATGCATACTAATAACTGGAAATTTCATTACATTTATTTAAAGTGGAATTTCAGGTTATCTTTGTTGGTTTTATTTTAGGGTTTTTTTTTTTCCATTGAGTGCGAGGTGGTGGGGACCATATCGACCATCGTGAGTGTCTTGTTCCTGTGAATGTACCAACCCAATGGCTTTGGCTGTCAGGTCACAGCCACCCAGTGGTGCTAACATCAGGAGCCGCACAGCATTACTGCAAAGATAGTTTTCACCTCATGGACCTGCTGAAAACGTTCTGAAGAGTCAGAGTTTTGCATACCGGGCTTTAGACCCTTGCTTTAAAAGTCAAACAAAAGGTGGCCATCATTTACTCCTGTAGTCACAGCACTTGGGAGGCTGAGATCGGATGCTCAATGAATCAAGACCAGTCATGGATACTTAGTATTTGTCTCCAAAAACAACTGGATAGGAATAAAAAATATTATGCCTCATGGACTGAACAACTACGGGATTCTTAGCCCTTCCTCTGGTAGACAGCCATGGCTGGACTCACTGAATCACCCCCTGTAAGCCATCCTAATAAATCCTTATATTTATATCTATATCAATTAATATCTGTATCTGTATTATCTGTATCTATAAAGTAATAAATATGTCTGTCTATCCATCTACCTATCATGTCTATATCTATTGGCCATCTACCTAATATCTGTCTATATCTATATTTATTATAATCTACATATATCTATCCATATATTTATATATCTGTATATCTATACAGATATCTCTATCTCTACCTGTAAGGATTCTGCCTAAGCTCCACCCCACAGTTACCTGGCAACAGCCAGGTAGGACTGGCCCATTATAAAAGGGGATTCTTGCCCCCTCCTCTCTCTCTTACTCTCCTACTCTCTTAGCTTCTCTCTTGTCCCCTTGGGCTCTACCTTTTCCCCTTTTCCTTCCTCCCCTCTCTCCACATGGTCATGGCCGGCCTCTACTTCTCTACTCTTTCCCACTCTCTGCCTTTCTCTGCCTCTACTACCCCTTAACTCCCCTCCCCATGCCTTAAAAAAGCTCTATTCTATACTATACCATCTTGTGTGTTGTCCCTCCGGGGAAGGGAGACCTCGGCTTGAGCCTGCTGAGGCACCTCCCTTCCCCAACACGTCCACAGAACATATTCTTCCGCCACTTTCTCTTTTTATGATTACAACACTACTTCTATCTATATCTATTTTACATATTAATATATCTACATGCCTGTCTATCTCTGTCTGTCTATCTGTCTATAGAGAGTGGGTAGCTGTGGCAGTGAAAGCTCAGAGCATCTGGATGAGCTATTTGGGGAAGCAGCAGGATCCTCGGAGAGGACTGAGAGGTCAAAAATAAAAAAGTGCTTAAAGGTTTCAGAGACTATCAGCCTGGGGCCAGTAAGGTCAGGTCACTGGCCTTTAGTTTCACATGTGTCTGTGGGAAAGGTTTAAATGAAAAACAAACACGCTTACACACACACATGTCAATTTTATATACATATACAAATACATTTCTACAACTTCTGTTCTTCTAGAAAATCCTTACTAATTTCATCTTGACTAAATTCTTTATTATCCTGTAGTATGTAGATACTGGAAGTGTGGGGGCATTTTTGTTTGTATTGTCCAAAATTGGATCTTCTGTTTCTCTTGGGGGCTGTTATTGTAGTTTCCAAGTAAATATGTGTTGAATGGATGGATGGTGCCAAAGGCTTTCACCCCCTCTTCCTTCCTTTAATCACAGTCTCCTGTTTAGTCCCATGAAAACCTACAGAGGTGTCCACTTTGAGCAGTGTGTAACGTTAGCTGATGAGTTAGGGATTTCTATACTTTGATCATACGTTAAAATAGCTGGTGGGGAGGTGATTAGGGAATGGGTGGGGGGAAGAGGACTTATGGAACATATGGTGGGGGGGAACTGGGAAAGAGGAAAGCCTTTGGAATGTAAACAAAGAATATAAAAAATAAAAAAGTAAACAAAAAAACAATGTGCGATAAACAATCTTGTATGAGGATCATTTCATGCATATGTGAACAGAAATGGTAATTGCGTTTGTAATTAAATGATGGGTTTTGTCATGAAACTTTCTATCAATGCTACACCAAGTCCTCTTCCTACTAGCAAAATATCCACACCCCATGAGAGCTTCTTCTTCATTGTTATGGTATCATCCTCCTCAAACTTTCTCTAGGTTGAAGATGAAAATGTCTCGGTATGCTGAGTCTGTATTTCTGTGGTTAGTGAGACATATTCTTCGTGTTCTTCAGGGATATGTTATGGAACACACACACACACACACACACACACACACACACACACACAAAGCTGTTACCCAAGGGGATCTGTAGATTCAATGCAATCTCCGCCTTAATGCCAATTACAGTCGTTACAGAAATAAAATATCCCAAAGGTCATATCCTAAAGTCAAGCATCCCCTCTGGCGTAGCGCCTTGTCTTCTGTTTGGCTTGTTCCCTTACTCCATCCATGGAAGACATTCTGATCCTGGAGAGTTAGTTGTTCTTTTGTTTTCTTTTTGCTTTATTTATGCGTTATTTACTATTTAACGTCTGATTTATTTACAGGGTGCCCCTTTTTCTTCTTAAGGAAATTCAGGCACCAGCATAATAGGAGATATTTATCTAATTTCCTGCAAGGGATGCATCTATGCCACAGATGCCTCTCGGCTGGTTCTGAGGATGAGCCTGGTTTGTTCAGTTAATTAGTCATGACAAAATAGTTCTACGTTCTCGTGTCATTATCCACTACGGTTACAAAGTACAGAATTTCACCGGAAGGAGTTAAAAAAAAAATCACCCTAGGGTTGAGACGTTTAGTTACCACAGGCCAAGCCAGTATGCAGGACATTCTTTGAGGGGTGACAGTGAAAGGTAAGAGCAGCTGGATGATCTATTTGGGGACCCAGCAGGCGCCGCTGGTCTCAGGGAGGACTGTGGGGTGCCTGAAGAGTTCAGAGACCATCAGCCTGGGGCCGGCAAGGGCAGGTTCCTGACCCTTTAGTTTCACATGTGTCTGTGGGAAAGGCTTAAATGAAGAATGGATGAATTGGTTCATTCTCCACCTTGACTCCGACTCTGTAAAAGGGCGAAGAAATAGAATCCAGCGACAATGGAAACAGACTGGGTGACTGCATAAAGGAGCAGTTGTCCTAGTCGCGGAAGTAAAGGCCGTGTGCCTTGATGCCTTTTAACTTGACAGCAATAATGCGCATGCATATGACTCAACCTGATTTGCTAACCACTGTAAACTATAATTTGACTGGAACTGCTCATGTTTTCACAGTCTGCTGTTGATAAATAATATCCCGATCCGCATACAGTCTAAAGAATAGGCGTATTGTCACGAAAAGGGCCGTAGTCACTAGTGTCACAGAAAAATCCAGCATTTAATGGAGAACATTACAGTGCAAGGGGGCGGGGTGTGTATTGCAAATGTTTGCATATTTTTGCATCGCTGAGTAAAAATTTCCCTTTCTCATCGTGATGCTTATAAACTTGAGTCCTTAAAAACATGTACTTTGGAAATTTCATGTCCTGTCCAAGATATCATTCTTCGGAGAGACAAAATGTAGTCTGCGCTATAACCTTCATTATCCATTTCCAGTGTATGAAATAAAGGCTTAAACCTCCAGAGGATGCTCTTTTACCCTCAGAAAAGAAGGCATTCGATGCCCACCCTGCGGTCTCTGCCTGGTAACACCACTCAAACTGTTCACCCAGGGTAGCTGCGTCCTCTCATAATTCTAGGAAACATTTGAAAAAGTTCACATTTTCGGAGACCAGCTTCCAAGTACAAAAATCTCTCCTGGTGGCTCTGGGAGTGACGCTCGCTCACAGGGCCTTGACCTTCTGTCGGAAACTGTTGTCATTTGCATATTGACAAAAAAAGGGTGACCTTCTGTTCTGCCCTTTACACCCTAAGCAGCTAGCCCTGCCTTTGTTGCAAGTAGGGGAAGAAGGCAAATGTCCAGCTGCTGCTTGGATTGCGTTTCAAATTCAATTGTACAGCCGCGCCTTTAACGCAAGTGAAGACTATGGCCATAATAATTGCCACGATGGGATAGCGCAGATCTGAGTCTGAGATTTCATAAAATCTACTTTGATAGGCTGAGTTGCATAGTACAGTATTAAACTATGTTGTCGAGAGAAAGCAGACGCACATACACACACACACACACACACACACACACACACACGCACACGCACACACACTCGAGCAAGCATCCTTGCCTTATCAAATCAATAAACAATAAAATGCAATGGTTTGTGTGAGAGCATTACCTTCGACTAAATCAAACAACCTCACTTTCCCTCCATCAGCCCCATGAGACTCTTGAGCCCAGACATAAGCTGACAGGAGATTTTTACCTGCAGTTTGAGAATAAAAGGTAAAAATCCCTTCCATTCCTCCCTGACAGTTTAACCTTTGGGGCCGATAATCTGAAGCGGAACATAATGCCCCAGAAGAGTATTATCTGGAGGTCATCTCATCTGGAGACTGAAGGCCACTTCCAACAAACAATCAGATATCTAATAAAACTGTAAGATCACATCTCTGGCATATAAGCCAACAGAATAAACCAGATAAGACTGAAAGCGCTCAGAAACCTGTTATCTGTAGGCAAGAAACACAGCCACGGATTGCTGTTATTTCCCTACACATCCATGTGGGTTTTGGCAAATGCTCACTGGGGCACATTTCACTTAATATAACGAATAGGAAATTGAGATCCACCAATTTATAAAATGGGAAAGGAAATTTGTTTATGTTTTTATTCTACCTTGGGAAAGGATTTTCTCCAAAATGCTGTGAACATCTCCCATTATTTTAATTCATTTGACTTTGCATTTACTCTGCAGAGCTGATCTCTGCTATAATCATAGAATAAACTGCCAGCCCGTTAGATTTATCAACAAACAGTTCTTAGGAAGGCTAGTAGTGGGCAGAATGAATTTTAGTTCATTCAGTCCAATGCTTTAACATTAGAAGCAAACATATATGTGATTTTTTTTCAAAAGTGGCTCTTTGTTTCTAGGCTTGGATGTATTTGATAAGTAAGTTCATAAATATTGGAATTAAGTTTTTGATCTGAAATAGTTTAGGAAGGAAAGTAAAGCTTTGCTTCATGTAAACAGTTAGTCTTGCTTTTCGTCAACAAATGAACTTTTGAATAATAAAATCTGGCTTTTCAGCTGTCATCACAGCGTCATAAAATAAAGCAAACAATCCAAAGATGTTTTAAATTAATATTGCCTGCTTTCCTATAACCCTCCTATTCTCTTCCCCCAAAATCTCACATTCAGTTAGATTTCTGAGAAATATGAAATAGCAAATGTTGGTTAGGACTCCAAATTTCCTCAGTGTTAATTTATGCATTTTAAATTTTTAGTTGCAATCACTTTTTGAGATAATATCTTCCCATTTAACTACAATTCAGTGCGACACCTATTTGTATAAGTCTTGGAACACTTCAATTATGACGAGGTGGTTTTAGAGCCCATGTTAGCAAATTCACACTAATAAGGTGGAATTTACTAACTACTCCCTAAAGGTTGCAAGCTATATACTTTCATTCAAAAGGGAATGAAGTTACCCTTTCATTATAAAATTCCTAGGTTATACGATACCTTATTACCATTTTTAAAATTAATAACTACAAGGTTCTTCTTTATTCTGAAATTTTCTAAAATATGTGAGATTTTTCTAAGATCTGCTAGAGTCATGAAAAGGGAATATTTTGATATTGGTAATTATGCTATCTAACATCAGCTCTAATCTTGGGGAATTAAAATGCAATCTTTTTTATTTCGTAAGAATATTGTACTTGCTAAGGTGCCTAGTATTTGGGAAGGATACAATTCTATGAAATGAGATAATTTACACTTAAAACACACTCATTCTTCTATAGATAATGGAAAATAGGAGTGCTGGTTCTTCTTGCGAACATTTTGATAGTTCTATTCCCATGCTCCACCTGTTAAGCACCTTTGCCATTATGAACTGTAATTGCTGAAGAACTTGAGCTTGAACCAAAGGACTTAAAAGCTGAATTGTAATGTAATCCCTGATTTTGACTTTGATCCTAATGACTTTGAGCAGAGTACTGCGTTTCCTACCACTGGAGTCAGAATTCCCCATCGTAATGCTGCAGGAAGCTAAACCATGTTCATGTTAAAAAAAAGTATGGGGATGTTCCAAGAATGACAGGACCAGTCAACAGGCTCCTTAGCATCTGGGAAATTCTGAGGAAGAGAGAGGCAGAGACCTGCTCTCTGAAGAGCCTCCTTCTCTGAACTGGAGTGTAAGTGCGATACCAAGTCTTTATTTATTTATTTATTTATTTATTTATTTATTTATTTTACATCCCGATCACAGCACCTGTCCCTCCTCTCCTTGCAGTCTCACCCCCACACCCCCATTCCCCGTTCTCCCTGCCCTTCTTCTCAGAGCAGGGGAATCCCCTGTCCACCAGGTACCAATCCTCAATGGCATACCAAATCTCATCAGGACTAAGCACATCCTCTCCCTTTAAGGTCATTCAAGGCAGCTCAGGTAGGGGAAAGGGATCCAAAGGCAAGCCACAGTATCTAAGTCAGAGACAGCTCCTGCTCCAGTTGTTAGGGGACCCACCTAAAGACCAGGCTGCATATCTGCTACGTGTGTGTAGAGGGCCCAGGTCCAGTCATGCATGCTCTTTGGCTGGTGGTTCAGTCTTGGTGAGCCCCCAGGGGCACAGGTTATTTGGCTTCCTCTGTGTTTTCATGGTGTCTTTGGCCCCTCTGACTCCCCAAGTCCTCCCTCTGACTCTTCCACACGACTCCCTGAGCTCAGCCTAATGGTTGGCTGTGGGTCTCGGCATCTGTTTCCATCAGCTGCTGAATGAAGCCTCTCAGAGGAGAGTTATGTTAGGCTTCTATCTGCAAGCGTAGCAGAGTATCATTAAATAGTGTCAGGAGTTGACTCTCTCCCATGCGGTGGGTCTCATATTGGGCAAATCATTGGTTGGCCAGTCCCTCCATCTCTGCACCATCTTTATCCCTACATATCTTATAGGCAAGGGAAATTTGGTGTCAAAGGTTTTGTGTGTCCCCCTCCCTTCACTAGCAGCCCTGCTTCAGGAGGTGACAACTTCAGTTTCCATATCTCATGAAGATATGGTTTCAGCTAGAGTCACCCCCATATCCTGCCAGGATCCTTTTGCGTCCCAGGTCTCTAGCTTGTACCAGAGATGTCTTCCTCTGATTTCTCCTCACCCTCCCAGCCCTCTCACCTGCTACCTCTGCTCTCTCCACACCTGGTCCCCACCCCAGGTCCCTTCTCCATCCCCTTGCTCACCCAGGTCCATCTCTCCTTCCACTTTCAGTGTCTAATTTATTTCCTCTTCTGAGTGAAATTCAAGCATCCTCTCTTGGGACCTCCTTGTTACTTAACTTCTTTGGGTCTATGGGTTTTAACATTTATATCAACTTATAAGTGAGTACATACCCTGCGTGTCTTTCTGGGTCTGGGTTACCTCACTCAGGGTGATATTTTTAGTTTCATCCATTTGCCTGCAAATTTCATGATGTCCATGTTTTTTAGTAGCTGAGTAGTATTTGTGTAAATGAGCTGACTCTGTTGTGTAAATGAACCTTACTTTTTTAATCCTTTCTTTAGTTGATGGAGATTGAGGTTGTTTCCAGTTTCTGGCCATTATGAATAAAGCTGCTATGAACAGAGTAGAGCAAGTATCTTTGTAGTATGGTGGAGCATCTTTTGGATATATGCTGAGGAGTCGTACAGCTGGGTTTTAAGGTAGAACTATTCCTAATTGTCTGAGAAACTGACAGATTCTGAGAAACTGTACAACCAAAGTGGTTTGTACAAGTTTGAACTCCCACCAGTAATGGAGGAGTGTTCACTCCTCTTGGTCTATATCCTTGCTAGCCTGTGATATCATTTTTGGTCTTAACCATTCTGACAGGTATAAGATAGAATCTCAGGGTCGTTTTGATTTGCATTTCCCTGATGACTAAGGATATTGAATGTGTCTTTAGGTGCTTCTCAGCCATTAGGGATTCCTCTGTTGAGAAGTCTCCATTTAGCTCTGCATCCCGTTTTTAAAAATTGATTACTTGGTTTGTTGGTGTCTAATTTCTTGAGTTCTTTATATATGTTGGATATTAGACCTCTGTCAGATGTAGGATTGGTAAAGAGCTTTTTCCCTTCTGTAGGTTGCCATTTTGGCCTATTGACAGTATCCTTTGCCTTACTGAGGCTTTTCAGTTTCACAGGGTTTCCATTCATTAACTGTTGATCTTTTGCCTGAGCTGTTGTTGTTTCGTTCAGGAAGTTGTCTGCCGTCCGAATATGTCCAAGAACATTCCCCACTTTCTCTTCTGCTACTACACTTAGTGTATCTAGTTTTGTGTTGAAATATTGATTTATTTGGACTTGAGTATTGTGCAGTGTTATAAATATGGGTCTATTTGCATTCTTCTACATGTAGACACCCAATTAGACCAGCACCATTTGTTGTACATTCTTTTTTCCAATGTAAGGTTTTGGTTTCTGTCAAAAATCATTTGAAATGTAAATAAAGCAAATATCTAATAAAGTAAAAAAAAAATCAAGTGTCCATAGATATATAAGTTTATTTTGGGGTCTTCAATTCTATTCTGTTGGTCAACCTGTCTGTTTTTATATACCTTGCAATTTTATCTTTCTTTCTTTCTTTCTTTCTTTCTTTCTTTCTTTCTTTCTTTTCTTTCTTTCTTTCTTTCTTTCTCTATTTATTGCTCTAGAACAGCTTGAAATAAGAGATGGTGATAATTAATTACAGAAGTTCTTTTATTGTACAGAATTGTTTTTGCTATGCTAGGTTTTTATTTATTTATTTATATATTTATTTATTTATTTAGTTTTTGGTTTTTGGTTTTTTCGAGACAGGGTTTCTCTGTATAGCCCTGGCAGTCCTGGAATTCACTCTGTAGACCAGGCTGGCCTCGAACTCAGAAATCTGCCTGCTTTGCCTCCCAGAGTGCTGGGATTACAGGCGTGCGCTACCACCGCCCGGCTTACCCTGGGTTTTTAATTTTTCCATATGAAGTTGAGAATTACTCTTTCAATGTCTGTAAAAAATAGTGTTGGAATTTTTATGGGGATTGCATTGACTTTGTAGATTGCTTTTGGTAAGATGGCCATTTTTACCATGTTAATCTCAGTGCTCCATGAGTGTGAGAGATCTTTCCATTTTCTGAGAGCTTCAATTTCTTTCTTCAGAGACTTGAAATTCTTGTCATACAGACCTTTCACTTGCTTGGTTAGAGTCACACCAAGACATTTTATATTACTTGTGGCTATTGTGAAAGGTGTTTCCCTGATTTCTTTCTCAACCCATTTATCATTTGTATAAAGGAAGGCTACTGATTTTTTTTTTTTTTAGTTAATTTTGCATCCAGCCATTTTACTGGGGTCACTTTCCCAGACTCTTACATATCAGTGGGCCTTTAAGTCTGCTATCTTTGCTTCCCTGTCATGGCTATTCTGTCTCTCTCTTCCTTTTGGTCCCTTGCCTGCGCAATCCAAAAGTCTCACCTCTGTCTCCCTGTCCAGCCATTGGCAGTTCAGCAATTCTTTATTACCAATCAAAGCCATCTAGAGGCAGTGATCCTAATTATCTGGAAGCACAGGCTTTGGGAGCTGAATTAAGACAAAGCATTACAACCATTTTCCAACATCTCACCATTTCTGTCCAGTAAAAAAGGCTCTTCTCTCAGATATAAATTGAGCACAGCCATAACAATTTTGCGAATTATAAAGTATGATATATATGTATACACACACACACACACACACACACACACACACACACATATATATATATGTATATATATATATATATATATATATATATATATATATATATATATTCTCTTTGCTTCCCTATCATGGTGCTTCCCTCACTCCCTTGCCCAAAAGTCCCACCTCCGTCTCCAGCCATTGGCTGTATGGCAATTCTTTACAACCAATTAAAGACAGCTGAGGGCAGGGACCCTCAGCATCTAAAAGCAGGGCTTTTGGGAGTCGAATTGAGACAAAGCATCAGAACTATTTCTGATCCAACAATCTTCAAATAGAGGTATGCTGATTTCTTTCTTTCTAATTTGTAAACCCCGGATCTCCTTTAAGTTGTCTTATTTCTCTAGCTAGAATTTCAAGTTGTGTATTAAATAGTTTCACCATGAAATATCTTGCTATAACTCTAACCAAGAAAGTGATGGTCTGTATGGCAAGAACTTCAAGTCTCGGAAGGAAGAAATATAGCTCTGTATTGAATAGAGAGTGGAGCACCTTTTATTTATCTGTTGAGGTTTGTGTGTGACTAAGTATATGGTCAATTATGGAGTATGCTCCTTGAGGTTTGAGAAAGAAGGAATAGTCTTCTGTGTTTGGGTGAAATGTTCTGTAGATATCTGTTAGATTCATTCAATTCATAACACCTATTAGTTTCATTATTTCTATGTTTAGGTTTTGTCTAAGTGACTTGTTCATTGATGAGAGTCAGGTATTGAAGTCTCCCACTATTAACATGTGGGATTCAACATGTAATTTAAATTTTATTAAAGTTTCCTTTATAAATGTGGGTATATGTCCACTTGGGGACTAAATGTTCACAATTGTGACACCATCTTGGTGGATTTTTCCTTTGATGAATATGAAGTGTCCTTCCCCATCTCTTTTGATTAATTTGGAAGAAAGTCTATTTTATTAGATATTCGAATTGCTACGCTAGCTTGCTTCTTCAGTCAGCTAGTTGGCTGGAAAAACCTTTTCCTGCCTTTTACCCTGAAGTAATGTATGTTCCTTTTGCTGAGGTGCATTGTATGCAGTAGAATGATGGACCATATTTTCACATCCATTTTGTTAGCCTGTGCCTTTTTATTGGGATATTGAATCCATTGATGTTGAGAGAGATTGAGTACCAATGCTTGTTAATTTCTGTTATTTTGATGTTGGTGATGATTGTGTGTGTGTGTGTGTGTGTGTGTGTGTGTGTGCGTGTGTGTATGTGTGCTCCTTTCTTTTGGTTTTGCTGGTGTGGGGAAATTTATTTCCTGTTTTCTTGGATATAGTTAAAATATTTCTTATTGACATATATTCATTGTTCTTGGTGTTGAGTTTTGTAGAGGCAATTTCTTCCAAATAGATTATATTCACCCCAGTCCATTTCTCTACCCTTGGTCTCTCTCTCTTTTTTAATTTCGTGGTATTATTTTTAAGATGAATTCCACAGAATCAAAGAGAAACTGTGTCTATTTGCAGTGTCAGACAAAAAAAAAAAAATGTCTAACTGCAATTTAGTATTTTCCAGACTTGGAATAAGAATCTAGGTCGTGGAATAATACTCTTCATATTTAATATGTGGAATCTGGAAGTTAATAGAAAGTAGATCAAGTCATGTGTGACCTGAGAGCAGGAGGCTGAACATTGGAAAGGTATGGAGAGACACGTAATAGGGAAGGCAATCGGGGACGGAGATGGATAAGCGCAAAGTATAATGTCATGTGGGAAAAATATCTAAAATTTAAATTTCATTTAAAGTTGCAAACAACCCTCTAATTTGGGTCATTATAATATGCCCTGCTGGGGCTAGAGAGATGACTCAGCGATTAAAAACACTGACTGCTCTTCTGAAGGTCCTGAGTTCAAATCCCAGCAACCACATGATGGCTCACAACCATCCATAATGAGATCTGATGCCCTCCCTCTTCTAGGGTGTCTGAGGACAGCTACAGTGCACTATATAATAAATAAATAAATAAATAAATAAATAAATAAATAAATCTTTAAAAAATATGCCCTGCTAGTGATCTATTTTATGCATATATGTATGTGCGTCTGTATGCTTATATGCATGCATTTATTTATATTCTCTCATCTCAACATTTCTCATCTATTTCCTACTCAGTTTCTCCTTATCCATACTCCAGGCTCCCTCTATCCACTCCCTGTTTCCTGCAGATCCACCCGACCCATCTCTGCCATCCCTTAGAAAAGAGCAGGCTTCGTAGAGACACCAGCCTAACATGGCATAACAAGCTACCGTAAGACCAGATACATATCAGCACCTCCAGGCTGCACAAGGCAGCCCAGAAGGAGGAAAGTTTTCCCACAAGTAGGCAAGAGTCAGGCACAGCTCCTGCTCTCATGTTAGGAGCCACCCAAAAAACACCAAGGTACTCAGCCATAACATGGATGCCAAAGACTTAGGTCTGACTACTACAAGACCAAGGACCAGCCTCGGCTTGGAGAGGGGCTATGAAAGAAGGGGTGTCTGGTAGGGGAGAAGAACGACTCAAAGTCAAATCGTGGATACAAGTTGATGACCTGTGTTCTACCTGATCTTGCTTTTCCAATCAGCTTCTATGTTCTGCGTTCTCTCTGGAGATTTCTCTGTCTATATTCTGTTTGCTTGCTAGTCTATGAGATCTCTCTGTCAATACCTTGCTTGCTTGTGAGTGTGTGAGTCTCTGTGCATGTGTGTGTATGTCTGTGTGTTTGTATGTGTGTCTGTATCTGTCATTCCTCCAAGCAGTTCTCTTTTGATCCTAGAAAATTCTCTGAATGACTCATCTCCTGCAGAATGAAGGCCCAATCTTTTCTTCTACTTATCAATCCAGTCATTTACTCTAGGTTTCCCTTATATTACTTTATGACTCAGTATCCTGTGACCCCAGCCCTTTGATTCTTAGGAAACATCAAGCATGCATTTTTTTTCTTAACATTGAAAAAAGAATTCAGAAATCTGTCTGCCTTTGTTAAGCACAGCCCCAAAAGTAGTTGGGTGGAACCTTGGCCTGAAATGACCATTTCTACCACACCTGGGCCTATAATTGCTGTGACCCAGGCTGACCTTGAACTCAGGAATCTGCCTGCCTTTATATCTTTCTGACAGGCTGGCTTATAGTGTAGCTGCCTTTATTCCTTTAGATTCATGAAGCCACTCATAACTCATATTGCATCCTTACATTTTGCATAGTTGAGAAATTATATATATTTTGAACTCATGGATTTAGAGTTCTTTCCCATGGCCTTAAGGACTGTCCTGAAGGTCCCAGTGTTTTTTTGGCTGAGATATTAGCCACACTTTCCACTCCAGGACTCACGCTGTTTCTAATTCTCAAGGAGTCATTAACATCAGCTGGGAGGCCATTGCTCAGAGGAATGTGAAAATATGTACATTATTATACAAACAAGACTTCTGCCCGCAGTAGCCATTGACCATGTGAAGGCTCATACCCAGTCCTGTCCCCACCAGGCCCCATGACAGGCTTCCTGATCCTTTGCTTAAGCTTCTTGAATTACAGACTCTCAGTCAGGTGACTGTGTGGGCTGACCTTGTTCTCTGCGGTGTGTCCCTAACCCCTCTGGTTCCTGGGATCCTTCCCACTCCTCTTCAGGACTCCACCTAAGGTTTAGCTTGGTTCTCTGCCTCTGCTCCCATCAGTCCCTGAAGTCTCTTGTCTTTTGGATGATTATTCCTGCTGGGCTCTGGTCCCAGCACACTCTGTAGGCAGGACAAACCGTAGTTTGAAGGTTTTGTAGCTGGGCTACTCTCATTTCTCTTCACAGTGTATTCCTTCTCGTATTTTTAATCTACATTTTTCTACTACTCAATATATTTATTCATTCCTTATTGATAATAGCACTTCAAGTATTAAAGATATTAATCTTCAGATTTTAACATGTTCCAAATATTTTTTTAAAAATAAATGTTCACTAAATTTCAAGTTATAGCTTTTTTATCATGCAGAAATTGCATTCTTTTAAATAGTTGTATTTTATAATTTCTCCTATAGCATTTCTATGTTAAGGACTAGTGTTAGGCATATTTCAAAATTACAAGCATATTACTGTTTATGTAATAGAAACTAGGCCTGCTCACTTTAAAATTAACTTTACTTAGCAATTATACTAATGTATCCCATAAAGGGATCATTTGATTTTATTCTTTATAAATGAACTGGGTGTCCTGATATGTATGTAGTGATTAAATGCCAGTGATACATCCAAATAAATGTTCATTTCCCATTAATGGTTTTATCATTTAATGTCCTATTAGATGAGGATGGTCCAGTTAGAATCATTAGGATTACTTGTGAGTCTGTGGGAATACAGCACTGGCTCCAGACCTAGTGGCTCAGAACCAGGATTTAATCATGATAGCCAAGATTTGCATGAAGCACTGTTTAATTCACTCATTCCTATGTCTTTCCCCAGCCAATGATTCCCATTTAGTGTACCAGTTTTGCTTTGAAATTTAAAAACTATGTTTTATATATATTTTAAATTAATGTTATATTATTCTGCTCCAGAAAAGAATTCTTCAGCTGTGTTAACATGACATACACTCGTAAACAATTTATCAATTGTTTTTTTATCAGTTTAAAATACACAAAACAATATGGGTATCCATTGGAGGTTTGAGAAGTAAAATATCCCAGAAATTACTGGACCTAGTAGCATTGTGAGGTTTGGATATTTATTGTAAGATACATTTGGATATTATGGCAAAAGTAATTTTATTTCTTCCTTAATTCTTGGATACATTTCAATAATTTTTATATTATGGACAATTCAACTTTTATTCAGTTTAGTTTAGGTTTGTATATTTGATTCTCTTATAGTTTAATCAGTTTTATTTAATAACTTTAAATTTAAATGTTTGTTTTATTGATATAACTTGAGAAACAAAATTATATTCATTTCAAGTGTATGTGTATATGTTGTCATGACTTGATATATGTATGCAATATGAAATAATTACTTCATCAGGTCAAATGCTGGTGCCACATAAAGTGAATCTGTCTTGACTTAGGATGCTTAAGAACTCGACTACTTAACAAATGCCAAATACACACTGCACAGTCCAGTATTATTAACTATAGTTAATATAGTTAATATTATATAGTTCTGTGGTAGTCTTTAATCCCTAAACCTCAACTTAAAGCTGAAATTTTGTACCCTTAGATAAACATTTCTTCCATTTACCTGACCCCTAAGACAACTCACTTAAGTGAGTGGGACATTTAATTTTAAAAAATCCACACATAAGTGAAATCAGAAATTATTTGCTTTTCTATTCTTGGGTTTTTCAAACTTATCATATAGCCCTCTAGGTTCACCCATATTGAAACAAATGATAGTATTTTCTTCTTTTGAATTGATACCAATATGCATACATACATGTCAATCACATTTGGGGTATGTATTCATTCTTCAGTTGATATCTTAGTCTATTTTATGCTGATGTAACAGAGAACTTGAAACTTAAGGATGCTAGAGAAATTGCTCACCACTTAAGAGCATATACTGTTCTTGTAAAGGACCCTAGTTCAGCTTCCTGTGTATCAGGTATCACACAACTATCTGTAATCCCACTTTCAGGGGATCTTATATCTTCTTGAGCCTGCGTTGGCTCCTGCACATATGTGTACATACTTATATACACAGACATGCACAGAACTGAAAATTAAAAATAAATAATAGAATATCATTTATTTTGGCTTGTTCTGGAGGCTCCAATGTCTGAAAGGATAGGTTGGCATCCAGCTGCCCTTTTTTGGGAGTAATTGCATCGCTTGATAAAACGAGGAAAGAGCAAAAGGCCAGGCACGTGCATGTGAAACAGGCACAGCGAAAGGGTCTGGATGAACAGCTTGCTATTGTGTTAACTAATTCACTCTCATGGAAATTACATCAATCCATTTTCAAGGGTAATGTTACCATGACCTAAAATGCTTCCTATTAGGCCTCATTTCCTAACTGCCACATTGAAGGTCAGGCTTCCAACTCATGAACTTTCCTAGGTCATGCTCAAATCATGCTAATGGGCTCTTGGTTGTTTTGATAGCTTAGCTGTGAATAATGCTGGCGTGATCATGGGAGTGTGGGCCTGTGTTTTGCTCTTGCCTCCACTTCCTTTGGATAGGCACTCAAGATTTCTTGATGATGAATTAGTTCAACTTAATTATTTTGAATCACTTATTCACTATTTTCCATAGACACTAGACACACATTTCTTTTGAAAGTATATAAGGTGTCCTTTTCCTTCATAACTTTTTAAGGTTTAATTCTTCAACAAATGTTTTTTGAAAAATGTGTGTATGCAAATGCAGAAGAATGAAATTACATCCTTTACATACAATGCTGACAAAAAAAATCAACTCACAATAGGCTAAAAACTTAATTAAGTCTTGAAACTTTGAAAGTTCTAGAAGAAAACACAGAAAGCCCATGATATTTGTTTGGCATTGATGATTTGGATAAGACTCCAAAAGTAAGGTAACAAAAATGAAAACAGGCCAAACGTCTACACAATGAAAACACAATTTACAGAAAACAATGAATAGATTGCCAAAAAATAACTTGGATAAAGGCTTAATACATAGCAGGAAATTTAAAAGATCAATCAAGAAAACCACAAACTGATTATCCAACAAGCAAAGGACTGAACGAATTTTTGCAAACGATCACCTGAACTATGGCCAGCAAATATATGAATAGCTATTGTCAGTAATCGTTGGATAAGCAGAAGTTAAAGCCAGAGACAGAAATCACCTCCAGTCTAACATGGTGTCTGCTGCCAAGAAAATAAAAGGTAGCATGACATGGCGAAGAAAGGAAGCACTTGAACATTATCAGGAATAGAGAATAGAATTTTTTAAAAAGAAGAAAGAGAATAATGCCACTAATGATCAGTGCAGATCCAAAGGGAATGCACTGCATTAAAGAAATCAGTGCTGCCTGCCTGTTGGAATGTTGACTCATACCATCAGCTTGACCTCGTGTGGGTCTTGTGTAGGTCATGGTAGCCCCTGTGAGTTCATGAATGTAACAGTCATGTCTCGTCCAAAAGACAGTCTTTCAATAACAATTAAAAGCCACTCAACCCCTTTCTCCCTATTTAAAAAAACAATCTGTACTCATGTGCACAAGCTTGCAGAGGTTCAGAGAAAATATACAAGCAATAGGCACCACTGAGACCTACTCACAAAGCTCTTAGTTAGTGGAAGCTTTCCAGGAAAAAAAATACTCTGGGGGGAAGAGGGCAACACACATAAGAACTATCTCTTGGTTGTGAAAGTAAAACACATAGAGCCTTTAGGCAAATAAGAGCTTTGTCGCCAGCACCCACAGCGCTGGGAGGAGTAAGGAAGGAAGACAGGGAGGTAGGATGGGGGGATGCAGGTGTACTGACACACACAGCCGAGGAGTACGAGCTGAGGTCACAGTAAAACCTCAACTATTGGTCCTCGTCTTCTTAGATTTTTTTTTTTCTAAATAGTTACAGGCTGATGTCTATAATGAGCTGCGTTAAAACCTCTCTTATCGGGGGTTTGTTACCCCATGTGCTGCTGAGAGAGTGAGAAGACCCATTTCATTTTGCCTCATTTGGTTAAGAAACAGATTCATTATGTTGAAGTAGTCATTCAATGCAAAAATTATTCATGGAACTAAAAGGTCTTAAAACTTTAAGATGAGAGGGATAAATGTTCCATTAGTAAGAACACTTGAACTTTGCTCGTTTTAGCTAATAGCAGTCCCTTGTTTAGCAATAACTGGATATGTAGAAGCAAATCGTGGAGGCAAGGACTAACCCAAAGGCACTTTCCTGTCCAGAATCAAATGTTTTAACATTTAGGTAGGCATTTTAATTTATCAAATGAATGTGAAAGTTCAATTACTTTTATTTAATCTCTTCACAGACCTCTTAAACATGAGAAGGATGCCTAGCATACTCCTGGAGCTGTGTGTTGAGTTTCCCATGATGATAATCATGATGATGGTGATGACAGTGATGGTGATGATCCTTCTTTCTTGATTCCTTCTCAGAGCTCACATTAAAGATTTATTGTTCAAGATGGTGAGTCACAAAAACAAAGAAATAAAAATAGCCTAGAGATTTGAAACCAGACAAACAATAGCAGCAGCCAGCCTAAGGACTGACCAAGTAATCTGTCTTGCTCAAGGTGCTCAAGGCGGCTAGCAGGAATCATCTGAGGGCATACACAGTTTGCTCTGAATACATTGTGCTGACCAGTTTTATGTCAACACAACAAAAGCCAGACTCATTTGGGAAGAGGAAACCTCAAATCAGGAAACGTCTTCATAAGATTGGGATGTGATAAGCACATGGTTCCTCTTCTTCTTAATTGATGGTTAACATGGGAGGGTCCAGCCCACCATGGGTGGTGTCATTCCTAGGCTGGAAGTCTTGTGCGCTGTAATAAAGCAGGCTGGGAAATCCACGATGAGCAAGACGGTATGCAGCATTCTTCCATGGTCTCTGTTTTGGTTTTTGCCTCCAGATTGTTGTCTTGCATTCCGTCCTTGATTTCTCTTCCTGATGTACTGTGATTAGAATGTTTAAGCCAAATAAACCCTTTTTCTCCCAAGTTGCTTTTGGATACAATGTTTTAATCACTGCAATAGAAACCTTAAATAAAAAAAATCAGTATAGACAAGATTTCGTCAGATTTTATCAAGAAACTATTCCTCTCATTGAAGAGGAAAACCACATCCTCTTTCATTGGCATCGCTGAGGCAGAGGCAGAGGAGATGTGTGGTGCTGAAGGGACACATAAATAGACCAGTGGTTGAGCACATGGAAGGGTCTGAAATGTCAGTCCACAATGCCATCCTTAGCAGGACCCATCAGAGGGAGCACATTGTGAAGCAGTGCACATTAACAACATATGATTCAAAGCCACTTTGAATGCTTTGAGCTACACTTTTCTCAAGCTGTAGTTTAATACAGTTCCTCATGTTGGGGTGACCCCCCCAACCATAAAATTATTTGATTGCTACTTCATAACTGTAATTTCACTAGGAATTTTGTTAGGAATATCTGCTATACAAGATATCTGATATATGACCCCCATGAGAGGGTCATATGTCATAACAGGAGTCATGACCTAGCTTAAGAACTACTGACTTAAGCTCCCAGGGACTAAAACACCAAGCAAAGAGTACACATGGAGGGACCTTTGGCTCCAGCTTCATATGTAGCAGAGAATGGCCTTGTCAGACATCAATGAGAGGAGAGGCCCTTGGTCCTGTGAAGGCTCAATGCCCCAGTGTAGGGGAATGCCAGGTCAGGAAAGTGGGAGGGAGGTTGGTAAGTAAGGGGAGGGGGATGGGATAGGGGGTTTGCGGAGGGGTAGCAAGGAAAGGGGATACCATTTGAAATGTAAATAAAGCAAGTATATAATAATAATAATAATAATAATAACAATAATAACAATAATAATAAAGAACCACTGGCTTAGAGAAAGATATACTCTGTTGTTTTTTAGCAATGTGAGGAAAAACCTGAGAGAACAATGGGTAAGCGAAAAATGATATGTTGGCTCATTCTTTCAGAGATTTCAGCCCATGGGTTCTTGGCCACATGAGTTTGTGTACACCATGATGGTAGAGTGTGTGATAGACGTTTCTTCACCTCATGAAGGACAGAAAAGAGAAGGAAGTATGAAGGGTAAGGATAAGGTACTACCAGTACTACCAAAGGCATGGACCGTTGTGAGTTTCCTTCAGTTAGATGTCCTCAAGAGGCATGGCATGCTTAGAGGGTCAGTTTCAGGCATTGTTGAGAGATATGGTAATAGGGAATTAAAACAGTATGAGGATTATTTATTCACAAACATTGACATATCCTAATAAAAATGAAATGGACACCATTTGAATAATTTCTGAACAATGCTATGTGATTCATAACTACTTTAATTTATTTAATTGATACATTAAAATTATATAAAATTATGGGACAGGCATAGATTGTGTCATATTCAAGTTAGGACAAGCATGTGAATGTACGCAAGCGCTTATTATTTCTTTGCCATAAAAGCATTCAAATTCCTTTCTTGTAGGTATTTTGAGGTGTATCATTTATTCTGTTCTGTAGTCATTTTGCTAAGCAATTGTTCTTATGTCTACTCTGTAACTAGAACGTAGTACCAGTCAAGTGAGACAACTCCTCAATCTCTCCTATTCTTCTACTCTCTGTTTGGTCTATGTGCATCTTCTTCAAAATCAACTCTTATATATACTTATGAGTGGTGTTATACAGTGTTATACAGTGTCCCTCATTAGATGGCTACTGTGGGAGACAGGATCTATCATCTGAAGATGAAGGCTGAAGATAAATGATTTATTTTACTTGTATCCATAGCCTTTAAACGCTGGCACGTGAATCAGGAAGTATAATTTTCCAGCTACATTTTGACTATTGAGACACAAAGTTAGAAGAGAACACTTTGTCATTATTTATAAGACTACACTAGAAACCAGAGACCCTCAGTCTACTCTTGTGGGATGACTCTGCCTCGGTTCTTACCAACATTACTTTCTCTTACTCAAGACATTATTCCAAGATCAACTTTCTAATTTACCCTGAGCCCTATTAACTTCTTCATAGCTTGCCAATAATTTCTATTCTGAAGTTTCAGGTATTATAATCAAACAAACAAACAAACAAACAAAAATCAGCATAAATGATACATTCAATTTTTCTCTCTAAAATGTTAAATAGCACATAATAATTTGACAAACAGTCATGTGTTCTTTACAAATTGTTTTTGAAACCTCTTACTGTCTGATTCCCCATCACTTTTTACCATCCAAACCTAACATATAATTGCATCTCTTTAAGACAAGGCAGCATCTTCCTACCTTTCCTGATGATGTCCACGCTGGTCCTTTAAGGGATCATCTTTGCTATAGAGGGGGAGAGATCTTAAGACAAGAAAATGGTTATTTCATCCTATTTAAATCCCATGAAAGCTTCTTGCTCTTTAGCACAAACTAAATCTCTTGTCTCCTTCCGCGTTGATTCAACCCTTTGCTTTCTGTTCTCTAACTTTCCTTCTTGAAAATGTCCTGGTCAGTCATGCTGCCTGTGGTGACAATGATCTTCTTCCCATTCATTCAACAGCTTTTATTTGAAAGTCTCTTTTATCAGAGACACATCGACTCTGACTAAATGTGGACATTTGTTCAGTGCCTGCATTCTCTCAGTAAGCCAGGATCTGTCAAGCTAAACACATGTTCTGCTCTCAAGCAGCCTTTGGGTGTCGGGTGCAACTGCACGCATGGATCTCATCGCATGGCTAGCCATCACCCTCGCTAGCCAGTAAACTCCAGGTGACCGGAAACTACATACATCTTTGCCTCTCTGTTTCCCAGCATGGTGCCTGAAAATTAATAAGTATTCTATTACTACTTCTTACATAAAATATGCATGAGATAATTCACAGAACGTAACTTAGATTTAGAGAACTATTAATACTCACACATCCCTAAAGTTAAATATTTATAGTGTAATTCCACCTTGCTCAACTTCGTGCTTTATCAATACAAAGTAAATTCCCCCCTGTCATCTGTGTCCTCATTCATGCTTTCTTTGCCACATCACCTTTTTTTGCATTGTCCTTCTTAAGAAATCAATGCTTTAAGATAATGCATCTCAATGTTATTGAATTGCTCGAGTTAAAGTTAATCATCTTTCATCTTTCTAAATATTCCCAGAATGACCTCCACTAAAGAAAAGAAAATGCTTCTCTGGAGAAAAAAAAATTTCTAACCTTTCTATTGAAGATCTTTAATCCAACCTTGACCTATAGCTATTTTCTGTCTCCTCTTGAATGTTACTTAGCCGTACGTTTTTAGCTCAAATTTCAATTATAAAAGCTGACAAACATGTAATACTGAAGAGAATAATAATAAAAAAGAACACTTACTTCCAAATAACACATTGTTCCTTTTTTAAAAGATGACTTAAAATATAAAATTCATCTCAGTACAATTATCAGCCGTTGAAATTATCCTTTGGACCATTTATCTCTGGGGCCATTGTTTTGCTCCATCTACTGGCATTTGGAAAGGTGGGACAGATAGATACTAACTTTAAAAAATTATAAAAATGTACCCATTATACACCTATTAAAATATTTATGATGAGGGAACCAGTTTCAATGCATTCATTTTTTAAATAACTTTAAAGAATTCATGTTTAATTAAAAGTGATATATAAATCATGCTGTTTGCTAGCAATATTGACTGTGTCGTTCTCATCCTGCTAAACTTAATATAAAATTAATTGTTAATTTCAGGCCAGTAGTGTGCTCTACACCAAGACGTATGCTGATTGCTTAGACAAGAGTCAGTGAGATATTAAACTTTAGAACTGAAGGCTATATTTTGTGATTCCTTTAAGTCATTCTCAGTTGATGCTTTTCTCTATGTAGAGGTTTGCATCCTTGTAGACTCTGAAAAATATTTTATAACTTTCCAGAAATGTCTAGGTTTCAGCTCTATTTTGCATTCCACTGCATGGTTACTATTTCAGTCAAGTGCACTTAGCATTAAGAGTAGTGTGACCTTGTGGGGTGGCAGAGAATTAGTTATCTTTTGCACAATCACACATAGAAGGACGGACTCATCTAAAGTTTTTCCATCTTTTCGGTACTTGAAAGACCTCTGGGTTAGTCTGACCTTATATAAACAAATACAGCATCTACAGCAGCCTTTCATATGCCTGCTCTGAACAAAATCTCAAGCTGGAAACAGTCACCAACTCCAAAGCAAGTGGTGATTAACTTACAAGGGAATACTTGGGTCCATCGTCAAGAAGGTCAGCGCGACTTTAAGTGACAAAGCCATGGACCTCACTTATATTGTGTGCATTTCATGTGCTGCTAAGGTATCAGCCTTCTCATTCATTGGAGGCTTGCCTGAAAATCCTTCACCAGTAAATGTTTCTTTGGTTTTGTCCTTTTTGAACAACATTCCTTACCTTATTAAATAGTTTTTCATTTCTGTGTCTTTTCAACCAATGGTAAGGCACACAGACATAGGATATGAAATTACTATCTTTCTTCCAGGTGAAGAAAATGCTTGTTTTCCAATGTGTTCATTCCTTAAGTAAAATTAATGAGATCTCATCTGTCCATGTGTCCACAGGAATCTCTCAAAACATTCCACCTTGCTCTGTTAGGCCTGCACGTGTCATTACATGGGCCAAGCCAATCCCCACCTCTGCTACAATCAGCTCTATGACCTTGAATAACTTCCTTTCACCTGGAAGCTTCCTCTGTCAAATCTCTGGATACACCAACTTGTTTCTTGACAACACATTATCTCAAGGGTAAATCTTGCCTTTGGAGACATCACCAAAAACTGTTCGCAATTAGAATCTCTTGTGTTTCTTGGAAAATTGGCTTCAATCACCCATTTTTCTTTCTTTCTCTTTTCTTTTCTTTTCTTTTTTTTTTTTTTTAAGATTTATTTATGCACTACACTGTAGCTGTCTTCAGACACACCAGAAGAGGGTGTCAGATCTCATTACGGATGGTTGTGAGCCACCATGTGGTTGCTGGGATTTGAACTCAGGACCTCCAGAAGAGTAGTCAGTGCTCCCAACTGCTGAGCCACCTCTCCAGTCCCCCATTTATCTTTCATTCAGAAATTCAAGCTGGAATATAAAGGGAGAAAGTTGTGACTCAATCTACCCTTTTCAAGAAAACAATTGGAAGCATTTTAAAAATTGTTAGCAGCAAATTCCTTGTAATACACTCAGTGGAATGAGTGATGCTGGTTGAACATCACTGACCCAAACTAGTTAAATCCTGTAAAATCTTCTGCAAGTCAGGTTAAACTTACTCATTTGTTTATTCATTCTTTCAAAAGTTATTTATTTCCTTGACTTGACATTGCATGAGGAATCCAGAATACAAAGATATAATAGATTCACATTATAAATTATTTACTGAATATCTTAAAATTAATATTATCGCTGTTTCTACATTATGTTTTAAGATTCTATTAGCGAACTTGTCAAACACACCCTATTTAGTATTTTAATTATGAATACCGCCACACATTTAGTTAGCTAAGCTAGAAATTTAGGATATAACTTCAAATTTTAAACAAACTTTCAAATTTGTTATTTCTTATCCATATTGACATGCTTTTATACATAGTACACAGTTGCATTAGATAGCTTCTCATGCCCATGATAAAATATACAAGAAAATGACATAAGAAGAGAAATTTACTGAGTGTTTTTGCATTGAAGTTCACAAGGGAAATTGGCCTGAAGTTCTCTTTCTTTGTTGGATCTTTGTGTGGTTTGGTATCAGTGTAATTGTGGCTTCGTAGAATGAGTTGGGTAGTGTTTTTTGTGTTTCTATTTTGTGGAATAGTTTGAAGAGTATTGGTGTTAGGTCTTCTTTGAAGGACTAATAGAATACTGCACTAAAACTATCTGGTCCTGTGCTTTTTTTTTTTTTTTTTTTTTTTTTTTTTTTTTTTTTGGGTTGGAAGACTTTCTAAGAACCCTTCTATTTCTCTAGGGGTAATGGGACTGTTTAGATGATCTATTTGATCCTGATTTTATTTTGGTATTTGGTATCTGTCTAGGAAATTGTCCATTTCCTCCAGATTCTCCAGTTGTGTTGAGTATAGGCTTTTATAGTAGGATCTGTTGGTTTTTTGAATTCCCTCAATTTCTCCCTCCAGTTGTTATATCTCCCTTTTCATTTCTAATTTTGTTAATTTGGGTACTGTCTCTGTGTCCTTTGGTTAGTCTGGTTAAGGGTTTATCTATCTTGTTTTTCTCAAAGAACCAGCTCAGTTCTGTTGAATCTTTGTATGGTTCTCTTTGTTTCTACTTCATTGATTTCAGCCATGAGTTTGATGATTTCCTGTATTCTACTCCTCTTGGGTGAATTAGCTTCTTTTTGTTCCAGGGCTTTCAGGTGTGCCATTAAGCTACTAGTGTATGCTCTCTCCAGTTTCTTTTTGAAGGCATTCAGGGCTATGAGTTTTCCTCTTAGCACTGCCTTCATTGTGTCCCATAAATTTGGGTATGTTGTGCCTTCATTTTCATTAAATTCTAAAAAGTCTTTGATTTCTTTCTTTCTTTCTTTCTTTCTTCCTTGAACAAGGTATCATTGAGTATAGTACTGTTCAGCTTCCTTGTATATGTGGGCTTTCTGTTGTTTTTGTTGCTATTGAAGACCACTGTTATTCCATAGTGATCTGATAGGAGGCATGGGACTAGTTCCATCTTCTTATATCTGTTGAGGTCTGTCTTGTGACCACTTATATGGTCAATTTTGGAGAAGGTACCATGAGGTGCTGAGAAAAAGGTATATTCTTTTGCTTTAGGATGAAATGTCCTATATATATCTCTTAAATCCAATTGGTCCAAAGTTTCAATTAGTTTCACTGTGTCTCTGCTTAGTTTCTGTTTTCCTGATTGGTCCATTGATGAGAGTGGAGTGTTGAAGTCATCCACAATTATTTTGTTAGGTGTAATGTGTGTTTTGAGCTTTAGTAAAGTTTCTTTTATGAATGAGGGTACCCTTGCATTTGGAGCATAGATGTTCACTATTGAGAGTTCTTCTTGGTGGATTTTTCCTTTGACCAGCAAGAAGCGTCCTTCCTTGTCTCTTTTGATAACTTTAGGTTGAAAGTCAATTTTATCTGATATTAGAATGGCTACTCTGGTTTTTTTTCCTGAGACCATTTGCTTATAAAATTGTCTTCTAGCCTTTTACTTTAAGGTAGTGTTTGTCTTTGACATGGAGGTGTGTTTCCTGTATGCAGCAAATTATAGGGTCCTGTTTCTGTATCCAGTCTGTTAGTCTATGTCTTTTCATTGGGGAATTGAGTCCATTGATGTTAAGAGATATTAATAAATAGTGATTATTATTTCCTGTCATTTTTGATGTTATTTTTATATTTGAGTTGTTATCTTCTTTTGGGTTTGCTTTTTCCAGGGTGTGGTTTCCTTCCTTGTATTGACATTTTCTACCTATTATTCTTTGTAGGGCTGGGTTTGTGGAAAATATTGTGTAAATTTGGTTTTATCATGGAATATCTTGGTTTCTCCATCTATGGTGATTGAGAGTTATGCTGGGTATAGTAGGCTGGCATTTGTGTTTTCTTAGAGTCTGCATTCAATCTGCCCAGGATCTTCTAGCTTTCATGGTCTCTGTTGAGAAGTCTGGTGTAATTCTTATAGGTCTTCCTTTATATGTTACTTGGCCTCTTTCTTTTACTGCCTTTAATATTCTTTCTTTTTTTAGTACATTGGGGTTTTGATTATTATGTGGCTAGAGGTATTTCTGTTCTGGTCCAGTCTGTTTGGAGTTCTGTAGGCTTCTTGTATATCCATGGGCATCTCTCTCTTTAGGTTAGGGAAGTTTTCTTCCATAATTTTGTTGAAGATATTTGCTGGCCCTTTAAGTTGCAAATCTTCATTCTCATCTATACCTATAATCCTTAGGTTTTTCTTATTGTGTCCTTGATTTCCTGGATGTTTTTGGTTATAAGTTTTTTGCATTTTGCATTTTCTTTGACTGTTGAGTCAATGGTTTCTATGGTATCTTCATCATCTGAGATTCTTTCTTCTATCTCTTGTATTCTGTTGTTGATATTTGCATCTATGGCCCCTGATTTGTTCCCAAGGTTTTCTATCTCCAAAGTGGTCTCCCTTTGCGATTTCTTAGTTGTTTCTACTTCCGTTTTTAGATCCTGGATGGTTTTGCTCTGTTCCTTCACTTGTTTGTGTTTTCCTGTAATTCTTTAAGAGATTTTTGTGTTTCCTCTTTCATGACTTCTAACTGTTGACCCAAATTCTCCTGCATTTCTTTAAGTGATTTTTGCATTTCCTCTTTATTGGCTTCTATTTTTTAACTCATAGTCTCCTGAATTTCTTTAAATGATTTTTGTGTTTCCCTTGTAAGGGTTTCTACCTTTTGATCCATATTCTCCTGTATTTCTTTAAGAGATTTATTTATGTCCTTCTAACAGCATCATGACCAGTGATTGTAAATTCAAATCTTGTTTTTCTGGTGTGTTGGGGTATCCAGGACTTGCTGTTGTTGGATAATTCGGTTCAGATGCAGCCATATTGCCTTGATTTCTGTTAGTAACATTCCTATATTTGCTTTTTGTCATCTGGTTATCTCTGGCGTTAGTTGGTCCTGTTGTCACTGGCTGGTGCTTGAACCTCCTGTGAGCCTGTAAAGCTATTTCTGCACCACTGGATGACTGGGTTTTCCCTGGCACAGATTGCTGATGTGCTGCCCTCCTCTTGGGTACCGTTGGACCCCTGGTGTGTCTTGCCCCAAGCAATGTTATACTCGGGTTGTCTTTGTGAACCAGGTGCTTCCCGTCTGCTCTGTCAGTGAGCCAAGATGGCGGATGCTGCGGGGGACCTTTTCCTAGTGTTGATCACTCTGAAGGTCAACCGACCCCCAACAGGGTTGGCACACAGCTGGCCTCCAGAGCTGCCTAGGCCCTGGGAGCAGGCAGAAGCCTGACGGACTGAGACCCAAGCTTTGTCTGTGTACTTGGCTCTGCCTGTCAGATCTGTCCGGCGTCTGGGAGCCTCCGCTTACACTTCCATATTGCTGTTCATCACCAAAGGAAGTCAGGACTGGAGCTCAAGCAGGTCAGGAATCAGGAGCTGATGCAGAGAACATGGAGGGATGTTCCTTACTGGCTTGCTTCCCCTGGCTTCTTCAACCCAAGATTACCAGCCCAGGGATGGTACCACCCACAATGGGTCCTTCCACTTTTGATCACTAATTGAGAAACTGCCTTACAGATGGATCTCATGGAGGCATTTCCTCAAAGGAGGCTCCTTTCTCTGTGATAACTCCAGCTTGTGTCAAGTTGACACAAAACCAGCCAGTACATCCACTGTACTAATGAGCTAACTTTTCTGGAAGATACAAAGGCAGGGACATTCCTGAGTTCAAGGTCAGCCTGGGACAGATTAAATTTAGGTTCAGACATAGTGGGAATGATAATCTCAGGATGGGTTCCTATCCTGCTAAATTTATTGTTTGTGTTTACAAAGGCAGGCAGATCTCTGAGTTCCTTTGGTTTTTCAAAAAAAAAAAACAAAAACAAAAAAAACAAAAAACAAAACAAACAAATGTACTTGCTGTATTTTAGGGTCATAAAGTGCCGAATCTTGGGATAATCAAAAGGAAACCTGTGTAAACAATTAAATTGATATGTGAATAAAAAACTGGGCTTGGGTCTGTAAAAGTTGTGCTATCCACATGAGCTGTCTGGAGAGTTAGCTGAGGAAGAACATTGTGAATGGTAATATGAGTGATTATGACTTTTACATGATCATTTAATTTGAGTTAAGAAAGCAAAAAATGATGAATATGTCCATTTTAAATAAGTAGCAGTTTTCTTCCCTCACATTCCATACTGTAGATGTATCTAACGCAGTAGTTCTCGACCTGTGGGTTGAGACTCTTTTGGCAAACCTCTGTCTCCAAAACTATTTACATTATGGTATATAACAGCAGCAAAATTATGAAGTGGCCGTGAAGATAATCTTAGAGTTGGAGGTCACCACATAACAAGGAACTGCATTGAAGGGTCTCCGGATCAGGATTATGGAGAACCACTGCAAGGTTCTCATTTCCTGGACATTTCTTACTGCAACATCCTCAGGTCGTGGGAGAGCCCCTTGCTGCAGATAAAGGAAGGGAGTCTCAGAGAGATGGAAGACGTTCTTAGTATCAAAATCATCGACATTAAAGTCACTTCTCTTTGTCCCCAGCGTATGATCCTGAAAGACTTTCCAAGCCCACATATGCTTATGAAACCCAAGTGAAATCAAAAGCCAAATAATGACACAGTTTCCTTCTGGATGCCTGGGTTCCTCTCTGCCCATGTACACACATCCATTTCCTAAGTTCATGGTTGTATTGCCACAGCACAAAAAATGTAAGCTGATCCAGTCTAATCACTTTGTAAGCCTCCCTGTATTTTTTTTCAGTTACAGGTTGGAAATTGGTTTCAACTGATTTTCTTGTTTTGGAAACGTGCCAAGGGCAGCTAGAGGTTGGTAGTTCTTTCTCCTAGATCTTGGGGTTCCACTTGCTAGGACTCGTACCTCGGCTTTCTCTCATTTCCTTCATCCAGTTACCCTTTGCCATGTAGTATCTGGTAAATGTCATGAAGTCAGTACACAGAAACTCCTTGGGCTCCCAAGTTCGAATTCAGTTAGCTGCAGCAGAACTTGCCTTGCTTTTGTGGAACGAAGCCCAGCTTGTTTCTATTAAATTATAATTGCCATGTTCAGGAGATGTCCGAGGTGTTGCAAGGTTCAGCCCAAGCTGGGTGCTATGCTTGGTGGCAGGGGTGTGTGTTTCATTATAGGCAAAGGAGCACAGAGCTTGTTTATTTCCTGTATTTGCACACTATGAGAAAGTTCAGTGAAGCAAGTAGTTGGGATTGAGGTATTTGATGAAAAGGAAAGGAGAATATTTATTTGTTTGGGCTGGGAGGCGAGTTCAAAGATGGGGACCTTTGTTCTCTGAACCCACCGTGAGCAGCTCCGGTTTCATGTCAAACATCAGGGTTTCACGCAGGATGTAAACACTTCCTGCTGGCCAAGTCTGTTTCTATAATGGTAACCCCGTAGAGCCTGTGCTACTTGTGCTGCGATTGTGCCAACAGTTCCTGTATTCAACAAGGGAGGTTGAAAGTCAGTCTGGTTTCGCAGCTGTTTTGGGTAAAAACTGGCTTTCCTAGGAGCCGGAGAAACTCACAGATTCGCTCCTAAGCAAACATCAGTGGCTTTCATTGCACAGCAACGCACGCAGTAAGGCTGTCTGGAATACAGCAGGGGGAACTTTGCCTCTGCGCATGTGTGCATCCTGCTGGGTGTGTGGGGGTGGAGTGGGGTGGGGTGGAGTGGGGGACTGTTGCTCAGGATGTTTTTCCAGCGGGGTACTGATAAATGTAGGTCATTACTGGGTTTCACTTCCTGATTTGTTCAGCACAAGGTAAGGTGCGAATGAACAGAGCTGAAGGTTTGAGCAGTGAATCTTAATTCCCCCGCTGGCTTACTGTAACTTCAAAGATCGCTTATCTTCATTTTTGAGTAATCTCAATATGGCAACGGTTCCTAACACTTCAGTTTGCATTTTCCTTTCTCTCTTTCTCTCCTCTCCTCTCCTCTCCTCTCCTCTCCTCCCCTCTCCTCTCCTCTCCTCTCCTCTCCTCTCCTCTCCTCTCCTCTCCTCTCCTCTCTTCTCCTCTCTCGCCTCTCCATGTCAAGTAATTTTTGATTCATAAACAAATGTCTAGGTGTGAGGGGAAGAAGGGTAGACTTAAAGCAATCCTGTTGTAAAGAGAAAAATCACTGTAAGCTGTGGGGAAGCCCCCTCTAATGGGTCTAATTATAGAATGGCTATCCTACCTCATCCACTCCTGCGCTCGGGGCTCCGTGGCTCCCCGACAGTTTTCCCAATGTGCGTTCTAACAGATAGTGTGAGCTGTCTTTGATAAACCCAGTTTAGAGCAGGCACTGTGATCTAGATCACAAAGTTGACAGAGGGAATTATGTTCTTTCCTTTGATAAAGGTAGCCAGAAATGGCAGAACAGACGTAAGAGATGTTCAAAGTACTTGAAAGAGAGACCGTCCCACGGGCTTTCTGACTAATAAGGTGTGCCGTGCACATCTCCTCTCGGAGGAGAGGTTTAAAAGGAGGATTGGGCACAGACATCACAAATAGTGTAGAGGCTATAAAATTCTAAAGACAGCTGAAGCTGTAATTTAAAAAAAAAAAAAACCATCATGGAAAATACCAACAGAAATGAGAAAGGCTTCAATTTTCTCCCTCAGCATAAATTGTCCACCATATGCATTGGTCTTTTGTGTGTGTGTTTGTTTTTTGTTTTGAAGATCATCAATGGAGAATTTCAGGTGCAGGAGGCTCTCTGGAAAAGCCAACTTGTTTGTTCCCAGATACAGTTCTCCATCTCCATCAAGGGAGTGTCATTTCCATGCAAATGAAAGTGCTCACATTTGTTTGTTTGTTTGTTTGTTTGTTTTTAAGAAGACAGAACAAACATTTCTAGCCATGACTACTTTTCAGATGGGCAGTTGCTCGACATTCGTGGCTGTTATTGGTGATGCTGGGTCCTTTGGCCCACAGCCTATCATTTTCTTGTTTATTAGTAAGGTTTGGGGGGAAAAATCTTTCTGTCCTTTGGGTAGGTGTAAGGCTTGTCAACTGATGGTATTGTAGTCTCTGGCCATGTGTGACTGGCCTGAATGCAATGTACTCTGAACTGTGAGGTCCATATGGGATCCCAAATACCAAACCCATATTAAAATTAGTGGATCCCACATTTCAACACATTCATTTGTGTTAGATAATTGCACATTAGGGACTTAGTTCAAAGTCATCTCACAGAGAGCATCATGCTCTGTTGCGCAGTGTCAATCCAGAAGCTAGTCTGGAAGATAAGGACAAGCAAACTGGTTCTTCCTTGGATCTATGAAGCAAGAATTTGGGTAGAGTTGGGGAAAGAAGAAGACAACAGAGGGGAAGAATCCTACAGGTGGGAGAAAGCAGGAGAAGGGTTAAGTGGTGAAACATAAAGAATAGTGCAATGCACACTTGCACACACACACATGCACACGTGCATGCACACACACATGTACCCACACAGACACACAGACATATGCACACAAACCCACACTCACATAAACACACTCATACATATGAGGTCGTGTGCGCGAGAGCACACACATATACACAACACACACACACACACACACACACACACACACACACAGACTTTGGTCACTGAGGCCTAAGAGTCTTGCTTAGTTGATTTTTACTCAAGCTCACAAAACGCTTACAACCTCAGGTGGACTCACTTGAATGTACAAGCAGTTATAATTACATATACCTTTAGCATTTTATATTTCCTAAGTGTTCATTGCTCATATTTTTTTGTAATTCTTCTTTGTTGGCATCTTCCATGCACTGACATCAGCCAAAAGTCTGGGTCTGAAACGCGACAGTGATTTGATAGCTATTCAAGGCTTAAGTCTTGTCCCAGTCTGAACCTTCAAAGTTCTATGGGAGAAATATGATAAAAATTGATCTCATAAACAAACCGTTCTTTAGATGGTCAGGACAATGAAAAGATATGCACCGTAGAAAATGTAATCTGCTCTGTTCCCGTGGCCCTGGAGGAATGGAAAAGACTTTGGTTTTTAGTTTTATGGATCTCTTAGCCTTCGCTAACACCAAAGGTGAAGAAATTAAACAATTCATCTTTCTCTTAATTGTATAGGAATGTCAGTCCGTGATGTGAACACAACACATTCCACTCTTGCTCGATGAAAGTCATCTCACGTGAACATCTCAGCTGCCATGTTCAACAATAAGGAAGCTCTTATTTTCCAATAAAGAGGTTAATTGGCTACAGAGGGAAATACATGTACAGAGCACAGACGCCTAATATTGGTTTTGCCAAGGACCTGCGTGAGGGAAGTTCATGTTTCCTGTTTATTAGCCGTTTTACAGCAATCTGCCCTTGACCAATAATTATGCTTACGGAGCTGATGTTAATACATACGTGTCAGCTCAACAGCTACTTAACATGTCCTCTGCACCTGTGTGCAATTGAGTTTGTCATCATTCCTCTAGAACACTGTTTCCTGTCTTCCAGTGGGCTGCAGTGTAAATGCCTGGTGGAAATACAGATGTCAAATGCAGGCTTATCAGCTACCTAGCCACCCCGCCCCCAACAGATGGAGACCATCACAGAAAACCACAACTAATAAAATTGCAGAGTTGTGGAGTTCAGTCCCAACCAGTATCGCTATAATAGAAGTCTTGCACCTAAGGCTCAGGAATTACTGGGAAAGAGAGAGTAGGAAGGATTTTAGAGCCAGGAAAAGGGAGAGTTTGCTGTAAGATTGTGTCTCCTACAAATGCGCAAAGCTACCCCCATGAAGTCTCACCAACATGGCTGCCTAAATATCAACTGAACAAGAACGACATCTAATGTGGAGGAAGGAAAATTCACCAGGCCTCACCCACAGAGAAAGAGCTGCAGACAACTAAGGACTCCTGAAAATAGGAGAAATAATTTTATCCAGGGAAGAGCACACCAAACGGTTATCTAATACTAAATGGTCAGCTCTGAAAGTATATTTACAAGTCATATTATATGAACTCAGCAGATTATATTTATGTTTATAAACACACACACACACATACACACACACACACACACACACACACACACACACACACACAAAGGTACCCCAATACAAAATGGAAAGAGAAACTCCCAAAGGTATTCTCTGATCTCCACACATACCCCATAATATGCCTTTGCCCAGTCATTCACAAATACATACACATACATGCCAGAAATGTTTAAAATGTTCCAATAACAAGAGCAAAAGGGAGAATTTTTTTTATCTTAGGGATTAAAAGAAGTTCTTCTAGATGCCTACAGGAGCCTAGAAAAGCAGGGGACTCTGGGGTTCTAATGGCATTCTACCCTTCCACTGTGCTTCCATTTAATCCTGATGATGCCACGTCACAGAGCAGACACCTAACAGTAGACAGTGCTGCTCTTTGTGACCAGTCATGATTACTATGCAATGGTATGTCCAAGTTATTGTCTCCTAGTCCCTTGGAAAGGCCCTAAGCTTTGTACAGTGTAGCTCCAGATAGAGACAGTGCTTGATAATTTTGTGATCAGTAGAAGTCAACTCCCTGAGGCCTAATTCATCCTAAAGTTGCTCGAAGTCACATGCGCATTGTCGAAGTTTGGAAGAAATAACCTAAAGAGACAAGACAGTGAGAGTTTTCAACCTCTGGGTCACAACCCCTTGTGCGAGTTGGAGGGGTGTGTGTGTGTGTGTGTGTCCAATTACCCTTTCACAGGGGCTGAATATCAGATACCCTGTACTTCAGATAGTAACAGTCCAATTCTTAACAGTAGTAAATTTGCAGTCCTGAAGTAGCAATGAGATTAATTTTAGGCTTGAGGGTCACCACAACATGACTCCCAGCGTTTGGCAGGTTGAGAAGCACCACCGTGGAGGCGATCAGGATCACGAAGCCATTGATGACTCTCGCCTTGTTTACTCGCAGTGCCCCTTCCCTGCCCACGGAATTCCAGCTTGCTCAGCTGCCTCATTCTGAACAATCTTCCTGGGTTTCACAGAGCCCCGTGGGGGAGTATGTGTAGTTTGATGGAACGGAGTTGTTTCTGTTTCTTCTCTGCTGGTGTGATAAAGCAATCTGACCAAAAGCAAGTCGGGAGTGGAAAGGATTTATTGGGTTTTATACTCACAGGCCAGTCAATTCCTCACTGTGGGAACATCGGGGCAGGAACTCAAGGTGGGAACCTGAGCTATCTGGCTCTCTGGCCTGTCTGCCGGCTTGAGCTTAACAATCTTTCTTATACAGTCCAGACCTACTTGTCTAGGGATGAGACTGCCAACTCTAGCCTGGCCCTCTCGTATCAGTCAGCCATCAAGACAATTGACCACAGACATGACCAGGAACATGCACATGCCAATCTGGTCTAGACGACTCCTCATTTGAGGTTCTCTCTTCCTAGGTGACTCTCCATTGAGTTGACAATAAAGTGGAACCAGCAAGAACTCATTGCTAAATTTCGGAATAAAAATAATGATAATCGGGCTCTTGAAGCTAACAAGAATGACACGATGCTATGTCACAAATGGGATACATCCAGTTCATTGGTGACAAAAAAAAAACACAGAAAAAAATCTAAATGGTCTCTGAGACGTTTTTCATATAGAAGAGCGTCCAACCCCTTCGTAATGTATTTTTGATGACTTTGGGAAGTACACTAGTTTCTCACAAAGTGATGGCCAGGGTAAAAAAACTACACAGAAATAGACGGAAGGACAGTCACCAGGCTGGTTTTATTTCACTTCAACAGTTTTCTGTAACAGCTCTAAACTAGCAACTTTTCAATTAAATCCAATCTGTCACAGTAGGAGAAACAAGTGTGGCCGACAATCCTAGGGAAGAGACTTGGCAGGGAGTGGCCACATTAGCATTTGAAACTGAACGTGCGTGTTGTTTGTTTAAAGTGTGGTTTGCATGGCTCTATGCATTTTCCTTCCTTTGTAGGCATTTATGCCATTAAGGTCCCCAGTCCCCAGTCCAGTGCAGAGAGCTCAGAACAGGATCTCCTCCTGTGTTTCTGGGCTGTCTTGGTGGCAGTAAAAGAGAAACTTAAACTCTGTCCCCCTGTCTGCTGGGTTAGGAGAATTTCCATCCCTGAAGCATTGCATCCAAATCGTCTCAGAGTCCAGTTCACGGCCAGCACTGGAAGGGTACATCTTGAGATTGCAGGAGCCTCTTAAACCATCCCACCACAAATCTATTAAGATATAAAAAGACAGGAAAGAATGCATTCATCCCTGCTTCAAACTGTAGTGACACGCCGCCACCACTGCAGTATAAAGTACCGTCTTTTCAAGGCTATTCTTAAGAGCTGGGGAATTGTACCTTTCAAGACATTCTACATTATTAACAAGGATGGGATCATAAAAGACAAAGGTTCATAAATGAATGCCATCAATATCTCCCAGGAGTGATATCGTCAATATCTCCCAGGACGAGACATAAGCTCTGTGTAGTTGGAAACATTCCTTTTACATTAAAAAAAATTTGCTTATTTATTTTTTGTGTCTATACGTCTGTGTTATGCACAGATACGTGGAAACCATGCCAGGCATGTAGAGGGCAGAGGATAACTTGTGGGAACTGGTCATTTCTTTCTGAACTTAGCTCATCAGTTTTGACAGTAACTGGCTTCTGGAATTTTATTTTGTTTTCCAGAAGTTAATTGGCTTTTATTGTTCATATCCTGAATATATAGGGAATTACAGAGAATATATTCATCTAGAAGAGAATGCATGCTTGTTTAAATTAGAAGCTATTTCTTCTTTTTCTCCTCTTCCTCCTCCTCCTCCTCCTCTTCTTCTTCTTTTAGAATCTCCATTTATTTCCTTAGTTAACTACAAATCTTATGCATAAAATAATACCGGCTGATACATGTGGCTGGACTCAGCTTTGTGGGGATGTGGCGTGATTTGTAAAATGTGTGAATGTGCACGAAAGGCACAGAAGAGAAGGCAATGATGCTGTTCTGTGCTGCTGAGTTTTGTTAGAGAACGAACTGGTCACCGAACACATCCTGAAGCGCTGGCCTCCAAACACCCACAGCAAGGAAACTGTGCTTTAGAGCACACTTCCGAAGGCGCCATAAGGTCTCTTCCAAGACACGAGCATAACAGTGGGTGATGCTGAATGCTACTGAGGAACTTGCAATATCTTGCGCATATGAACTGACTGTGTGACAGCATATATAAATATTTCATTTGATAAACATAGCTAGTTATCAGATCATAACGAACAGACCGAGAGAGCGACACAGGACCAGTTCCAAGAACACTGTGTAACAGGACATACAGCTGAGATGTAGTTTCCTCATACTTGGCGAGGTCTGAGCTCAGCAAACATCGTGCTCTTTCTTTATTCATTAATTAAGATTAAGATATTTTAGCATCACCAAATTGAGAACATTATATTGTCATGTTCAAGGATCAATGCCAAAAGAGAACTTGGAAACCCGAGTGTAAACGCCACCCGCTTCACAAGCTACTTCATGATATTTAGAATCTGTTGACAGTTCAAGATCTAATTTCCCTGAAATTAAATGCCCAATACATCGCTTTTGCATTATGGAGCGTAACGGATGAGACGAAAAGAAACAACACAAAGCACAATGACAATTTAAAAAAGTCAACAAAACTTCTTACTACAAAATTCTGAAGCCAACTGACTGTAATTTTTAGGAAAAATGAAAAAGTGAGAAGTGTTTAAATTTATGAAAACCAAGGACCTTTTACGGTTATTTGCTATGGTCCCCAATTTAGAGGGGATTTGCAAGTTCAGTCTCCCTTAGGTGCACTGCACGAAGATGACAAGACTCTATCCTCAGGTAAAGCAGGAGCCCCACCTCATGCTACTCTCCGTCATGTTGCTCTGACCTGTGTTAGAGCCTTTGCTTTTGACTCTGAAACAAGATCAGAGAGACAGCGTGGCTGAGTGCAATGAACCTAGCTTTCCAGTTCATGAGATCCGAGTTCAAATCTTGAGCCGGTCTCTCTCCCTTCATTTTGAAAATAAGAATAATGAGATTTTCCAAGAACAAAAAACAAAATGCGCATGATGCCTACAAAGCTAAGAAGTTCAGAAAATTATGCCGGGCGGTGGTGGCCCACACCTGTAATCCCAGCACTCTGGGAGGCAGAGGCAGGCGGATTTCTGAGTCTGAGGCTAGCCTGGTCTACAGAGTGAGTTCCAAGACAGCCAGAGCTACGCAGAGAAACCCTGTCTCAAAAAACCAAAAAAAAAAAAAAAAAAAAAACAACAACAAACAACAAACAAACAAACAAACAAAACAAAACAAAACAAAACAAAAAAACCCAAATCCTCCCCGCCCCAAAAAAGTTCAGAAAATTATGGACTTAACGAAAAACATGTCGAAGTCATCTTCATATCTTCAAGTTAGTTACTCAGAATGTACTCAATCAATGAGCAGGTGAAGGAATGAGTTAATGAGTTCAAAACAAAAGAATGTGAGACTGAATCAATGACAATGATAAGCACCTCTACTCAAAAAGAAGAGGGATCATACAAATATTTTCATGAGCGTTCTCAACCTGGTAGGAATATTTTATTTCCCTTTGGATTACAATTCACACAGCAAGTCTGTTCTTTCATTCTCTGTAGTATTTGGAAACATGACCCAGAAAATTAGAAAATCAAAATGCACACTGAATCATTCCAAAATGTATATCAGCTCAAGACTATCTAAATGGGAAATTCTAACTGAGCACCTATCAAAACAGAGCTGACTTGCAATACCTCTCCTCATATCATAGCTGAAAACCTCTCATAGGAATAGGTGATTTAATTAAATTTACCAAGAAGTGAGGGCCACGTGGCCTTTTACCTTGGTATTCTTTTAATTTTTTTTAATTAATGTGCACAAAGTTACCCTCTGCCCTGTACCATTTCAACAAGATGGTTAATCAGACTTTGGAAGTCTCCAGTATTAATTTTGCTAAGATATCCTTAGACTGGAGGACAAGGAGAGGTCAACTGTAGCCTGTGGGAATGCTAAAAGAAACACTGTCTATTGTGTCCCAAGAAGCTAAGTTTCTAGTCCCCAGAGGTCAAGATGTGCCAAGTGGAATTGTCCAAAACAATAGCTCTATGAGGTCTTTGGCTCCTCTAATTGCTAACAAATAAAACACAGAGAAGACCTTGTATGAAGCAATATTTATTTTTAAGTGTTCTAGCCTGAGAGGGAAAATAAGTCAGAGCTTCTCATTAGTAGTTCATACTGATTCCCCCTTCAAGGAAATAAGAAGGCAAAATGAGATGAGACACAATAAAACACAGCTTCATAGAAACATCTAGAGAAACGCTTCTAAAATATGGTGCTTTTTTATCATAGGAAAAATAGTCATAATAAACAAAAGAGAAAGGAATGGAAAGAATATAAGGCAAGGGAGAAAAGCAACCTCATAGCCTTGGCTGTGTACATAGAGTTTCTCTTGGTTTTCTATCTATTGCTATCATGAAAACAATGACGGAAAGCAACTGTGGGAACAAAAGGTTTATTTGGTCTTACACTTTCACAGCAGAGTCCTCAACCAAAGAAGTCAGATAGGAAATAAAGGCAGAAACATGGAAGTAAGAACTGAAGCAGAGGTGGCGGACTAGTGCTACTTGCAGTTTTGTTGTCCTTGGCTTTTGCCGCCATCTTTATTAGAAAACTCAAGAATACCTGCCCAGAGGCATCACTACCCACACTGGGTAGAACCCTCTCACATGAATCAGTAATCAAGACGTGCTCACCGATGTACCAACAAGCCAATCTGCCTAGGACATTTTACCAACAACCCAATCTGCCTAGGACATTTTACCAACAACCTAATCTGCCTAGGACATTTTATCAACTGCGGTTCCCTCTACCCGAATGAGTATGACTTGTGTCAAGTTGACACCAAGCTAGTCAGTACAGTTGATCTTGGTTATGTCTTTATGAGCTTAAAAATAGCAACTTAATTGAGACAAATGTAAAATGTATAGAAACATACCCAGCTGACTAAGTACTTGAAGGCTCACCATTCTGTTCTGTTCCTAGGACCGTCACTGATACTCTTGATCTCAAAACACTTTCTATCATCGTAAACTGGTCTCTCATCTGTGGAAATTCACACATATGAAGTAATTCAGTGTGCACCATCCCACGTACACCACCTTTATTCGGCCTGCTTGTAATAGTCATTGGATATATTGTGCCTATCAGAGATTTGCTCCATGTTGTACCCAATACAGACTCCATTGTAAGGATGTACCACAATTAGTTCTTCTGTTCCCAATTCATCAACTGTAGGGATCATCATTTTACGATTATGAACACAGTGTTATGGCATTTATTTACAAGTTTATGGTGCTGACGTGCTTGCGTTTATCTCGAGCAAACATCTAGAGGTGAAAATGGTAGGTTACATGACAAATGGGCATTTAACTTCCTGCCAGGGGACTGCCAGATTCTGCCGGGAAGCAGCTGTGCAGAGTTATGTTCTCAGTAGCTGTCATGGTCTTAACTCCGTTCCAGGTTCTTTAAACACTGACACCACCTATTGTTTCAACTTTAGCTGTGTGTGAATAATACACCTTGGATTTTGATTTGGAGATCACTCATGAGCAATGATGTTGTGGGTTGTCCTGATGCTGTTTGTATTCTGATGTTAATTGTGCTTCCTCCAGAGGGGTTTCCCCCGGGAAGGAGTGATCACACACTCAAGTGATTTCACATGAACCTTCTCCCCATTCTTACTGGTCAGTTAACGGCTGGAGCCTGTGATGGGGACAGTAGAAGGGACATAGAGGTTTGAGAGAGGGAAGGGAAGGGTAGGGGATGACAAAGGACAGAGGAAGAAGAGGTTGGAAGGAAGATGGAGCAGAATCGTATGGCCTGGGGAAGCGTCAAGTAGCAAGGGACTCATAGCTATGGAATAGATTAGTGTAGTGGTAGATTGCCCAATCTAGGCATACAGCTTATAAATAAAATAACTGAGTTGTGTGTTTTGGCATGGGCTTCTCGGGGTTGGAAGTTTACTACAACAAATGATATTGATATTTCTATTATTCCTAGAGTCATTTGTATATTTTATTTTATGAACTTTCTATTGGATCTCTGAACCATATTTGAAGGTTTTATTCAGTTTTAACAATTTTTAATATGTTTTGTATGAGTTACTTGTTTGAAATACATATTACCAATAGTTTCCCTGTTTTTGTAGCTTGCCTCTTAATTTCTAAATGTCTTTCAATGAATAAAAAATGTTATGGAGTTGGATATGGGTAACAATGCTCTATACATTTCAAAAACTGGAAACTGTTTTGAATGTTGTTACATTAAGAAAAGATAAATGTTTGAGTAAATAGATATACTTCACACAATTTTAAATATGGTACAGTATATATATTATGTGTATATAAAACAGTGTGAGCTCTCCCATTAATATGTAAACTTTCATGTTTATATACCAGAAATGCATTTAATTTGCATTTTAAGGAATCAAGGCTTTAACTTTGAGAAACTCATCCTGTGAGTATGCTTGAAAACTTCAATTTTGTAGCTTAAGCATTTTTGCTAACTTAGTCATAGCATAATAAATATTTTATTGTATATTTCTTTAAAAAGTAGTGGGAAAAGTTCAAAGCAACATTTTAGCCTTATTTATTGTTTTATTTTCATTTGTATTCAATTTATAATTTGTAGTACACTGTTTTTATATGAGTCATGTCTTATTTATTGCTAAGGATTCAGGTCCCCAAACAGTTAAGTATTTTCTAGATACTTTTATTTTTTTCAGACAGATTTCTACTTTAAATTTGTTATAGCCATAAATCATTGAACTACTTGGAAACAGTAAAGTCTTTTGTGTTCCTACAGATGGATTATGTTTGTGTATGCTATTTTAGAAGAAGCAGAGAAATTTAAAAATCTTTTTTTTTGCTTAAATTTCCAGCAGGTGAAATCCTTTTAATCTAAAATATCAATTATGAAAAAACAGGGCATGAAATTGACATTTCTTCAGGAACAGACACAATAAATCTAAGAATAAGGAATCAATCTTTAAATGGCACAGTGCATGATGAACTCTTGGGATTTAGCTCAGCATACTTTTAAGAAATCAACAAAATGAACTTTGCCAAGTCAATTTCACATTCAAATGTATGGTTGCTTTGTAGGATAATTTCATTCTTACATCTTTCAGTGACAATTTCATTTTGCCCAGTAACTTGTCTTCCACATGACTCTTTCTTTGGTATTGTGAACATGTGACAGAAAATCTAAACACATGGGTCTAACAGGAAGCTTTTCTGACCAGAGAAGTTAGTCGCTGTATTTATTTTACGTAATCTTCACTGTGCTGGTTGGTTTTGTATCAATTTAATACAAGCTAGAATTATCTGAAAGGAGAGAACCTCAGTTGAGAAAATGCCTCCACTAGATATAGAGGACATTTTCTTAATTAGAAATTGATTGGGGGGGTGTTCCCTGATTATTGTAAGTTGTGCCATGGCAGTTTTATAAGAGAGTTCCACAAGTGGGTTCTATAAGCGAGTAATATGGACAAGCCATGTGAAGCAATGCAGAATCCCTCCATAGCTTCTGCATTAGCTTCTGCCTCCAGGTTCCTGTACCCCTTGAGTTCCTGTCCTGACTTCCTTCAGTGATGAATCAGAATGTGGAAGTGTAAGCCAAATAAATACTTTCCTTCCCAAATTGCTTTTGGTCATAGTGTTTCATCACAGCAATGGAAACCCTAAGTAGGACATACACTAAGACTTTTTTATGATGTGGATAGTTTTTCAGAGAATACCCTATCATGCAACACAAAAGTCTAACCTCTAATTAATATCTCTGTCCTCTTTTTCTGTATCTCCATCTCTGTCTCTATCTATCTATCTATCTATCTATCTATCTATCTATCTATCTATCTATCTATCTCTGAATGTGTCTCCATGTGTCTCCATGTATAATAGGTCTGTTCAAGACCAACTTCAGGTGTGGTTTGTCGGGAGTCATTCTACCCACTTTGGTTTTTGAGACAACAGCTCTCACTGGGAGAGGTAGCTTACTAATCTGCTAACCATGATAGTCTGATGGGCCAGTGAACCTCATGCAGGTCTCCACCCACCCCCAGCATCTATGTATAGGCCATAACACCAAGATATTTTTGCCATTCAATTTATTGGAAATTACACACACACACACACACACACACACACACACACACACAGTGTTTAGATAAAATCCACCCATCATTTCTCCTCCTCCAGGGCTTTCCCTAGACCCTACCACCATCCCCTCCCAGATTCTCATTGTTCTCTCCATATTTTTTTAAAGTTGATTAAACTCATTTAATGCTGCTTGTATCTGTGTGGGTATACAGCCATCTAATCGAATGTGAATTGCTTTTCAGGTGCCACTTTTTGAAGAAAACAACTCTCCCTTGCCTACCTAGTATTTTTCTGCATGTTCTGGAGATCCCACCTGCTTCCTCCTGCTTGCCAGGCAGGCACAGATCTAGATCTATGTTCCTAGCTATCAGAGTACCCACTATCTCCCTAGCTCCTCATGAAATTAACTTAAAAGTGATGCCACCCTATACTGATAATTGTTTTTTTTCCATGCATTTCTGTGGTGTGTGTGTGTGGGGGGGGTGCATTTGTGAGTGTATGTATGTGTGTGTACATGTGTATCTGTGTGTGTAGGTGAAACTGCGTGTAAGTGTGGTGACCAAATATGAGAATTTGGAATGACTCGTGGGAGGGAAGTTGGCCTCCAAAAGGCTGTAAAGATTGTTGTTGGGAATGAAAACATGTCTTCCTGTCATGGCGGCCACAGGCACGGTCACTGACAACCGATCTCAGTGGATTCTGAGGACTCAGCTCTATCAGTGTATCAACCCAACCACAGGTGACCAACACAGTCGGGGCAGGCAGCAAAGACAACCAAACCAAGACAAACACATGAGCAACAGTCAAGCCAGGCTCTGCGCAGTGTTTTCTCACCAGTAGTGTCTCTTTGAGTATTGTCTGGGGTGGTACGCAGTTATCAGATCAGTCAGTCGGCAACAGAGAAAACTGACAGGAAGGAAGACAATTGAGAAGAATTTTTGTTTCCTTCTAAATTTAAATTAATGTCCTCCAACCACAGCTGGAATAGATTATTTTTGATTTTCAGTTCATAATTTGTTTCTTTGCAAGTTCCTATTATCAAAGTTTTTTTTTTTAAATCAGGGGGAAAAAGTACATGCATGCTTTCTACATGATGTAGGATGTGATTCTGCAGAGATGGCTTGCAGTGCATTTTGTTTTCTTCCTTCCTAGTGTATGGCAAGTGTCAAGTTGATCACAGTTATAAACAAGTGAATTTGCTGTGGTTTTGCTCTGCTCTACTTGATCTTTCTGGTTTTTCAAGCTAATAGCTTGTTTTGTTTTAAATGCTGTCTCTTTTTCAGACATACTTGTCTGTGCTATGTCCTCATAACACATCAGTGATGAGGAAATAGTATTATAGAGCTATCCAGTCATGGCAGGCAGCATAGAATGTAAAAAGGAATCAACTCCTGGGCTCACAGCTCTTGGCCACTCATTTAACAAGATGTGAGTAATTTGGTCTTCTCTGGACTCAGTTATTTATCCATTCATTTGTTTACAGTAATCACTTGATATATGTATGTTATATATCATACAATATGGATTATGCTATCTATGTTACATGAAGCACTCAATATATGTTCAAGAAATTAATAAAAGTTTTATAGATTAAAAAAAGAATAAAGAAAAGAAAATGTTCAAGAAATTCAATGTAATAAACAGGAAAAGAAAAGGAAACAAACAAAACAAAACAAAAATTCCTTCAAAAGGTTTAGAATCTATTGAGGAAATAGCTCAGTGACAGAGTATTTGCCTAGCATGTACACAGTCCTGGGTTCAATTCCCCATAACGCACACACTTTTTAATTAGTATTTTCAGACTTTTCTGTGATAAAAATCACTTTTTCTAGTTCACTATTCCTGTCTGAATTAGTCTAAATGTGTCTATTTGAGTCGCACTCTGTCTGTCATGTACTGAGATAAAAGCTATGAGCTACCACATCTAGCTTGTAAGGGAATTCCGGTTTCAATAAGCAACCAACCCAATGGCTTAGAGTTGAATTCTGAGTGGTTGTGCGGGACAAAGCCACCCAGGAGCCAATGTGAGGACTTGTTACTTGTTTTGGGGGCATAATGTCTCTATGTGTAATGATACAGAGAAGTGCAGGGTTGATATGCAAATTCAGTAATTGTTATATCCTGTCTAAGAAAGAGAAAGATACTTGTTCTCATTCATGTGTGGAAGTCACAAAAGTTGGTTTCACAGGAGCAGAGGGCGCCATGGTGATCTCTAAAACGAAGGAAGGTTATTGAGGTGGCAGAAGAGGGAGCTTGGATAACAAGGACCAAAGAGAGTCAGAGAAGAGTATGTTTTCATACAGGATACACACAGTTCCCAAGAATGGAAAGGACCAGAGAAAGGGAAAATAGAAGAAGCACAAAGAAATTGAACAATTATATTTACTAAAAATTGATCATGATACATGAAATGCATGGATTCCACACAGTGTCCCAGGAATGTGGACAGTTAGTAGATGTCAGCTAAAAACCCAGATGAGAAGATAGAAAGGAAAGTACTAATAACCTTGAACAAACTGCGATGCTCTTTGGGCGCAGGGCCTATGTCCCTCTGTGTAAAGTTTTCATGTCAGTGAAATACTGAGAGCTCAGTTTCCTGCTTGTTCAAAGCATCTCTCCTAAACATGGATCCTTCACCAGACCCATTAACTTGAGTTTATCTTGACAATCATCCCTGACGGACATTTGAGTTGTTTTACCTCCTGGGTATTATGAACATCTGTATATACATCTTTGATGTACATATATTTTACTTCTCTTGCACTCTTAATTAGGAGTAGGAATCCTGGGTCATGGGGATGGGGCTATTTTTGAGCTCTTGAGTATTGAAACTTGACAGACTCTTTTCCAAAGGGGTTCCCATTTGGCATTTAGTAAATGCTTTACATATTTTACCTCCATGTCAGGTTTCTTGAAGAATAGAAAATTTCTTGAAAATTACTTGGAAAAGTAATTTTGAAAAACTGAATAGTATTTCACATTCTGCTTTCTATATTCTGATACTATCTCCAGAGAATAAGTGACAAAAGTCAGGAATAGAAATATGGGCCTTCCCACTTTAGTCCCATTGCCAGCAAAAATGAGAATATCTGAAACTGGACTTCCCCTTCATGCATTTTCTGCATCTGTCCAATGCGAGTAATGCAGCATCTATTATATCTTAATGATCATGCAGTAGAATTGGTTTATAAATGTTTGGTGCAATTGTCGGGTTCCCATTATTGTTGCATCTACTTAATGAAACTTTCAGAACTTTACGTTTGAAATTCTTTGCTGTTTATTCTCTTAAAAATTTTTTTTTTCCGATGTCACATCCCCCAAACGTCAGTTTGAGTGTGCGTTAACTAACCAAGCACAATGATAAGAGTATTTTCTTTGTGCCTGGGGTGGGCAGGGGGGCGGGGAATAAAAACACCATTAAGTGAACTGAGAGCTAACTAGCAAATCTAACTGCTTTCTGGGGAAGAACTCTGTGTGCCCTCTGCTTGCCGGCACTATTCCTGGGTCCTCTCTGACTCACTTCCCTTATTGACAGCCGAGCAGGGTTGAAGGAACCTGACACAGAGAAAGACAAAGGATGTGGCGTGGCCAAGACCTGACATATGGAAGCCAGGGCAGCTGCCAACGCTCTCTGGGTAAGCCAGGCTGGGGTGCAGACTGAGGTGAGAGGACGAGCCTCTTCTGGAGGGCTGGACTTTTTTAAACTGGCTGTGTTCCTTTATGAGATGGAAAATAAGAAAGAATGCAACCTGGAGAGTGTGCTATTTCTGTGATTAAGAGGAGACAGAATCAAGAGAGAAGCACCATTCTTCAGACCGGGTTTGAATTACAGTGCCTCTTTAATTATCAGCTTTTATTTCTATTTATTTTACTATTTTTTTTTATTAATCCCATTCCTCAAAATATCTTCTTTCATTTGCACCAACTGGACAAATGAAATGGGACAATTTGTTTCCTTTTGTGCTTAGTAGACAGTGTTCCCTTAACACCGTGGGTCAACATGACCTTAACGTTCGTTTTATTATGATTTATACAATGGCATTTTCTAAGTTCCTCCTATTCCTTTGTGTTTATATAATTTTTAATAATCACTCACTGTAACTCAGTGGACCTTAACTCCTGTTTGCATAGGATCGAATTAAGAATCTTTAGCAATGATTTTTCTCAAATTTCTCAAGAACTGAAATTACTAAAAAAAAAGGGGGGGGTGGAGTGGGGTGGATGGTGAGATGGTGAAGGAGTTAACTCTTAACTAGTGTGGACTCACTAGTCCTTATAACTAAATAACAAAGATGTGCATGTTATGGTCTTACTGATGAGGAAGATGGGTGTATTAAGCTGAGGCTACAGTACATGGAAATACCAAGGAAAGTAACGCACTTCAAAAATATCTTTCTTTTGAGTCTGACTTCAGTGGTTCTCAGCATCAGTCCCTGGGGAACAGCAGTAGCCTAAGTTAAGAACTTGGTTGATGTGTGCACTCTCAGGTCACACTCACACCCTGGAATTGTCTTTAGGGCTGTGGTCCACCCACTTCTGCATTAACTATTCCATTGGGGACCTGGTGTTTGGCCACCAGTGCTCAGCTCATGGCTTTTCCCTCGGGCCCTAACAGTCAATCATCTGGTAAATGTTCACAGGTTCAACTGGCCACCACTTAAATGAGAATGTTTGGGAAGATTTATGCAGACAATGGGGTTTGTATAGGCTCCTCCAGTGACTAAGCAACCAGTCAGAACAGGTTAAAGAAGACTGTGTCTCAATCTTCATACTTTAGAGTCACCCAGACTGATTTCAAAACGCAGTAGTGTCAGGAAATGCTCCACCCTTACCCCCACTGGATGAGAACTTCTGGGCATGGAATCTTGGAGTTAGTTGGTTTTTTGGGGAGCACTGCCCCAGAGAATTCTCTTATGCATTTGAATTGAGGTTTTGTTTGTTTGTTTTCAGCTGAAGCCTTCTAAATAGACTAACTGATCTTTCAGCTTTTTTGTGCCATAATTCTTTATTAAAATTTAGGTAAAAAAAAATACTATCCACTTTCTACTTAGCATTTTTAAAATTAAGTTCAATCCCTCATGTAACAATTTTTACAGTGTGCTCTTAAGGTTGGTTAACTTAATGCGAGCCTGCTGTTACCAGAGGTGAGGTTGAAGAATGGGTGAGATTAGCATAAGCGAACCATGGGGAAAGTTCAGAAACAGAAGAACTGGCCTGATGGTAGGACTTCTTTCTGGCTGGTGAAGCCTTGTCAGGAGAGTATGCTTGTCTATGAACCCTTCTGAGGCTAATCCTTTGGGTGCAAACCAGATAAAGTAAAAATAAGACACACACTATGAGCCCACAGTTCTGTTAAGCAAAGCACACTGAAAACAATGTTGACTTTGTCTCTCATCAGAAACTGACAAGTGACAAGTTTAATTCCATTTTACAATTCTAGGACACAAGTAGTATTGCTATCTGAATGTATCAGATAAGTGAGAGGTTTAGCCAGACCTGTTTTCCCAAAGCCAAAAGTTACCAGGTTGTTCTCATCTCTTACCTTCTTGTTCTCTTGCGTCTCTTACTCTCTCCTCTCTCTCTTGCCTCTCTCCCTCTTGGGCTTTTCCCTTAATCCCCTCTCTCCACATGGTCATGGCCGGCCTCTGCTTCTCTACTTTTTCCTTCTCTCTGCCTTTCTTTACCTCTACTATCTTCTTAACTCCCCTCCCCATGGCCTGAATAAACTCTATTCTCTAAAAAATACATAAATAAATAAGAAGTTACCATGCTGGATTCAGCTCCTCATTCAATGCAAAATCTGTAATCCACCCCCCCAAAAAGAAAAATAAATGGAGCTTTACATTTTTAAAGTCTTTATAGATATATTTAGTCTCCTGAGAGTTCAAAAACAAGACACTATCTTCATAATGGCATTTTATAATTTGGGGGAGGGGGTGGTCAGAGAGCAGCAGCAATCAAGAGAGAAAAATATGCAACTTTTTATTAATAGAATAATTTTACAACATCGGAATAGCTAATATTGGTGGCTGTGGCAAGGTGTCAATGTGCAAGGAGTCTAAATTATCAGAATCCTAAAAGCTAGATCAAGGAGGTCACCACCATCTTGGCTCCGGTGACCAAGCAGCCAGCTTAGCCAGGTTCTCAGGGAACAAAAGAGTACAATACCACTCAGGACACAGTCTGTCTGGGTTCCTTCTGCACTTAGGAGCTGGGCAGCTCTACAGCTGTCTGGGCACATATCCTGAAAGGGAGCATTTGTTCTGCAGGGAGTCCTGTGCTTAGAGCTTAGAGGGAGTCCTGCTCTCAGAGACCTGTTCCACATCTGACACAGGGAAGATCCTGCTTCCTGATACTCTCTGGAGAACTGGCAGGAGCAGGTTATTTGTCCTGTGCCCCTTCTGACAAGGAGAAGAGCTTACATCCTGATACTTTCTAGAGAACAGGCAGGAGCACAGCATTCAAGAACTGACAGGAGCAGGTCATTTGAGAACTGGCACCTATAGATGCATTCGAACTGGTAGAAGCAGGGCATTCGAGAACTAGCATCAGCAGAGCATTTGAAGTCTGACAGCAGCAGAAGATTTGAGAAATAGCAGCCTGCAGGGCATTTGACCCTTGCCAAGTCTGCCACAGGAAAGACCCCATCACCTGATAATTTCTGGAGAACTAGCTGTTTGCAGGGCATTGGTGAGAAAAGGAATCTTAGGAGTACAGAAACACAGGCCAGCAGGACAGAAAAAAGAGACAGTAAAACCAGCTAACACCAGAGATAACGAGATGGCCAAAGGCAAATGCAATATCATTACCAACAGTAACCAAGGCAACATGGCACCATCAGAACCCAGTTTTCCCACAACAGCAAATCCTGCATACTCTATCACATCAGAAAAGCAAGAGCTAGATTTAAAATCACATCTCATATTGTTGATGGAGGGTTTCAAGAAGGACATAAATAATTCCCTTAAAGAAATACAGGAGAACATGGGTCAACAGGTAGAAACACAAAAATCCCTTAAAGAAAGACAAGAGAATATGGATCAAAAGGTAGAAGGCCTTAAAGAGGAAACACAAAAATCTCTTAAAGCAATATGGGAGAACATGAGTCAACAGGTAGAAGCCCTTAAAGAGGCAATACAAAAATCCCATAGGGAATTATGGGAGAACATGGGTCAACATGCAGAAGCTCTTAAAGAGGAATCACAAAAATCCCTGAAAGAAACACAGGAGAACATGGGTCAACAGGTAGAAGCCTTTAAGAGGAATCCCAAAAATGCATTAAAGAAGTTCAGGAAAAAGCAAACAAGTGAAGGAACTGAACAAAACTATCCAGGATCTGAAACTGGAAATAGAATCAACAAAGAAATCACAAAGTGAGACATCTCTGAAGATATAAAACCTTGGAAAGAATTCAGAAGTCATAGATGCAAGCATCAACAACAGAATACAAGAGATAGAAGAAAGAATCTCAGATGCTGAAGATTCCATAGAAAATAGTGACTCAACAGTCAAAGAAAATGCAAAATACAAAAAGCTTGTGACCCAAAACATCCAGGAAATCCAGGACACAATTAGAAGACCAAACCAAAGGATTATAGGTATAGAAGAAAGCAAGGATTTACATTTTAAAGGCCCAGTAAATATCTTCAACAAAATTATAGATGAAAACTTCCCTAACCTAAAGAAAGAGATGCCCATGAACATACAAGAAACCTACAGAACTCCAAAAAGATTGGACCAGAGCAGAAATACCCCTGTCACATAATAATCAAAACACCAAATGCATTAAACAAAGAAAGAATATTAAAAGCAGTGAGAGAAAAAGATCAAGTAATGCTTAAAGGCAGCATTACCTATCAGAATTACACCAAACTTCTTACCAGAGACTATGAAAGCAAGAAGAGCCTGGGAAGGTGTCATACAGACACAAAGAAAACATAAATGTCAGCCCAGACTACTATACCCAGCAAAATTTTCCATTACCATAGACAAGAGAAAACAAGACATTCTATGACATAAGCAAATTTATGCAATATCTTCCCACAAATCCAGCTCTGCAGAGGACACTGGGTGGAAAATACTAACACAAGGCAGCAAACCACACCATAGAAAAATCAACACGGTAATCTTTCAACAAACCCAATAGAAGATAGATACACAACCAGAATTTCAACTTTAACTAAGAAGATAACAGTAAGTAACAATCACTTTTCCTTAATATCTCTTAATATCAATGGTCTCAATTCCCCTATAAAAAGACATAGACTAAAAGACTGGATACATAAACAGGACCCAACGTTTTTCTGCATACAAGAAACCTGCCTCAGTGACAAAGACAGTCACTATTTAAGAGTCAAAGGTTGGCAAACAATTTTCCAAGCAAATGGTCCCAAGAAACAAGCTAGAGTGGCCATTCTTATATCAGATAAAATTGACTTTCAGCCAAAAGTTGTCAAAAAAGATAAGGAGGGACACTTCATACTGGTCAAAGGAAAAGTCTACTAAGATGAACTCTCAATTCTGAACATCTATGCTCCAAACTGAAGGGCACCCACATTCATTAAAGAAACTTTAATAAAGCTCAAAGCACACATTGCACCCCACACAATAATAGTGGGAGATTTCAATACCCCACTCTCAAAAATGGACAAATCATGGAATCAGAAGCTAAACAGAGATACAGTGAAACTAACAGAAGTTATGGACCAAATGGATCTAACAGATGTTTATAGAACATTCCACCCTAAAGTAATGAATATACCATCTTTTCAGCGCCTCATGGCACCTTCTCAAAAATTGAACATACAATTCGTCCCAAAATGGGCCTCAACAGATACAGAAATATTAAAATTATTCCATGTATTTTATAAGATCACCATGGCTTAAGGCTGGTCTTATGCTCAAACAAAAGCAATGGAAAACACACATACACATGGACCTTGAACAATGCTCTCCTCAACAATAGCTTGGTCAAGGAAGAAATAAAGAAAGAAATTAAAGACTTCTTAGAATTTAATGAAAATGAAGACATATAATACCAGCATTTATGGGACACAATGAAAGCAGTGCTAAGAGGAAAACTCATAGCTCTGAGTGCCTCCAAAAAGAGATTGGCGAGAACTTACACTAACAGCTTGACAGTGCACTTGAAAGCGCTAGAACAAAAGGAACCAAATATCCCCAAGAGGAGTAGATGGCAAGAAATAATCAAACTTAGGGCCAAAATTAACCAAATAGAAACAAAAGAATTATACAAAGAATCAACAAAACAAGGAGCTGGTTCTTTGAAAAAATCAACAAGATAGATAAACCCTTAGCCAGACTAACCAGAGAGCTCAGAGACAGTATCCAAATTAATAAAATCAGAAATGAAAAGGGAGACATAACAGAAACTGTGGAAATTAAAAAAAATCACCAGATCCTACTACAAGAGCTTATACTCAACAAGGTTCAAAAACCTGGATGTAATGGACAACTTTCTAGATAGAAACCAGGTGCCAACGTTAAAACAGAATCAGATAAATCATCTAAATAGTCACAAAAGTCCTGAAGAAATAGAAGCAGTCACTAATAGTCTCCCATTAAAAAAAAAAAAAAACCCAGGACCAGCTGGGTTTGGTGGGGAATTCTATCAGATCTTCAAAGAAGAGTTAATACTGATACTCTTCAAACTTTTCCACAAAATAGAAACCCAAGGAACACTACCCAACTCATTCTATGAAGCCACAATAATGCTTATACCTAATCCAAACAAAGACCAAACAAGGAAGGAGAACTTCAGACCAATCTCCTTCATAAACATTGATGCAAAAATATTGAACAAAATCCTGGCCAACCGAATCCAAGAATGCATCAAAACTATAATTCACCACGATCAGGTAGGCTTAATTCCAGGGTTGCAGGGCTGATTCGTATACAGAAATCTGTCAGTGTAATCCACTACATAAACAAACTAAAGGAAAAAAAACCACATGGTCATTTCATTAGATGCTGAAAAGGCTTTTGACAAAATCTAGCATCCCTTCATGATAAAAGTCTTGTAGAGATTGGGAATCCAAGGGCCATACCTAAACATAGTGAAAGCAATATACTGCAAACCGGTAGCCAACATCATGTTAAATGGGGAGAAACTTGAAGCAATCCCACTAAAATCAGGGACCAGACAAGGCTGTCTACTCTCTCCCTATCTATTCAATATAGTACTTGAAGTCCTAGCCAGAGCATTCAGGCAGAAAAGGAGGTCAAAGGTATACAAATTGGAAAGGAAGAAGTCAAATTATCACTATTTGCAGATGATATGATAGTATATTTAAGTGACTCCAAGACTTCCACCAGAGAACTCCTAAAGCTGATTAAAAAAAAAAAACTTTAGCAAAGTGGCTGGATATAAAATTAACTCAAGCAAATCAGTAGCCTTCATCTACTCAAAGGATAAACAAGAGGAGAAAGAAATTAGGGAAATGATATCCTTCACAATAGTCCCAAATAATATGTCAAACCTAGGTGTAATCCTAATGAAGCAAGTGAAAGGTCTATATGGCAAGAACTTTAACTCTCTGAAGAAAGAAATCGAAGAAAGACTCAGAAGGTGGAAAGATCTCCCATGTTCATGGATTGGTAGAATCAATATAGTAAAAAGGGCCATCTTGCTGAAAGCAATCTACAGATTCAATGCAATCCCCATCAAAATCCCTAATCAATTTTTCATAGATATAGAAAGAGCAATACTCAAATTCATCTGGAATAAAAAAAAAAAAAAAACAGGATAGCAAAAACTATTCTCCACAACAAAAGATCTTCTAGGGGAAATCATTATCCCTGACCTTAATCTCTACTACAGAGCATTAGTGATAAAAAGTGTTTTGTATTGGTATGGAGACAGGCAGGAAGATCAATGGAATAGAATTGAAGACCCAGAAATGAACCCACACATGTATGGTCACTTGATATTTGATAAAGGAGCTAAAAACATTCAGTGGAAAAAATATAGCATTTTTTATTGGATATATTATTTATTTACATTTCATTTCCCTTTTCCTGGTTCCCCACCCCCAAAGGTCCCACATGTTCTTTTCCCTCCCTGTGTTCCCCCATCCACCCCTTCCCACTTCCCTATTCTGCTATTCCCCTACACTGATGCATTGAGCCTTTCCAGAACCAGGGTCTACTCCTTCCTTCTTGTCAGACATCATTTGGTATGTGGATTGTGTCTTTGGTGTTCCAAGTTTCTAGACTAATATCCACTTATCAGTGAGTGCATACCATGGGTATTCTTTTGAGACTGGCTTACCTCACTTAGTATGATGTTCTCCAACTCCATCCATTTCTCTAAGAATTTCATGAATTCATTGTTTCTAATGGCTGAATAGTACTCCTCTGTGTATATATACCACATTTTTTGTATCCATTCCTCTGTTGAGGGGACATCTGAGTTCTTTCCAGCTTCTGGCTATTATAAATAAGGCTGCTCTGAACATAGTGGAACATGTATCCTTATTGCATGCTGGGGAATCTTCTGGGTAGAGGCCCAGGAGTGGTATGGCAGGGTCCTCCAGAAGTATCAAGTCTAGTTTTCTGAGGAACTGCCAGACTGATTTCCAGAGTGGTTGTACCAGCTTGCAGTCCCACCAGCAGTGGAGGAGTGTTCCTCTTTCTCTACATCCTCGCCAACACCTGCTGTTTCCTGAATATTTAATCTTAGCCTTTCTGAATGGTGTGAGGTGAAATCTCAGGGTTGTTTTGATTTGCATTTCCCTAATGACTAAATGATGTTGAACACCTTTTAAGGTGCTTCTCAGCCATCCGAAGTTCTTCAGGTGAAAAGTCTTTGTTTCACTCTGTACCCCATTTTTGATAGGGTTATTTGGTTTTCTTGGGTCTAACTTCTTGAGTTCTTTGTATACATTGGATATTAGCCCTCTGTCAGATGTAGCATTGGTGAAGATCTTTTCCCAATTTGTTGGTTGCCGATTTGTCCTTTTGACAGTGTCTTTTGCCTTGCAGAAACTTTGTAATTTTATGAGGTCCCATTTGTCTGTTCTTGATCTTAGAGCATAAGCTATTGGAGTTCTATTCAGGAACTTTCCCCCTGAGCCAATGTCCTCAAGGGTCTTCCCCAGTTTCTTTTCTATTAATTTTAGTGTGTCTGGTTTTATGTGGGGGTCCTTGATCCACTTGGATTTGAGCTTAGTACAAGGAGATAGGAGTGGATCAATTCTCATTCTTCTGCATGTTGACCTCCAGTTGAGCCAATACCATTTGTTGAAAAGGCTATCTTTTTTCCACTAGATGTTTTCAGCTCCTTTGTCAAAGATCAATTGGCCATAGATGTGTGGGTTCAATTCTGGGTCTTCAATCCTATTCTATTGATCCACCTCCCTGTCGCTGTACCAATACCATGCAAATGCTTGCCACCTGAATCCAAGAACACATCAAAATGATCAATCACCATGATTATGTTGACTTCATCCCAGGGATGCAGGAATGGTTCAATATATGGAAATCCATCAATGTAATCCACTACATAAACAAACTCAAAGAAAAAAACCACATGGTCATCTCATTGGATGCTGAAAAAGCATTTGACAAAATTCAGCATCCTTTCATGCTAAAAGTCTTAGAAAGAACAGGAATTCAAGACCCATACCTAAACATAAGTAAAAGCAATTTACAGCAGACGAGTATCCAATATCAAAGTAAATGGAGAGAAACTTGACGCAATCCCACTAAAATCAGGGACTAGACAAGGCTGCCCCCTTTCACCATATCTTTTCAATATAGTACTTGAGGTACTAGCTAGAGCAATTGACAACATAAAGAAGTCAAAGTGATACAAATTGGAAAGGAAGAAGTCAAGCCATCACTATTTGCAGATGATATGATAGTATCCTTAAGTGACCCAAAAACTCCACCAGAGAACTCCTACAGCTGATAAACAACTTCAGCAAAGTGGCTGGTTATAAAATCAACTCAAGCAAATCAGTAGCCTTCCTATACTCAAAGGATAAGCAGGCTGAGAAAGAAATTAGGGAAATGACACCCTTCACAATAGCCACAAACAATATAAAGTATCTTTGTGTGACTCTAACCAAACAAGTGAAAGATTTGTATGACAAGAACTTCAGGTCTCTGAAGAAGGAAATGGAAGAAGACCTCAGAAAATGGAAAAATCTTCCATGCTTGTGGGTTGGCAGGATTAATATAGTTAAAATGGCAATCTTGCCAAAAGCAATTACAGATTCAACACAATCCCCATCAAAATCCCAAGTCAGTTCTTAGAGTTAGAAAGAGCAATTCTTAAATTCATCTGGAATAACAAAAAAACCAGGATAGCTAAAACCATTATCAACAGTAAAAGAACTGCTGGGCTAATCAGTATCCAGGACCTCAAGTAATACCACAGAGCAGTAGTCTTAAAAGATAGCATTTTTAACAAATGGTGATGGATCAACTGGAGATCTGCATGCAGAAAAATGCAAATTGACCCATTGTTATCTCCTTGTACAAAATTCAAATCCAAGTGGATCAAGGATCTACACATAAAATCAGATACACTGTAGCTTATAGAGGAAAGTGGGGACGAATCTTGAACACGTGGGCACAGGGGAGAAGTTCCTGAACAGAACACCTATGGCTTATGCTCTATGAACAAGAATTGACAAATGGGACCTCATAAAACTGCAAAGCTTCTGTAAAGAAAAGGACACAGTCAATAGAACAAACCGGCAAACAACAAATTGGGAAAAGATCTTTACCAACCCTACATCCAATAGAGGGCTAATATCCAATGCATGCAAAGAACTCAAGAAGTTAGTCTCCAGAGAGTCAAATAACCCTATTAAAAATGGGGTACAGAGCTAAACAGGGAATTCTCACTTGAGGAAACTCAAATAGCTCTAAAGGACCTAAAGAAATGTTCGGCATCTTTAGTTATCAGGAAAATGCAAATCAAAACAACACTGAGATTCTGCCTTACACCATTCAGAATGGCTAAGATGAAAAACTCAGGGGACAGCAGATGCTGGCCAGGATGTGGAGAAAAAGGAACATTTCTCCATTTTTGGTGGGATTGCAAACTGGTAAAACCACTCTGGAAATCAGTTTTGTGATTCCTCAGAAAATTAGACATAGTACTACCAGCAGACCCAGCTATACCACTCTTGGGCATTTACCCAGAAGATACTCCCACATGTAATAAGGACACATGCTCCACTCTGTTCATAGTTGCCTTATTTATAATAGCCGGAAGATGGAAAGAATCCAGATGTCCTTCAACAGAGGAATGGATACAGAAACTGTGGTATATATACACAATGGAGTACTATTCAGCTATTAAAAACAATGAATTCATGAAATTCTTAGGCAAATGGATGGAACTAGAAAGTGTCATCCTGAGTGAGGCAACCCAATCACAAAAGAAGACACATGGTATGCACTCACTAATAAGCGGATGTTAGCCCAAAAGCTCAAATTAAACAAGTTACAATTCACCAAGCTCAAGAAGAAGGAGGACTTAAGTGAGGTTGCTTTGGTTCCTCTAAGAAAGGGAATAAAATAGTCACAGGAGCAATAAGGGAGACAATGTGTGGAGCAGAGACTGAAGTAAAGGCCACCCAGAGACTGCCCTACCTGGGGATTCATCCTATAAATAGTCAACAAACCCCCAACACTACTGTGGACTACAAGAAGTGTATACCAAAAGGAGCATGCATGGTTGTCTCCGAGGACCCCTGCCAGAGCCTTACAAATACAGAGGCAATGCTAGCAGTCAACTATTTGACTGGGCATGGGGTCCTCAATGGAGGAGCTGGAGGATGGTCCAGAGGAGCTGAAGGGGTTTACAGCCCCATGGGAAGAACAATGATTTGGGCCACCCAGACACCCCAAGACTCCCAGGGACTGAACCATCAACCAAGAGGCACACATGGTTCCAGCCAAAAATGTGGCAGAGGAAGAAGACCTTGTTGGGCATCAGTGGGAGGAATGGTCCTTGGTCAGGTAAAGGCTCAGCAGAGACTTGAACAAAGGGAATTGGGGGTTGGGGGGCATGAGTGTGTTGGGTGGAGAGGCATATATGTGGAGGCAGGGGGACAGAGGAAGGGGAGGGGTTGGTGGGTCTTAGGGGAGGGGGGATATCTATCGAGAAAGGTTTTACCATTGGCAAATGTAAATGAAGATGATATTCAGTAAAAACAAACAAATAAATAAATAAATAAATAAATAAATAAATAAATAAAGTTAAATCAAGCCAAAACAGTCAGCCAGTGGAACTAATGATACATTTAAAAGACACAAGAAGGGGGCATGGCAAGTGTATGAACTTACTGAGGTTAATCACAGAACAGTTGCTTAGGAACAAGTCAACGAGACCCAGGATGGTCGGCGTTTGCCATGCATTAAAAGCTGGACCAGAGGGGAGACATCCTTCAAGTACATACAGTTCATGATTTAAAAGAACATTATCCTTGAATTTGCTAAATGTCAGGGTCAACTTTCTACTCTGGCATCATGTTCAAACCTGTTACTTCAGTCACAATGTCTTGAGTACTGTGCTAAGAGTCTCATTGTACAGTCTATGGGTACTCTCCTATGAATATTCAGATTAAAATAAGCCTTGGTGTTTGTCTTTGTGTCTGTGACAGAATTACAGAAAAATAATACATCAGATAGATGATAAACAATTATTGAATTCTTATTTTATGATTTTTTAAAAAATTTATACATACTTTTTTTCTTGGATTTTTGAGACAGGGTTCCTCTGTGTAGCCCTGGCTGTCCTGGAACTGGAACTCATTCTGTAGACCAGGCTGACCTTGAACTCAGAAATCCACCTGCCTCTGCTTCCCCTGCTGGGATTAAATGCATGGGTCACCACCGCCCAGCTTTCTACATACTTCTTGACTACCCTGCAGTAACCGTAGTCGTGTTCTAGTTTGCCTTCTCCTGCTGTGATAAATACTGCAGGGCAAAGCAGTTTGGAGAGGAAGGGTTTACTTTAGCTTATATGGTATAGAGCCCTTCACGAAGGGAAGTTAAGACAGGAACGCAAGGCAGGAACTGGGAGGAAGGAACTCAAGCAGAGACCATGGAAGGATGCTGATTACCTCATTGGTTCGTTCCCTGTGAATCGCTCGGCTTGCCCTTTATACACTGCACAACCACCCACAGTAGGCCGGGACCTCCGTTCAAAATCAGCAATCAAGAAAAGAGCCACAGGCTTGCTGAAAGGCCGGTCTGATGGGTTCATATCATCTCAGTGCTGCTTTCTTCTTTCCAGATGACTCCAACATGTGTCAATTTGAGGGCAAAAATGTCTGTCCGACCTGTCCACTCCGTAAAGCAGGTAGTCGTGACACCCCTTGTAATGGTAAGGAAACAGATGCATGGTTTTTCAGAATTTCTCCACAATCGTGCTGGTAGAAAAGGGCAATTCAAGAATTTTGAATTTAGAGCTGGAGAGATGGCTCAGTGGTTAAGAGCACTGACTGTTCTTCCGAAGGTCCTGAGTTCAAATCCCAGCAACTGCATGGTGGCTCACAACCATTCACAATGAGATCTGACGCCCTCTTCTGGTGTGTCTGAAGACAGCTACAGTGTAGTTACATATAATAAGTAAATAAATCTTTTAAAAAAAACCGAATTTTGAATTTGGGTCTCTCTTTCCTTGGGATAGAGTAGGTTATGTGTGGTAACAATCACTCCTTTCCTCCCTACAAAATTCTTGTTTGGGGGACAAGTCCTCATTGTGGCAGTTCCAAGTTCCAGGCTGCTTTTCCCTGGAACCACTTCCAGCCCACATGAACCTCCATATTAAAGATAACGTGGGCTCCTGAGCATAACGTGACAATGCATCATGACACGCAGACTTCATGCCCAGTCATACTTTTCTGTTCAGTAAGTCATGTGTTCAGAGCTAACTTCAAGGAGATATATTCTTAAAGGCAGAAGAGAACTCCATACTATGGAAAAATCTCCAAAGTCTCTTTCAATAATGTACAATGTTTCAACCTGATGGATACACAGTCTTTACTTAAAACACTTTTAAAAGATAAAAGATGTTGGAAATTTGTTCTAAATATGAATTAATAGAGACTTTATATAAAAGACAAACACTTTATGTTAAAAAAAATTAAGAGAGGGGCAAAAACATTTGAACAAAATGAAGAGAAAGGCAATTTCTGTCTGCGGCAATTATGAAAAGTGTTAAGAATTCATATTGCGTTTTGTATTGGGGTGAATTTTGTTGGAAGATGTGAAGATGAAAGGTCTAGGTGAAAAAAACGAACAGGCGTGAATGTGTAATAGTATGTCTTATGGCAGGATACTGAAGAAATTGCTCCTCCTGCCACAGGCAGGCCAAGTACCCCCTTAGTGGTGTTCACAAGGGGCAGCTAATCCACTGGCTGGTGAACTGAGAGTGGTTTTCTGCTCTGCAGGGTTCTTGTTTTCACAGTGAGTTCATTAGCATATCTTATCCCAGTCACAACAAAGTGCTTTTTTTTTTTTTTTAAATCTAAGCATGGTGGTACATGCCTTTTTATTTTTTCATTTTTTTATTCTATATGCTTTGTTTACATTCCAAAGGCTTTCTCCTTTCCCAGTTCCCCTCCCCCCCCCACCATATGTCCCATAAGTCCTCTCCCCCCAACTATTCCCCAATCACCCCACCGCCACCATTTCTCTGTTCTGGTACTCTCCTACAAAACTGGATCCAATCTTTTCAGGCCCAGGGTCCTCTCCTTTCTTCTTCTTGGGAATCTTTTGTTTTGCTAATTGTGCCTTGAGTATTTAGGGCTTCTGGGCTCATTAATATCCACTTATCAGTGATTGCATTTCATGTGTATTCTTTTGTGATTGGGTTAACTCGCTTAGGATGTTATTTTCCAGATCTAACCATTTGCCTACAAATTGCATGAATTCATTATTTTTAATTGCTGAGTAGTATTCCATTGTATAAATATACCACATGCCATGGACTGAACCCATCTTGTTTGTATGTAAAGACCCATAAGCCTAGGCTGGAAGCTTCTAGCCTCTGAACAATCTGCTCTTTCAAGCTGACTGATTCAATGTGGCTTCTCTCAGCTTCTCACTGAATTGTTCTGCTTCACCTCAAATTAACTCTGCTAATCTATTCTAATCTTCTGGATCCTTCTTCTTCTCTGGTTCAACTGCCTCTGCTGACCAGCATTGAACTGCATGAACTTATGAATGAACTCAACTCCATTGCACTGTACTTACTGCATCAACCAACTGACTTTCAACTGTCCCTTCTCTCCCTGCACTGCTATAAAGTAGCCTTTCTTTCCTGTGCTATTCCTGAGAATGGGGTATATTCTATCTCTGACTTATTCTGACAAATACTTCCCTGATTTGTCACTTTGTCTCTTCCCCATTGAAATGTTGCTTTCATACATTGCTACTTCCTTCCTCAAACTTACTTTACCTACAGTCTTTGGGATTAAAGGTGTATACTAGGGTGTGTCTGTATTCCAGCCAGATCATCCATGCTACTGGATTAAAATTCCTCTACTATATTGGAATAGAGCCTTAGGACCCCAAATCAGTATTTGCCATCAAATTACAGGTAATTATGTACCCTCCAGGAGCATATCTAACTGCTCCAAAATTCCTTCCAACCCATGCCCAGTGGTAAGCCTGGAAGAAATGGCCACTCGTGTGACTGGAAAGGGCAACTACCAGAACATTCTAAGAAATGATGTCAAATCTCTTGAACTTGAGCAATCATTCTGGGATGATGACTTTCAGAACATCTTCCAAGAGCTAATCATTACCACTTCTCTACAGAGTTTACACAAGTCTGTCTTTGTCCCATCTCTCAACCTCATGTAACGCTAGGACCTCTGCATCTTCCCATACACCCTTCTCTCCTCTTCTCCCAGGCCATTGCTGGAATTGACAGGCTCCTGTTACTCATCCTCTTCCAGTGCCTTCAGAGGGAACAGAAATTCCTCATGCTTGTTCAGAATCAGTTCCTGCTCCTCCTCACTACAAGCAAAACCCATTTCCATTCTTGTTCTTACACAGTATATATTAGTGTGCTCAATAGTATTGTCATGTATGTACAGTGTGCAAATCATTCTTATCATCAAGCTTCACATTAATGGTATCATAGACTATGTATCAACATGAATTTCCCCTTACCGTCAATGTTTTCGATTTGGTTGTTTAAGCAGAAACTATATTCAAATGCTTTGAAATTATGATTCACTGGCTCATTTTCAGTGACAAGAGTTTTATTTTCATTTTTTTTCCTCCACTGAAACCAATGCTATTTATTCAACCAACAGAACCTAGCAGTAGTTGGCAGAGTCTTAGGCATTGGGACCATAGTGGCCATTGAATGATTTTGAGTCATCCACTTAAATCTCTGATCTCACATGAATAAGTTTTTGACAATGGAGAGATAGACCACATAGAATGTATAAGCATATTAGCTACATGGTGAAGTGACACAAAGTTTTTTGAGAAAAATAAGGTGGAAGAGGGGACTGTTTATGGTCAGACTTGCAATTGCTAGCCTAATGACCAAAAAGCCTCTCTCTCTGTCTCTGTCTCTGTCTCTGTCTCTGTCTCTGTCTCTCTCTCTCTCTCTCTCTCTCTCTCTCTCACACACACACATACACAAAAGTATATATATTATATATATAAAATGTATAATATATTCATAATATATATAACATATATAAATTTAGATAGGGGTTCTAATAGTACATATATTAAACTATTATATATTAAATATATAATATGTAGTATATAATATACAATTATAATATGATACATGCATGATACTTGATATAGATACAATATTTATAATTATGTAATATAAATATATTATTACTTTTTACTATATTTACTAAATATATTATGTTAGTGAGCTAAAGGAGAGGCATTGCAGATCTTTAGGAATGGAACATTCTGGTCAGAAGTAAAAGCAAATGAAAGAGACACATGCATGTTCACAGTCATGTGTCACCAGACACACATGCATGTTCGCAGTCATGTGTCATCAGAGTCCAGAAAAGTCAGGTGGGAGAGCGAGGGAGAGCAGCCTCAGTCCGCTCAAATAAACATCATAGAGTATGGAACACTCTTAAGACCTCGACTTTTGTTCAAGGCAGACAGGAGATTTCCAAGCTACTTTAAACCAGGAAGTAATAGGATATGAGTGGCCACATCACACATGTACATTGAGACCAGACTATTGGAGGGCTGCAGTAAACTCGTGGGCACCCCTGTGGAGCTGGGGTGAGAGATGATACCCCTGGGGCCCGGAGAGGTTAGGTGTGGGAGCAATGAGAGGCTGAGCAGGGAGGAACAGGGTTTACCATGAACGGGAGAATCAAATTTGGAAACGTCAAGCGGGCATTCCAAGTCGGCAACTAAATGTGTTCAAGAGAGAACTCTAAAACCAGGTATAAACTCAGGGATCAGCAAGTGATGGGGAATAGACTTGCCTCCTGCTCATAGATTATTTCACCACAGAGTACATCAGCTCAAAAGGAAAGTTAAAGGCTGAACTCCAACCCTCCCAGTTTGTGGGTGGATGCCTATAGTGCCCCTGAATGTTGGTTCAGATGCATATTCTATAAAGTTAACTGGTTGATTTTTCCATCCGAATAGTAAGGTACTGATATTGGTCTTAGTTACAGGACTGTGATCATGTAAAATTCTAGGTTTAATGCTTGAAACAAGTTCCAAGCAACGACAGTGATATCTTTCAAGCCTGCCCCATGCTCCTGAATTAGATGAGTCTGAGTTGCCTTTTAATGATCCAGACCCCACAAATACTCACTTTAAAATTCTAGAACATGTCCTTGCCCATACCATTAGCTCCAGTTACCCATGTATTGTTTGTATATGCATACATATACATATACAGAGATTGCATATGCATATGTACACACAAATATATGGAAATAGGTATTTATCTTTATCTTACACTTTTCTCTGTGTGCTTGAGTCAGAAGAGGTGTGTCAAAGAATACCTTTGTTTAACCACCTTTATTTTTTTGTTTCCAGTTCCCCTCCCCCACCATCCTTTTTCAGCGTCAGCACTACAGCACTATAGGCTTCTCCCTACATAGAAAAACCCTTTTTGGTCATTGGAACTATTCCGCAATCTATCGCAAATGCTCTGACCCACTGAGTTGTCTCCTCCCCCTCCCAGTAGTCTTTCATAGTATCACGTTGGCAGGAGTTCAGAACTGTATTCTGAAAAGTAACAGTCTGGGACCATACAAATAATATATGTATTTGCTATTTCCTATTAAAAAAACAAGAATGAAGTAGCTATGTAAAAATGTCTAGCTCTGTTTTGGTGGTGTGGATTTAGTGTTTGATTTAGCATAAACATGGTCTTGTTTATGAAACATTGATCTTAAAACAAATAAAGACATAAACAAATAGCCTCCAAAACAGCTAGGGCTGAAACTATTTGTGGTTAATGGCAGTGTATATTTGTAAACCCTGTAAGATTTTGGAAGATAGCTTTTCAGAAATCAGTGGCCTCTTGCTATCTCTACCTCATCTCCCCCTGGATCTATTAATACCTTGGGGTCTAGTCTACTATGAACCTTAAATATTTGAGATTGTCATCTTTAATGTGACAGAGAAGCTAATCACATTGATAGTTCTTCAACCATGTATCTGTGCACCTGATTCCCCTCAGAAAACACAACAAAATTGTGCTTTTCAGTTTCAAAGAACCAGGAAGACGAACAGGGTGACATTAAGGAAAAGGTGAAGGCAGACTGTGGCAAAAATATTGTCTTACAGAGTAGAATTGTATTTCTGAATCAAAGCTCAGATTCTAGCATCTTTTCCTAAGCTAAGTCCTGCTATTGCTTTGATTCAAACAGACTCTTGGACTTTAGATTGCCACTAATAGAAAACTACCAGGGTGAACAATCTTATTATTTCAAATTCAGAGGATGAAATCTTGGACAAATATTTACCATAGAGATGAGACTAAACATGCTTTGTATAAAAACAGTGAAACCAAAACCAAATTTCTAACTTGAGCTCGCCTAAGAATATTTACTTAATTATCAGCTAACTTCTGGATTCTGGCAAAAGAAGATTCCCTAAATGTAACATTTATTTCCAATGCCAACTATCTAAATTGGCCTCTTGTGTTATTCAGAAGGGGTAGACAGCTTCAGTCGAGAGCATTCACCAGCTTTATGGAGATGTCTGTTCCAAAGCCTGCCTCTGTCACTCCCTCGTCCTTTTGAATAAATTATCAAAACCCCTAAGTCTCTATCAACACATCTGCACAGCTGTAATAACTATTTTTTCCTTAAGGTTACTGACTGCATCCAGGTGGGTAATAAATATTTTGAAATGCCTAAGCAGAGTTCTTAGCATACACAAGAGGACCAAGCCATAAATATGTATAATTGAATGCACGAGTGGTACAGGTGACGTTTATTCTAATTTTAGAAGGCATTTTGAAAAGGAACCTGAAATGAAACACATGCACTTTAGAGCTCCTTTTATTTTATTGTTTGGTAATTTTCATGTGTACATGATATGATCTTTATAAGTTGAGAATTTTCTTTTTATGAATGATAAATAACAGTGAGAATGACTTTCTGTCGTTCTCCATATGAGTATCCTTTTGGTGCCTGTAAGAAATTACCACAATCTAGATGACTTAAAAAATTACTCTAATATACTGTATGGTCCTTGTGACAGAGGGCCCAAACCAGGATATGACCAGTTTTCTCTCCTCTGGGGCTCAAGCTAAAGTGAGAATTTCTTGCCTCTTCCAGGTTCTGGTAGCTGCTGGCATCCCCTGACTAGTATTCACATTAGTATATTCACTTCCTCCATAGTCATATTGGTCTTTCTCTTTTTTGATTCATTCATTCATTCATTCATTCATTCACTTATTCATTTACTTACTTTACATCCTGATTGTAGCACCTCTTCTTTCTCCCCTCCAAGTCTCACCCTGCCACAGCTGTACCAACCCACCCTGGCACATCAAGTCTCATCAGGACTAAGCACATCCTCTCCCACTGAGGCCACACAAGGTAGTCCACCTAGGGGAAAGGGATCCAAAGGCAGGCAATGGAGTCCATCGCAGAGACAGATCCTACTCCAATTGTTGGAACACCTATGTGAAGACCAAGCTCCACATCTGCTACATATGTGTAGAGGACCTAGGTCTAGTCCATGTGTGTTCTTTGGTGGGTGGGTCAGTCTCTGTGAGCCTCCATGGACCAAGGTTAATTGACTCTATAGGTCTTCTTATGGTGTCCTGGTCTCCTCTGACTCCCTCAATCCTTCCTCCTACTCTTCCACAAGACTACCTGATCTCAACCTAATGTTTGCCTATGGGTTTCTGCATGTGTTTCCATAAGCTGCTAGGTGAAGCCTCTCAGGACAGTTATGCTAGGTTCCTGTTTACAAGCCTAACAGAATATCATTAATAAGATCAGGGATTGGCTCTCTCCCATGGGGTGGGTCTCAAGTTGGGCCAGTCATTATTGGCCATTCCCTCAAACTTGGCTCCATTTTTATCTCTGCACATCTTTTAGGTAGGGCAAATTGTGGGTTGTAGGTTTTGTGGGTGGGTTGGTGTCCCCCTTCCTACACCGGAAGTCCTGCCTGGCTACAGGAGAAGCCACTTCAGGCTCCCTATCTCTTGGTGCTAAAACTCTCAGGTAGGGTAACCTCTATATCCTCCCAGGACTCTTTCCCATCCCAGATCTCCAGCTTGTCCTAGAGGTACTCCCCATCTATTTCCTTTCTCCCTAGACTATTATACCCAGCAAAACTTTCTTTCCTTTTTCCTCTAAAATATTCTTCTAAGGACCCTTGAATTAAAAACCCTCTAGGTCACATAGGTTCATCTTATTTAAATATCCTTAATTTAATTAGGTTTATAAAACCACTTTTTATCCCCCATTGGTACTGGTGATTGATCCCAGTGCCTGATACATGCTTGGCAAGTACTTTGTCACTAATCTATATCCCTGGCCTTTTCTGACCTTTTCAACTTTGGGACAAAGTTTCACAAAGTTGCCAAGGCTAGCTTGAATTCTTTCTGTAGCCTAAACTGGCTTTGAATGTTACATCTTACTGCCTTAGCCATCTCAGTAGCACAGTTTTTAGGACTATGACACCAAACTTGGTTCCTTTTTTCCTTTTTTTCTCTAACATTCACATATGCCAGAAAGATGGACATGGACATAGTTTTTCCACTGTAGTGGTCATTTTTCTCAATTACTACATTCTTCATATTTTTGATATAGGTACTTGACAACCAGAATCATAAATTGAATCTGATTTCAGTTTCAAAGTCTACTGGTGACTATGAAAGCATACTTATCATATAATTTGTGCTAGTTTGAATAGTTTATAACATGCTAATGGAGGAGAAATGGTAAACTGGTAAGTTTAGTCAGAGGGACTAAACTGTATAACCTAACTGATGGAACATTAGCATTTCAATTGAATCCTGACAGATAAGAATTTGCCTAAAAGGAATGGAACGGTCATTCTTCAAAATACTAGCATTTTAAAAAAGGTGTAGCATATTATACAATGATAGAAAGGATTGATATAATGAAAGGGGCTTAATTGGATGGGGTTTTAGATAGTCAAGTAAAAGCTTTAAGTATGGGAGCTGGGAAGGTGGTTCAGTAAACATGAAAGTAAATACTAAGATAGTAGTTTAGATCCCCGACACTCGCATAGAAACTGGATGTGGTAGAATACATCTGTAACTGCCTCAGCATGGAGACAGGCAGATTCCGGTTTAACAATTGGTGGGCTCTGTATTCAGAGAGAGAGAGCTTGTCCCCAAAAATAAAGTGTGGGGATTAAGGCATGGGGGGGGGAATTATAGTGGAAGACAGCCAGTGTCAACTTCCTGCCTACATTTGCACACATAGACATATGGATGTACTTCCTCACATGTAAAGAATTTTAAATATATCTGTAGTTAACTGAAAACTGAATATATGCATGTGTAAATATATGTAGCAAAGAAGTGATATTACATTTACCTACAAAGTTTAGAATGGACTCTAGGCATGATTCATATTAGCAACCAGGAGAAAGAATTTTGTATTTACGTAGAGGATTTTTAATTCAGCATCATGTCTGCTCTGTCAAGGGATGACATCCAAAGACCTTCGATGTGATTCACAGCTTCTGTGTGATTCAGTTGGTGTGAAACATACCCTGAATTTCAGTATGATCTGGCTAGAACATGATCTGCCTTAGTACACAACTATAATCAGAAACAATGAGGGTAAAGTTAGTTGGTAGAAGCAAGCATCCTTGATTGAAAGTGATATCTAATTGAGGGGTAAAGGAAGTGATGAATCAGAGAAATATCTGTCAGAATGAGTCAGAGATAGGACATGCCCAATTCTCACAAGAACAGAGAAAAGAGGCTACTTAAGAGTCAGGAGGGGCAGACAGTTCCGTGAGTCCAGTTCAAGTAATGCAGTGGAGTTCAGTTGAACTCAGTTCTGTTCAGTTCATGCAATCAGTACAGTTCAGTTTGTGGAATTCAGAGGGAGTTTTTTTTTTTTTTTCAAGCAGAGCAATTCAGTGAGAACCAAGAGAAGCCCATTTGAATCAGTTAGCTTGGAGAGTTTTGAGCTGGATTGAACCAGTCAGCCAGAGTTTAGGAATAGTTAGAAAGGGTGACCTACTTCATCAGTAGATCTCCAAGATGACAATTACATCTGGTGAGTAAAAGTTATGCTTCCATTTTTATTCCCAGGAGATGTGAGGCTTTGATAGTGAAGATAAAACAGGAATTTCTGGAATTGTGGTCCTCAGCATATGTAAAGGGAGGCCTCTGATTTGAATAACTGGCTAATACTAATATAGAAACAAAGAATGCTGTCTGTGTGTGGTGACTCATGGCTAAAATCCATGAATCTGTGCGACAGAGGCAGAAGGATCACCTTGTTTTGTTAATTTTTTAGAAAACATTTATCTTTCCATGTATAAGATGGTTGGAGCTGATAAATTAATGAAAATCAGCTAAGGCTGGAGGGGCTCATTACACCATGCAGCAATGGTAAATATCTATGAGACTATAGTCATCTACACTCAGCAAGTGTAAGAAAGTAAGATAAAAACTCAGTAATAGACTTCAGATACCCACTTTCTGTTCACATCTATTTGCCTCCTTGGCAAAGCCTTCTATTGCTGTGAAGAGGTACCATGACAGTGGCAACTCTTATAAATGAAAGCATTTAATTAAGGCTTACTTACAGTTTCAGAGATTTAGTCCATTATCATGATGGGGAGCATGATGGGCAGTAATCATGTAGCTGTGAGTTCTACACCCAGGTCCCAGAGGCTGCAAGAAAACGGTGAGACTCGGGGCTTGGAATGGGCTTTTTGAAATCATAAATCTCCCATACCCTCCTCATCCTCCCACCACCAACATACTTCCTCCAAGGCCACACCTCCTAATCCTTTCAAATAATTCCATTCCCTGTTGACCAAGCATTCAAATCCGTGAGAGCCTAAAGGGCCTACTCTCATTCCAACCACCACAGGAGTCATCCAGATCCTGGCTTATACCAACTCCTAGTCCAAGTTTTGGTCAACAAATTGCCTTTCTGTTTTAGAGGGACAAAAAGAAAATAACAGGTTATGAACATTCAGACAACTTGAACCAAAGATTCCTTGGTTCCATTCCCCCCCCCCATCAGCAGCCCCTGGAAAGCATTTCCTTTGGATGTACAAATAAATTTCTTACTTTAGCACATCAGACAAAAACCTTGAGTCACCTCACATGAAAGAACATGTGCGAGACAGGTTTCATTGGAAAAATAAAGAGCCCTTGAAATGATAACAAATAAAAGCCATCAACCATTTTGTCATAGGAAACAGACACCGAGGACAGCTCGTTCTCAGCCATATGCCATCAGAGCCATGAAATGCAAATATGGAGTTACAAGCAGAACTCTTCTCTCTCCATGTGGTTGAAGAAGATGCTCAGTGTAAAGTTACTTCACTGGTTTTCCTACCTATTAGCCCCTGGGAAATGACTTCTTAAAAGTTAAATAAGATCATGTAGACAGGAGGAAATCACTGTTTCAAAATCTAAATGCATGACAATTAGCATCTGCATCTTTTAATGAGTGAGAATTATGTTTCACTATGTTCTGTTAATATGGTTATGCAGATTAGACCGGGAGATGGAAAGAACTAAGTCATAGCTTGAGGAAATGAATTACACTGTAACTAAAACAAACTGTCAGGCTTAGGCTATGGATGCCGACTGCCCGCAAGGATGCTCTTACTGAAAGAAAAAAAAAGGTACAGGTGAATGAGACTTTCAGGACTTTCCATAATTATAAGAAATGGATGGAGGAATATTAAACTTAATTTAAAAATAAAATACTCAAAGCTTGATATTTAAAACAAACTAAAATCGATCTGTAAACAAGGTTAGAATCATAAAGTAGCCTTACTCTTCAGGTGTTTGAAGTAAGTATTTAAAACCTTGGATTTTATGCTCAGTCTCTATTACGAGGCTGTCAGTTAGGAAGCTGTGCTGTGTGCTTCAGAAGAATTATGCTCTCATTCCTTGCTTTCATCTATATCCGTTCCCAATACAGGAAGCCATTATTTAATCATCTTGCAGCTCAATTTGAAAGTGTGGTCAGGAGTCCTGTTTTCTGGATCATAAAGCTAGAAAAAGACTGTCTCGATGAAACCCTAGGAGGTTCTGAAAGATTCTCCTGCCATAGGCCATTTGCAACAGTTGAGTGGTCCTCTGATGAAAGTAGGCATCTGAGACTCAAGCTAAGATCTACGGGGGCTGCAGAGAGAATTCTCTCCTGAGATTTTCAGCCATCTTGGAGCATGCATAATATTCAGAAGGCAAGCTCAGCAGACATCTTCCTGCCATTTCTGCCTTATGAAAAAGTTGAAGAAAATAAACATGTTTCCTTCAGAGAAGAGCTGGCTGTAAGGAAACATGATGCATGCAACTATTTGTAAAGGTATTTAGAAGAGACAGCTGACTCTCACTGTCTGCTCAGACATAAAACAAGTATAATGGAGAAAACACAGATAATTCTGTTGATGCTAGAGGGGTCGTTCCTTCAAGCCTGGCATATAATCTGACTTGGGAGACAATAACTTCATTATTTGCAAAACAATTAAATATATTCTGGTTTCCCACTTATTGAATACTTAAGAAAAATTTATTCAAGCCCTTTAAGGATGTGGCTTTATTGCTTTATTGATAACTCAGGAAAACTTTTTAAATTCTGATCATCATTATTCTTTTAAAGGGATAAGGGTAGTGCGGAAAACCCAAGGCCTAGAAGAAACTGAGTTTTGGACCACCCCAAATGAAAGGAGTTCACTAAATATCTGGGACACCTATGTACAGGTACCAAAAATAATTATTAAAATTTTTAACTCACGGGGAAAGTTCCTGAACAGAACACCAATAGCTTATGCTCTAAGATCAAGAATAGATTAATGGAACCTCATAAAATTACAAAGTTTCTGTAAGGCAAAAGACACTGTCAAAAGGACAAATCAGCAACCAACAAATTGGGAAAAGATCTTCATCAACCCTACATTTGACAGAGGGCTAGTATCCAATGTATACAAAGAACTCAAGAAGTTAGATCCCTGAAAACCAAGTAACCCTATCAAAAAATGGGGTACAGAGCTAAAGAAAGACTTTTCACCTGAAGAAATTTGGATGGCTGAGAAACACCTTAAAAAATGTTCAATATCATTAGTCATTAGAGAAATGCAAATCATAACAACCCTGAGATTTCACCTCATACCAGTCAGAATGACTAAGATTAAAAACTCAGGAAACAGCAGGTGTTGGCGAGGATGTGGAGAAAGAGAAACACTCCTCCACTGCTGGTGGGACTGCAAGCTACTACAACCGCTCTGGAAATCAGTCTGGCGTTTCTTCAGAAAACTGGACACGATACTTCTGGAGGACCTAGCCATACCCTTCCTGGGAATATACCCAGAATATTCCCCAGCATGCAATAAGGATACATGCTCCACTATGTTCATAGGAAGAATGGATACAAAAAATGTGGTATATATACACAATGGAGTACTATTCAGCCATTAGAAACAATGAATTCATGAAATTCTTAGAGAAATGGATGGAGCTGAAGAACATCATACTAAATGAGGTAAGCAAGTCTCAAAAGAATACCCATGGTATGCACTCACTGATAAGTGGATATTAGCCTAGAATCTTGGGACACCAAGACACAATCCACATACCAAATGATGTCCGACAAGAAGGAAGGAGTGGACCCTGGTTCTGGAAAGGCTCAAAGCATCAGTGTAAGAGAATCCCAGAACAGGGAAGTGGGAAAGGGTGGATGGGGGAACACAGGGAGGGAAAAGGGCATGTGGGACCTTTGGGGGGCATGGAACCAGAAAAAGGGAAATGAAATGTAAATACAGAATATATCCAATAAAAAATTATTAAATAAAGCAAAACCACTCTGGATATGAAACAATAAAGTATATTTTTAAAAGATTTGTTCAATTTTGTTGTGTGTTAGAGGTAGTGTTTGCACATGTGCCTAGATGTCAGAAAAGATAATCAGATCTCCGAGAGCTCTGGCAGCTCTCAATAGTTCCAGGCAGTGGGATATGAATACTGACTAATTCCCATATGAATACTGGGAACTATAGTCCTCTGCAAGAACAGCAAATTCTCATAACTGCTGAGCCATCTCTACAGCCTCAAATAGTAGAGTATTTTCTCAGTTACTAAAAACAATGACTTCATGAAATTCATAGGCAAATGGATGGATCTAGAAGATATCCTGAGTGAGGTAACTGTCACAAAAGACCATACATGGTATGTGCCCACTAATAAGTGGATATTAGGCAAAGAGCATGGAATACCCACGATACAACTCACGGACCACATGAAGCTCACGAGGAAGGGAGACTAAAGAGTGAGTGCTTCAGTCCTACTTAGAAGGGGGAACCAAATAATTAAGGGAAATAGGGGATGGGCAGTACTTGGGAGCAAGAAAAGAGGGGGAGGGGAAAAAAGAGGGGCAGAACCAGGTATGGGGGGGATGAAGTGTCAGGAAATTGAACAGAGGTGTGTAGCAATGAGGGATAAGAAACTGGGGATAGCAACCAGAAAGTCCCAGATGCCAGAAAAGCAAGAGCCTCCCAGGACTCCACGCAGATGACATTAGCTGAAATACCTCACAAAGGGGAAGGAGAACCTGTCAAGACCATATTCAAAGGTTAGGTGTGGCCCCCAGTTGAGGGATAGGACTGTCCACCCATCTCCAAAATTTGAACTCAGAATTGCTCCTGCCTAAAGGAAATACAGGGACAAAGAGTGGAACAGAGACAGAAGGAAAGGCTATCCAGAGACTGCCCCATTCGGGGATCCATCCCACATGCAGACCCCAAACCCAGACACTATTGCTGATGCCAAGAAATGCTGGCTGACAGGAGCCTGATACAGCTGTCTCCTGGGAGGCTCTGCCAAATCCTTACCAATACAGATGTGGAGGTTCACAGGCAACCATCGGAGTGACGCAGGGGCCCCAATGGAGAAGTTAGGGGAAGGACTGAAGGAGCTGAAGGGGCCTTATCTGACCACAATAAGAGAAGAGTCCCTTGGTCCTGTAAAGGCTTGATGCCTCAGTGAAAAGGAATGCCAGGTGGTGAGGTGGGAGTGGATAGGTGGGGGCGGGGGGGGGAAACACCTTCACAGAAGCAGGGTAAGGAGGGATGGGATAGGGGGCTTGCAGAGGGAAAACAAGGAAAGGGGCTATAATTTGAAATGTAATTAAGGTCGCAGGCGGTCTCCATATTGACACCAGGACACCGCTAGAGAGGTCCAGGTAGAAAGATTCAATCCTGGGCTACCATCCTGCAGGTGGATCCGCCAGGCTCTCGCTTCCCGCCAGGGCCAGGGCTGCGGCTCTGTGGGACTTCTCCACGCCATCCGGCCTTGCACCAAGGCAGCTGGGAGCAGCCTTCCCCGAGGTCCCTTACAGTGGTGGTCACGGTCAGTCTCCATATTGCAACCAGGACACCGCTAGAGAGGCCCAGGTAGACAGACCCAATCAGGGGCTACCATCGCTTGGGAGGATTCGCCAGGCTCTTCCCACTAACCAGGGCAAGGGCGGCGGCTGGCGGGACATCTCCATGCCCTCCTTCCTTGCACCAACTCGGTTGGGAACCGCCCTCCCTGAGGTCCCCTCAGGCAATCTCTATCTTGCAGCCTGGTCATCAGTAGAGAAACAACAGGTGGGCCCAGCCTCACTGGAGGTTCAAACACCAGCCAGTGACAACAAGGCCAACTAACGCCAGAGATAACCAGATGGCAAAAGGAAAATGTAGGAACGTTACTAACAGAAATCAAGGCAGCATGACAGCATCTGAACCCAGTTTGCCGACAACAGGAAGACCTGGATACCCCAACACACCAGAAAAACAAAATTTGGATCTAAAATCACTGGTCAGGATGCTGGTAGCAGAACATATAGATAAATCTCTTAAAGAAATACAGGACAAAATGGATCAAAAGTTAGAAGCCTTTACAAGGCAAACACAAAAATCACTTAAAGAATTTCAGGAGAATATGGATGAAAAAATAGAAGCCAATAAGGAGGAAACACAACGATCACTTAAAGAACTACAGAAGAACGTGGGTCAACAAGTAGAAGTTATGAAAGAGGAAACACAAAAATCTCTTAAAGAATTACATGAAAACACAAGCAAGCGAAAGATCTGAGCATATCCATCCAGGTTCTAAAAAACAGAAGTAGAAACAACTAAGAAATCACAAAGGGAGACAACCTTGGAGATAGAAAACCTTGGGAAGAAATCAGGGGCCATAGATGCAAATATCAACAATAGAATACAAGAAATAGAAGAATCTCAGATGCCGAAGATACCATAGGAACCATTGATTCAACAGTCAAAGAAAATACTAAATGCAAAAAGCTTGTAACCCAAAACATCAAGGAAATCCAGGACACAATGAGAAGACCAAACCTAAGGACTATAGGTATAGATGAGAGTGAAGATTTACAAGTTAAAGGGCCAGCAAATATCTTCTACAAAATTATGGAAGAAAACTTTGCCAACCTAAAGAGAGAGATGCCCATGAATATACAGGAAACCTATGGAACTCCAGACAGACTGGACCAGAACAGAAATACATCTAATCACATAATAATCAAAACCCCAAATGTACTAAACAAAGAAAGAATATTAAAGGCAGCAAGAGAAAAAGGCCAAGTAACATTTAAAGGAAGACCTATCAGAATTACAATAGACTTCTCACCTGAGACCATGAAAGCTAGAAGATCCTGGGCAGATATCATGCAAACGCAAATTTCAGCCAAAACTACTTTACCCAGCAAAACTCTCAATCGCCATAGATGGAGACACCAAGGTATTCCATGATAAAAACAAATTTGCACGTTATATTCCACAAACCCAGCCCTACAAAGGATAATGGGGGAAAACACCAACACAAGGCACCCCGGAAGAAGCAAGATAGAAACCTCCTCTCATCAGACCGAAAAGAAGACAACCTCTCAAATATAAAAAATAATTTCAAAAATGTTGGGAGGTAATAATTACTATTCCTTAATATCTCTTAACATCAATGGACTCAATTCCCCAATAAAAAGACATAGACTAAAAGACAGGATTCGGAAACAGGAACCTACATTTTGCTGCATACAGGAAACACATTTCAGTGTTAAAGACAAACACTGCCTTAGAGTAAAAGGCTGGAAGACAATTTTACAAGCAAATGGTCTCAGGAAACAAGCTGGAGTACCCATTATAATATCAGATAAAATTGACTTTCAACCTAAAGTCATCAAAAGAGACTCAGAAGGTCACTTCTTGCTGGTCAAAGGGAAAATCCACCAAGAAGAACTCTCAATACTGAACATCTATGCTCCAAATGCAAGGGCACCTTCATTTGTAAAAGAAACCTTACTAAAGCTTAAAGCACACATTGCACTGAACACAATAATTGTGGGTGACTTCAACATTCCACTCTCCTCAATGGACCGATCAGGAAAGCAGAAACTAAATAGGGACACAGTGAAACTAATTGAAACTTTGGGCCAATTGGATTTAACAGATATATATAGAACATTTCATCCTAAAGCAAAAGAATATACCTTTTACTCAGCACCGCATGGTACCTTCTCCAAAATTGATCATATAATTCCTCCCAAGACAGATGTCAACAAACACAAAATCGAACTAATCCCATGATCCTATCAGATCACCATGGAGTAAGAGTGGTCTTCAATAGCAACAAAAACAACAGAAAGCCCACAAACACATGGAAACTGAACAATACTCTACTCAATGACACCTTAGTCAAGGAAGAAATAAAAAAAGAAATCAAAGACTTTTTAGAATTCAATGAAAATAAAGGTACAACCTATCCAAATTTAGGGGACACAATGAAAGCAGTGCTAAGAGGAAAACTCATAGCTCTAAGTACATCCAAAAAGAAACTGAAGAGAGCATACACTAACAGCTTAATGGCACACCTTAAAGCCCTGGAAGAAAAAGAAGTTAATTCACCCAGGAGGAGTAGAAGACAGGAAATCCTCAAACTCAGGGCTGAAATCAATCAAGTAGAAACAAAGCACCATACAAACAATCAACAAAACCAGGAGCTGGTTCTTTGAGAAAATCAACAAGATAGATAAACCCTTAGCCAGATTAACCAAAGGACACAGAGACAGTATCCAAATTAACAAAATTAGAAATGAAAAGGGGGACATAACAACAGAAACTGAGGAAATTCAAAAGGTCATCAGATCCTACTACAAAAGTCTGTACTCGACACAACTGGAGAATCTGGAGAAAATGGACAATTTCCTAGACAGATACTAAATACCAAAATTAAATCAGGATCAATTAGATCAGATAAATAGTCCCATAACCCATAAAGAAATACAAGGGGTTATAGAAAGCCTAGCAACCAAAAAAAAAGTATGGGACCAGATGGTTTTAGTGCAGAATTCTACCAGACATCCAAAGAAGACTTAACACCAATAATCTTCAAACTATTCCACAAAATAGAAACAGAAGGGACACTGCCCAACTCATTCTTCGAAGCCACAATTACGCTGATACCAAAACCACACAAAGATCCAACAAAGAAAGAAAACTACAGGTGAATTTCTCTTATGAATATTGATGCAAAAATACTAAAGAAGTTAACCCAATCACAAAAGAATACACATGAAATGCAATCACTGATAAGTGGATATTAATGAGCCCAGAAGCCCTAAATACTCAAGGCACAATTAGCAAGTCAAATGATTCCCAAGAAGAAGAAAGGAGAGGACCCTGGGTCTGTAAAGATTGGATCCAGTTTTGTAGACCCAGAACAGAGAAATCGTGGGGGGAGGGGGATGATTGGGGAATAGTTGGGGGGAGAGGAATTGTGGGACGTATGGTGGGGGGGAACTGGGAAAGGGGAAAGCCTTTGGAATGTAAACATAGAATATAGAAAATAAAAATTAAAAAAATACTAAATAAAATTCTTGCCAACTGAATCCAAGAGCACATTAAAATGATCATTCACCATGATCAAGTAGGCTTCATCCCAGGGATGCAGTGATCTTTCAATATACAGAAATCCATCAATGTAATCCACTACATAAACAAACTTAAAGAAAAAAAAACCACATGGTCATCTCATTAGATGCTGAAAAAGCATTTGACAAAATTCAGCATCCTTTCGTGCTAAAAGTCTCAGAAAGAGAAGGAATTCAAGGCCCATACCTAAACATAGTAAAAGCAATCTACAGCAAACCAGTAGCCAACATCAAAATAAATGGAGAGAAACTTGAAGCAATCCCACTAAAATCAGGGACTAGACAAGGCTGCCCTCTCTCTCTCCCTATCTTTTCAATATAGTACTTGAAGTTTTAGCAAGAGCAATTAGACAACATAAGGAAGTCAAAGGGATACAAATTGGAAAGGAAGAAGTCAAACTATCATTAATTGCAGACTATATGATAGTTTACTTAAGCGACCCAAAAAAACTCCACCAGAGAACTTCTACAGCTGATAAACAACTTCAGCAAAGTGGCTGGTTATAAAATCAACTCAAGCAAATCAGTAGCCTTCCTATACTCAAAGGACAAGCAGGCTGAGAAAGAAGTTAGAGAAATAACAACCTTCAATAGCCACAAACAACATAAAGTACCTTGGCATGACTCTAACCAAACAAGTGAAAGATCTGTATGACAGGAACTTCAAGTCCTTGAAGATAGAATTCAAAGAAGACCTCTGAAGTTGGAAAAATATTTCTTGCTCTTAGATTGGCAGGATCAATACAGTAAAACGGCCATCTTGCCAAAAGCAATCTACAGATTCAATGCAATCCCCATCAAAATCCCAACACAATTCTTCATAGATCTAGAAAGAGCAATTCTCAAATTCATCTGGAGTAACAAAAAAAACAAGGATAGCTAAAACTATTCTCAACAATAAAAGGACTTCTGGAGGAATCAATATCCCTGACCTCAAGCAGTACTACAGAGCAATTGTGTTAAAAACTGCATGGTATTGGTACAGCAACAGGCAAGCAGATCAATGGAATAGGATTGAAGACCCAGAAATGAACCCACAGACTTATGGTCACTTGATCTTTGATAAATGAGCTACAACCATCCAGTGGAAAAAAGATAGCCTTTTTAACAAATGGTGCTGGTTCAACTGGAGGTCAACATGCAGAAGAATTTGAATCAACCCACTCTTATCTCCTTGTACTAAGATCAACTCCAAGTGGATCAAGGACCTCCACATAAAACCAGAAACACTGAAACGAATAGAAAAGAAACTGGAGAAGACCCTAGAGGAAATGGGCACAGGGGGAAAGTTCCTGAACAGAACACCAATAGTTTATGCTCTAAGATCAAGAATTGACAAATGGGACCTCATAAAATTACAAAGTTTCTGTAAGGCAAAGGACACTGTCAGAAGGACAAAACAGCAACCAACAAAGTGGGAGAAGATCTTCACCAACCCCACATCTGACAGAGGGCTAATATCCAATATATACAATGAACTCAAGAAGTTAGACCCCCAAAGAACCAAATAACCCTATTAAAAATGGGGCACAGAGCTAAACAAAGAATTGTCACCAGAAGAAATTCGGATGGCTGAAAAACACCTTAAGAGATGTTCAACATCATTAGTCATCAGGGAAATGCAAATCAAAACAACCCTGAGATTCCACCTCACACCAGTCAGAATGGCTAAGATTAAAAATTCAGGAGACAACAGGTGCTGGTGAGGATGTGGAGAAAGAGGAACACTCCTCCACTGTTGGTGGGACTGCATGCTGGTACAACTGCTCTGTAAATCAGTCTGGTGGTTCCTCAGAATATTGGGCATGACACTTCCAGAGAACCCTGTCATACCACTCCTGGGCATATACCCAGAGGATTCCCCTGCATACAATAAAGACACATGCTCCACTATGTTCATAGCAGCCTTGTTCATGTTAGCCAGAAGTTGGAAGGAGCCCAGATATCCCTCAAAGGAGGAATGGAGACAGAAAATGTGGTATATGTATATATGTGTATATATATACACATATATACATGGAATACATAGTATTCCATTGTGTATACATATATACATATACATATACGTATACATACATACATACATATATACATATATGTATATGTATATATGTATACACAATGGAATACTACTCAGCAATTAAAAATAATGAATTCATGCAATTTGTAGGCAAATGGTTAGATCTGGAAAATATCTTCCTAAGCAAGTTAACCCAATCACAAAAGAATACACATGAAATGCAATCACTGATAAGTTGATATTAATGAACCCAGAAGCGCTAAACACTCAAGGAACAATTAGCAAGTCAATTGATTCCCAAAAGGAAGAAAGGAGAGGACCCTGGGCCTGAAAAGATTGGATCCAGTTTTGTAGGAGAGTACCAGAACAGAGAAATGGTGGGAAGGAGGGGGATTGGTAAATAGTTGTGGGGGGAGAGGACTTATGGGACATATGGGGGGGGAGAACTGGGAAAGGGGAAAGCCTTTGTGATGTAAACAAAGAATATAGAATAAAAAATTTAAAAAAGAAATGTAGTTAAATATAATATCCAATTTAAAAAGAAAAAGAAAAAAAATAATAATAAAGTATTTTTATCAGCTTCCAAACATCAAGTCGATGGGCCAGTCAAGGAATTGCCTACCGTGGTTAAAATAGGCACTTCTACATATAATTAAAAATTGAGAGGAAACTAAGCCACAAATGGAATCAGACATTTAAAAGTGTTGAGTGTGCATTTTACATTTGTAAAATCTGAAGATATAAAATCGGGGGGTGAAAATGCTTCTAAGTAGGCTTAAAAGGGAAAATAGACACTTTAAGTTAGAAGAGTTGGTTACTTTGTGACATGACACAAAGAATGATTTGAGCAAATGAGAAGTAAGGAGAAATAGACAAACAGCAGAGCTGGCCTCATTTCTCAGGAAACACGACGCTCTGACAAATGGGTAACTTGCTCCTGTGAAAGACAGAAATGTGGAATTAAATATGAAGACAGAGTGGACAAATACTTGCTCCAATTAATTTAAATATCATCAACTATATTCATGCTCAGGGTACTCTAAGAAAAATTCACAAAGTCTATCATGTTTCAATAATGATATAGATAAAAAAAAATCTTACATCCATGGAGACAGAAACAAATTACCAGAAGATAAAACCAGAAATCAGATCCCTCATCAGCATCAATGCAAACCAGAAGAGAGTCAAACATTTTTAAAGTGTTGAAGGGGAAACAATTGTCAAAAACTGAATGCCATGTTCAGTTCAAATATTCTTCAAAACATAAAAAACTTTAAAGAAACTTTTAAAAATAAACATGGCCTAACAGATCCATAATAGATCAATGAACAACTAATAGAGCAATGAAAATAAATCACAAGTGTATTAGTCAGGCTTTGTATTCCTGCACAAAACACCATGACCAAGAAGCAAGTGGGGTAGGGTACTGGCTGGTTTTGTGTGTCAACTTGACACAAGCTGGCGTTATCACAGAGAAAGGAGCTTCAGTTGGGGAAGTGCCTCCATGAGATCCAGCCAACGGGCACTCTATTAGTGTTCAAGCGGGAAGGGCCCCTTGTGGGTGGTATCATCTCTGGGCTGGTAGTCTTGGGTTCTATAAGCTAGCAGGCTGGGCAAGCCAGGGGAAGAAAGCCAGTAAGAAACATCCCTCCATGGCCTCTGCATCAGCTCCTGCTTCCTGACCTGCTTGAGTTCCAGTCCTGACTTCTGTTGGTGATGAACAGCAGTGTGGAATTGTAAGCTCAATAAACCCTGACTTGCTTCTTGGTCATGATGTTTGTGCAGGAATAGAAACCTTGACTAAGACAGGGAGGAAAGGGTTTATTCAGTTTTCACTTCACACTGCTGTTCATCACCAAAGGAAGTCAGGACTGGAACTCAAGAGGGTAGCAACTTGGAGGCAAGAACTGACGCAGAGGCCATGGAGGGGTGCTGCTTACTGGCTTGCTTCCCCTGGCTTGCTCAGCTTGCTTTCTTATAGAACCCAGGACTACCAGCCCAGGGATGGCACCACCCAAAGCAGGCTAGGCACCCCCACCCTTGATCACTAATTGAGAAAATATAATTGGATATCATGGAAGCATTTCCTCTATGGAGGCTCCTTTCACTGTGATAACTCAAGCTCGTGTCAAGTTGACACACAAAAACCAGCCAGTGAAACAAATAAAATTAAAATATATCAAATGGTATAATGATAAGATATAACACGCAAATTTTGTGAAGGTCAACTAACAGGATATAACATATCAGGAGGTACATTGTTGTATTTCTCAAACTCAGTTCTGGGCTCTGAAAAAAAGAAAAATGCAATCTTGAGATTAAGAAGTCCCAAACAGAAAATTTATTAGGGCACAAAAGAAAGAAAAACTCCCACAGATCAGAAAGGGCGACAGATATGATTTGAAAAGTCATTTGTAAGTAATGGTGGACCTAGAGATCCCTAACTGACTTCTTCCTTGTCCCTGACTCCTTGACATAGTAGACTATTAAGTTCATCAAAAGATCATCACGTTCAGGGCCTGAGGACTGCATTGGAGGCCTATCTGTGGCTATTTGTGGTTACTTGTGTCATGGGTATTTGTCCAGATGGTTGGAATCTATCAGCAAGGCTTTCTATAGCTGCCCAGGTCCCCTGTGCTTCCTGTGCAAATCCCCCTTTTAGCAAGTGGCCCAAATTGCCATAGGTGTCTATTGGTGTCTTAAGGTGATGAGTGATCACACTCCTTCAGGCTTAAGAGTCACAAATGTTGGTAGTGGTTGGTCCCCTTGCATCACTGACAGCACCACTCCCACTTGGAGGTCTGTCTAAACGGCTGTGGTAAAGTCAGGTGAAATGTCCATCTCTGGTTTATATAGTGGGGACCATCTGGACTTCGAGAAACTCCAAGAAAGAAGACACGAAGTGAACTCGATGATTAAACAGTGACCAAAGATGCGAACTAAATCCAACGGGTTAGGGTGGAAATGACGGAGAAGAATGATGATCAGATCCGTTTTATCCCTGTGAGCCATGTTAGACCTAGACCTTCTGGTCTCAGCAGTGTCAGAGGCTGAAGCAAGAGGATCACAAGTATAAGGCCAGCCTAGCCGCTTAGAGAGATTTGTCTCAAAATGAGTAATAACATAGTAATACCTACTGATTAGGAATAAAATAAAAATAAAACCTCATAGACTCAGATAGTAAACAACTAAAATCTGCTGGAAGAAAACCCTTCTTGTGAAGGACTTTTCTCCCAATAATTAAGTATAAGATATGAGCAACATGTATATGATTTTAAAAACTGGATAAAAATTCCAACAGCAACAGCAACAAAAACTTAAATTCATGAAAGAAGACTCTTTGCTTGATGGAATGCCATACAATCCCCATTTCCCCTCAGCTAGCCTAAACACTGGCCAAAGAGCAAGCTCTTTCTTGGTTTTGTTTTGTTATATGAAGATAAGATAAAGTTGTTTTTGAAGATCCCTTGGGGGAAAAAAATTCACCATGCAAGGTAAACTGGAAATTTCTAGAAGCAACTTTTAAGGTGCTCTCCCAGAATTGATAATTTACTGTTAAACTTCTACTTTGGCAGCATGATATTAACACATAGATGGATTTATGCAGAGATTAAGCCCAAGTATGTCTGAAAACTTGGCACAGGAAGGAAAAAAGAGAAGACAGAGAGACAGGAAGAGTGGGATGGAGGGGAAAGAAAGAGGGACAGAGAGAATAGAAAGGGGGAGGAAAGGAGGAGGGGAATTTAAGGGTTATAACTCAGCTGGTGGGGGTGTTTTCCTTTAATAATTCGATCCCTAATACTGACAAAAGCAACATTTTATAGAGAAGGATTTGACAGAGGTAGAGATCATAAAGATATAGGGAGACTCACCAAAGGTCAAACCAGGCTTGTTTGCTATAGTATTTACTTCCAAACCTCCACTGCAGGTGATTCTAGAGGCAGAACATTAGGGATCAAGATTATCCTCTCTCAAGGACCCCAAAAGGAAATCAGCCAGGTAGACACTGTAAGGTTAGACCAGGTAGACTGCTTATCTCCTACTCATGAGACAATATTTTTTAATATTATTTTTCTTTTTCTTTTTTTTCTTTTTTCCTGCCCTGCTCTCTCTGGCCATATTTATGTCATATATGTGTGCAAACTGTCACTGTGTTCAGACACAGCAGAAGATGGCATCATATACCCATTACAGAGCCACCATGTGGTTGCTGGGAATTGAACCTAACGGCTGAGCCATCTCTCCAGCCTCTTTATATTATTTTTTCAAACCCCTTAATTTATTCCCTATTTTTGTGGCAGGAATAGGACACCAAAACAGGTGCAGATATGGCTCTTTCCAGTGTGATAGCACCAAAATCAAATTAGCATGTATTAGGATACTTTTAAAAAAATGTAGAACATTGTATGTGTGTGTGTGTGTAACAGAAAGACAGTGTGTGCTATATTAAGGACTGGTTTGCATAATTAAGGAGTCTTGTCCTTTCAAAATATGCAGAATAGACCAGCAAGCTATCCATCCTGCAAAGATTTGATGTCCTAGTTGATGTCCAAAGACAGTCTGAATCTAGACTTCCTTTTTCCTTAGAGACCTCAGTCTTTTCCTACTAAAACTTTCAACTAATTGGATAGAGCCCTGCCTACACTGATGATAATTCCTATCTTAAAACAATTTACTAATGTAAACATTAATCTTCTTAAAATTACCTTCAGGAAACTTCAAGATGGGTATTTGTCTATATAGCATCATGATATGGCTCAATATATTTGACTTTTCCAATTTACCACCACAGTGCATTGCGGGGTGGTTTGACAGCCATTATAATTACAGTTTTGTTGTTGCTTTAATGTATTTTTTTGTTCTTCTAGATTATCAGGGATGGACAGTATTCATAGAAAAAAAGGCCATCAATTCAAATTATTTAGGTAATATGTTTTCTGCACTGCACTCTCTTTGGGGCTATAAGATCCAAATTAAACTGTAAATTTCATATCTATGACCCAGTAGCCCACACAAAGAATCTGAGCTTACAGGTTTTGTCTCTATAAATAGAGACGGTGGAGAAATGCCAGCAGTCTTCCTCTCACATGATAAGTATGTTAGTGTGGTGACTTTGGGAGGTTGCTCATGTGTTTTATGTCATGTGTGCTTAGTGTACTGTTCATTGTGACATTATCACAGTTTGATTCAAAGGAACAAGACTCCCATAATGTTATTCTGATACCTACTAGAAGATGATTGTTTTTGTGATATGGAGTCTGAAAATAGAGTTACCATAAAGGAGGTAGATGAATGAGGTAAGCCTACTGCATATCCAAACACTAAATATGACATGAAGCCAATACTATTCCCAAGCATCTCCATTCTATCATCCAAGTATGGTTTCTGGTTAACACCTAAAATAATCCCCCGTCTAGGCCATCAAATGAATGGTTATGAAAGAGGTGCATCTCTCTGAATGGGTGCCCTCTCAATTAGCCACACCTTAAATAAGGCATTGTACAAGAGTGGCTCTCTGCAGGACAGAATAAGAAACTGTGTGTGGAGTGGGGGAGGGGTTGTGATGGCGATAATCTCAGAGAACAAAGCCAAGGTCAGACTTGACTGGGCAAAGGCACTTGTCCTGCCAGGGCAATGAGTCATTGGAGTCTCTGCCGGGGATGATAGGACAAACATTCTACAACTGGGAATCAGTGCTCGCTATTTTCAAACGCTCTTCCCTCACCTTTTCTAGATCCATTGTTGTGAATGGGTCTTTCCGTCACAATTGGACAGCGGATATATTGCAATCAGCAGGCTTACTCAGTAGATATAGGTTGATGGTCTCCAAGCACTATAACCTAGTCTGATCAGGAGCACATCTCTTTAAAGCTTTTAGATTTGGAAATAGACATGGTAGCTGAACGAACCTCTGAACTGTCTCCCTTTGAGGCATCATACCTTGAATCCAGCAGCCTGAAAGCATCTGTTGTTCTTGTCCATTGTTATCTGCATGTTCTACTTAGGGACGCAATGTCCTGATCTCTCCACATCCCCTCATGTGCTTGGCATGAAACTGGCTCTACTTCAATCCACAGGTCACAGTACGTGAGCAAGGTTAAATGAATCTGTTCATTCTACTTCCTGGTTACAGTCAGGGATGCAAGCCAACTCTATCCAATCAGGACAATGGGACTCAATTCTGGGACTATTGAATGGGGAAGCAGGTTTTTCTCTTTTGTGCCGAGAGAGGCCTGAACCTCCTAGTTCATCTATGGGGCCAGAAAGTTGAGCCAACTCAGGAGAAAGAGAATCAAGAAATCGGTCCAGTGACATCATTTGAACCAGGAACCAGGCTCTTATCCAAACAACTCTCCAAACAAATCTATCTCTGGATACATCAGTCATACTTTACTTAAGTCCTTTTGGCTTAAGTTGTCAGTTGCCTGCAAATAAAAGTATATACTATAACTCTTACCCTATGGGAATGACTTTTACTGAATAGGTAAGAGAATAAGATATTAGTCAACAAAAACTCTGTAGTGCTCAAACCGATGTTATTGAAGTTTTAGTGGCTGCTTCTGTCTCATCATTAATTGATGAAGAAGGGCTTACTCTTTCCAGCTCTTGATCAGACTGACTCCCAGACACTAACTCCTGGCCTTCCCCTATTGTAGGGAACATTGAAGTCAACTCAGAATACTCCGACTATGTTTTCAGCACAAAGGAAATATATTTACCCCAGAAGGATGAAGGACAGGGAATAAGAGAAAAGAAAGGAGATAGAGGACAAGGGAGAAGGGGAAGGGAACAGGGGAGAGGGGAAGGAGTTTCTGTCCCAGATGGGGATGGGGAAACTAATGACTGTGTCTGGATAAAGAAGGGACAACCAGGTCATAGGAAAATGGCCATTTATGAAGGTATAAGGGGAAACACCTTGTTAGGATGAGGCGTTTAATTTTAATTGGGCATGTTAATTACGGGAGCCAAAGGGAGCTTTTGATAGCTGGACTTCTTAGTTTCAGGAGGAGGAAGTGGGAATAGACCTTGAAGGTGGCTAGTTTTAGGAATGTGATCTAATGGGTTTTAGGAAGGAGTAGGGGATGAAGGAGAAAGACAAGGCCTTCTAGAGCCATGTTTGCCACGTTTGACCTGGCTAGAGTCCTTTCACCTATGACAGTTTATGATGGGCCCTATGGAAATGGATAGAGACTGCAGTACCTAGCCCAAGGCCCTTTGCAGAGTATACCTTTTGCTTATGTCTTAAGCCTTTTAAGTTGTTCCATAAGAGCACTAAAAAGGAATAATAATGAATCTTAGAATTGTGCAGCTGGAAGATAATTTAGCATTTATCCAATCATTCAAAATCATGACTTAAAAAAAAAGAGAGAATCTATTCATTGAATAAATTATAAAAGGAACAATTTGTTAACATTAAGCTATAAATAACACAGATCTCAAATGCACTGGGTTAAACAAAATGAAAGTATATTTTTCAATCAATTGGAAAAATAGGAGTGACTATACTTGTGTAGAATACTTTTATCTTTATCATTTTTCATTAGTTATTTTATTTACATTTCAAATGATATCCCCCTTCCCGGTTGTTTTCCCCTCTGCAAAACCCCTATCCCATCCTACTTCCCCTGCTTCTATGAGGGTGCTCTCCCACCCACTCACACACTCCCACCTTACTGCCCTAGCATTCTCTACATGTGGGGCATTAAGCTTCCACAGGGCCAAGGGCCTCCCCTCCAATTGATGCCAGATAAGGCAATCCTCTGCTACATATGTAGCTGGAGCCATGGGCTCGTTCGCGTGTACTACTTGGTTGGTGGTTCAGTCCCTGGGAGCTCTTGGGGGCTCCAGTTAGTTGATATTGGTTTTCCTATGGAGTTTCAATCCCTCCCCTTCAGCTCCTTCAGTTCCTCTCCTATCTCCTCCACTGGGGTCCCCGTGCTCAGTCAGATCACCATCCCTCACCTCAAACTCTTGTACACAGCAACAGTGATGAAAACTGCATGGTATTGGTACAGAGACATACAGGTAGATGAATGGAGTAGAACTGAAGACCCAGAATTAAACCCACACAGCTATGGTCACCTGGTCTTTGACAAAGAAGCTAAAACCATCCAGTGGAAAAAGACAGTATATTCAACAAATGGTGCATGGTCAACTGTCAGTCTGCGTGTAGAAGGATGCAAACTGATCCATTCTCATCCCCTTGTACAAAGCTCAAGTGGATCAAGGACCTCCGCATGAAACCAGATACACTACATCTTTACCTTATTAGGAAGTTAGTTGACTGGCCAGCTCTACTATAACACGTTGGTTTCCAGCAATGGCCAACAGAGCATAGGATCCTCAAGATAGTGTGAGCGATAGCGATGTTCAGGTATTGCTTCCATCTTCCTGGGTTCTCTTTGTCCCCACTGGATTCAGATGGTGAAGACTATGACACCCTAAAACTACATGGTAAGGAGAGCACTGTGCTCCGCTCATTGGTCTCCTAGGGGATGTCAAGGAACTCAGTCGGTATTTCTACTTGGTGAAAGAGGAATAAAATTCTAACCCATTTGAACCGTTCTACTGAGAGACTATTGATAGTAAGAGGAACTGACTCTCATCACAACAAACATTATAGCCCCAAACTGGTAGACTTGTTATGTTGCTTCTGAAATCTAAACCCTTTCTCTCCTTGTATTACATGCCTACAGAAGCTTTTGCTGTATGCTATTTATTTCTGGGATAGATCAGAAACACAACGAAAGACAGCAGAGGCACTTTCCCAAGAAGATGCCCCAGAAGTACCTACCACAAGGCACCCCCTTTACTTCTCATAGGCAAAAGCATAGTCACATGGCCTTAGCTAACTGCAAGGTTAGTCTACCTTTTTAACTGGGCAACTATGTCCTTATGGATAAAAATCGGGGTTGTCTTGCTAACATGAAGAATGACAACAGGGACTAAAATATCACTTTCTTATACAAAGAAAGCTATCCTTTAATATCTCCTCATAAGACAATGATAATAAGAGAAAGAAATCAAACCAACAAATAAAGTTCAGTAGAGATACGACCTAGGTGGAAAAATCCTATTGTACCTGGTTTTAGCCTAAGTCATCCGAGGGTCAAATAGAGGAAGCTTCTATAGTTTACAGTGAATCTTTGACTGCTAGAAATCTCAAGTACCATTTTCATTTTTAGTGTCCTCAGCCTTGGAGAATGGATGTGAATGGGCTATAAATCAACGAGGAGCTCAGTCAGCCAAACAAAAAGTCCTCATGGGCAGTGAAAACGAGGCACTTCAATGAGAAATTTTGATGAAGAGGTGTTTTGTTGTTATTGTTGGTTATTGTTGTTGTTTGATTTTTTTTTTGTTGTTTTTTGGTTTTTTTGTAGTCATCATAGTAAATGACAGCATGTAGTTCAAGCTATCTCAGACTCAACCATCATGTGGCCCCTTGGAGTATCTTGTCTTGTTCTAGTGAAGATTCATGTCCAAATTTTGGCCTCTGTTCAGCCCCCCTCCCAGCCCCCACCCTGCAGCCACACCTCCCCCCCCCCTACATTCTTCACAAAGACATTCTCTTTGGTTTTTCTTAAGTGAATCAGAAAGGCCACTTAAGGTCTGTCACTAAATCAGAATGCAAATAGCTCCTCCTTTGCATCCACAGAGAGGAGGATTTTGTTAAAATTGGATATTTTATTTGTTTATATTTCAAATGTTATCCCCTTTCCCAGTTTCCTCTCTGTTCCTGTGAAAGTCCCCTTGTTTATATATGTGTGTAATATAGATGCATGCAAAGCCAGAAGTACTACAGGAAGAGAAAAGAATGGAGGCTTTAGTGCCTGCAGCATGTAAGGAGATCCACAGAGCTATTCTAACAGCTCTGAACAAAGGAATGCAGGGTGTTACTAGCAGCGCCTCAATATAATAATATAGGAGAACACTTGAAGGGCAGGTACCTTGTTAAGCATGCCTAGTTTAAGATGAACCGTGCTGAGCACGTCAGTTTGAAGTCTTGGTTGAAGAAGAAGAGATGGTGGTCACATTCCTTGGCATGGATGGCTGCAGGTCAAAATATCAGTTAGGGAACACTTCCCAGACAGGGTCATGTGTCATATAGACCATGAACAAAAATACTTCTGAATAGGTTTGGCTTTCTTCCTCCCTAAAATCTTAAGCTATAACCACAGGAATGTATGTTCTGAAGGTGAGCTATGACAGGAGGTCACCCTAAGGACACTTCCCTTACCTCTCTGTGAACGAACAATAGGTAAGTCACTGTTCCCAGAACATGACTTCAAATTCTTAGGTATGGCTTGTTCTTGGATCCATTTTTATAGATGAAAGAGAAAGCATTCTTTTATTCTTTTACCAATAAGACTTACTACATTTTAAAGTGAAACCAAGCAATGTAATTTTTTTGTTTTAAATAGAAAATTTCTTTTTTGCTAAAATTGGATATTTTATTTGTTTATATTTCAAGTGTTATCCACTTTCCCAGTTTCCTCTCTGTTCCTGTGAAAGTCCTTTTGTTTATATGTGTGTAATATAGATGTAGATGTTTAATAAAATTATATTTTTCAGTAATTTCTTAACAATGTCTAATGGACTTACATCAATTTTATCCTTAATAATAATGAAAAATATCACACCATAATAAAACCAATAGTATTTTGTGTAGAATTATTGCAAACTATTTTAGCATTTTTCATTTTACTGAATATCTATAGCATCTTTATGGAAGCTATATGTAATGTTTTCCATTTTTAATGAGAAAACAGAATTAGTGTTACAGAACACTGTGCTCTGTTGCCTCTTGAATGCGCAGCAGCTGAGGTTACCTGGAAACACCGACACACACTTGGTGTAATTAAATTTTCATCATGGAAGGAAGAGGGCCTCCTAAGACCTGCACATGCTCAAGAATTTATAGACAACTTACAGACACTGGGAAAGGCATAGACTTCCTTTATTCATTGATATATCTGCCCATAAGTTGCTGATGTGTACATATACATACAAATAAATGGAAAACTGCAATATAAATTAAAATGAAAGTATTTATACAACTGACCTAAAGAATGATCCAGTCTTATGCAAGTCTAACGTGTTTCTATAGATTTATCTTTTTTTTTCTAGGTAATAAGATGACTTAAACTGCCCCCATTTGATCCCTCCAACTGCATGCCTGTGCCTGTAAGTCCATGGAGGTTCAAAGAATACAAATCTATGGCCAATATCCAGCTTTCAACTTAAGGGCACTGCTAATTTGAAGTTCACACCCACTTTGATTCATCCCCCTTACGATAGCCATCTATTTTCCGAGAGAAGAGTAAGGGGAAAGCCTTATCTGACAGTACTGCTCCTGTGACATGAAGTACAAATCTAAGGCACAGGGGAGACTGGATCTTTGGCCTGGAGGTGGGTACCTGGCACGTCCCTGCCTTTCTGCCCATGTCATTGTGTTCACAATCTTTCTTAGTCACGGGAGACATGGCGCTCCCAGGGAGGTTCCATGAGAGCTAGCTAAGCAAGATAAGAATCAACATTTCCAGTCCATACAACCTCCTTTTGGAGATGCTTTATGACTGGCTTGGGCATTTCCCTTGGCAACCTGTTCTCTCTTTATTTTTGGAAGTAGAAGTAAAACACTTGACATTTACTTCATAAGAAAAGCTAGAATCATTTTAAGGAAAAGTCTGAGCTATTTCTCAAACTATCACAAAGCCGGTATACCCACAGGTCAACTCATGTTCTAACTCACCGTGTCTGGGCCACTCTATCTCTTCCTGTCTCTGTATATTCCTTATCGTCTATCTGTTTATATATTCAAATAACTGAATTCTCTAACAATAGCATCTTCATCAACATCCCTAGTAATTGCTTTGAATGTCACTAAGGTCTCTGTACCTTTCTTATCTCCAAGGTGGCCCACGAGATTTCTTTGGGAGCCTTCTATCACTTAACCTTGAAATAATCAGTGAGAAAAACAAATGCCATTAAAATCAAACCTACACATCAAACCAAGTGCAACTCAAAAGCACTTTTAAAAAAACATATAAAATATGTATAATGTTTTATTATTATTCATTAGATAATATGGTTTAATAACTATATGATATTTATATTGCTTTTGTATTAAAAGCAAGCCAGAGATAATTTATAAACAGCAATGTGCATATATTATATGAAAATGTCATGCAGTTTTACATAAAAGACTTATTGGGGGAATGTCCTAGATCCAATCTTCCAAACATAGTATAGGACAGCAATGTATATTTTCTTGCTTAAAATCTTGTCAGAGATTCCCCTGTACTCTTAGAGCAAAGGTCAAAAGCCTTCAATAGTGTTAAAGTCCAGAGAGTACAGAATCCATTCATTTCTAAGGCCTTCTCTTATTTCTTATCATTTATGGGAATGTGCATGCATATATGCATTGAGGTATCCTGGTGTGTGTGTGTGTGTGTGTGTGTGTGTGTGTGTGTGTGTGTCCTTACAGAACTGTTACAGTGTGGGTATATAATTGTTTCGGTTTTGGTTTTTACCTAGATCTGTGTTGTTGCCCATTAGTATGAACCTCTATTCCAGAGAAGTCTTTAGTTCACTAAGAATTAACAGAAGTTCCCTGGTGTCCTACCCGGATCCTGCAGGGCAACAAGCTAGCAACACCAAGTCCCAACCCAGTGGCACACAAGTCATTTCAGCTTGCCCTGTCCACTGCCCGCCCTCCCAAGGAGAGCAACCTCCCTGCTCACTTCAGGAATGTCATATTAATCATCACAGTTGCAGGTCCTGGCTGGTTCTCATGGCTGGGTGCTGAGGGCGCTTTCTCAAGTGTAATGGCCCTCAACCTGTTAAGGATTCCCCTCCCCCCCCTGCAATATCCTGCCATAAGATTAATAGTTTGGACGTGATGCCACATGCAAACACCCTGATAAGATCTAACTTAATGAAAAGCAAGCCGAGCCTTTCTTCTGAGAACATATGTCTTTTGAGAAATTCAAAGCAAATTGGAGAGAACATGTAAAATGTCTCAGGGAAAGGAGAAGTTCTAAATGAGAACATTTATCATCATCATAGATTCATGTGCACTGTCAAGACACAATAAAGATTTTAACTCATTTTGTGTCAGGCAGCCTTTTCCACGAGGACCTTCATTAACGGTCTGCTCTGCTTGACCTGTTTCTGCCCAGCCATGTTTCCCACTGTGGAGGACAGGGGTATGAAATATATCTATTCAAATGGATGTCATTGATTTTAATATACCTTTAATAATATTGCCGCTCAGTGTTTTAATTACTCATACTTTTCGGGTACTTCCGCCCTCAGGTGATTTTATCTAATAAATCTGATAAGTACAGTAGACTCTGACACCCAGATATTAGATGGATAACATATGCCGCGGGGAACCCATTTCCTTTGTGGTTAAATCTGAGATGGGTGCAAAAAATACGCTGGAAAGATCTCTAGCTAGACTGGGCTTTCACGCGCTGGCCAGCAGTGAGCCTCCTCCTCTGTTTAGTGAGAAAAAACTTCCTGGCACTGGTCTTTGTGGGTGTTGGGATAAAACTGTCTCCCAGAGGCTTGGCTGCTTAGACATTTGGTCCTCGGTTGGCGGTGCTTTTGGAGATGATGCCACACTGCAGCCATGACGGAGGAAGGACAGACGGACTGAGAGTTTATGGCCCCACCAGTTCACTTTCTCTGCTTTATGTTTGTGACTGAGGATGTGAACACGGTTCTCAGAGGTGGCCACCTCTGCTGTTACCTCTTTTCTATTTAATGTTTCTTCTTCAACAGACACGGTCATGAGTAGAATGAATTTTTTTTTTTATGCTGCTGTTGCTATGTCTTATCCTCCCTTCCACTCCAACTGAAACCCTTCTTTCCAATAAGTCTCCCTTCTTCTTTCATGTGTGTGTGTGTGTGTCTGTCTGTCTGTGTTTCTGTGTATGTTCCTATGTGTGTGTCCCTGTGTGTTTGTGTGGGTCCATGTGTGTTTTCACATGTGTCCATGTGTGTATCTCTGTGTCTGTGTGTGTGTGTCCATGTGTATTTGCACGTGTGTCCATGTGTGTATCTCTGTGTCTCTGTGCATGTGTGGCTATGCGTGTCTGCATGCATGTGTGCCTATGTGTATCCATGTGTGTGCATACGTGTCCGTTTTTGTGTATGTCTGTCTGTGTGTAAAGGGATCCATGGATCCATGCGTTTGCGTTTGTCCATGTTTGTGTGTGTCCGTGTGTCACATATGTCTGTGTGTGTAGGCGTATGATGCACTGAGTTTGATTAGGGTTGCCTGTGCGAACATGGGTACAGTGCTACTAACTCGAGTGTGGACAATTCATCAACACTGCAGCACTGCAGAAAATGGTACCCTCTCCCTTCTCCCAACTATCATTCAGCATCAGGGAGGGGTAGGATCGAATGAGCTCATCCAATCTCATGATGAAATGATGGCGGGTATAGTTGTATGCTGCTGATTAGTGGTGCAGTGAAGGTTTGACCGCAACCACCATCCAGTGTCCTGAAAACACTGTTTCAAATCACGCCTCCAAAACCTCGAACTCTCATATTCTATCCACTGCTTCTTCCACAGTGTTTCCTGAGACTTGCTGAGTAAGCAATATTATAGATGCCAGATTTAAGGCTGAGAACTCCGGTGCCATTAATTCTCTGCCTTTTGACCAGTGGTGGGTCTCCGTATGAATTACCATCAACTGCAAAAGGAAACTTTCTGATGAAGTCTGAGAACCCTCTGCTGATTTCTCTATTTTGTTTTCTAACCTTGAGCGTCGAGAGCATATGACAACAAGTACATGCTAGTTTTTTTTTTTAGACATTTTATTATATTCTGTTATGGAAGCCCTAGAAAATTCATACACCGCAGAAGAGAAAATGTCTCAAGTTATTCATCTTTGATAACTGAAATAAAACCAACATAAGACCCCTCCAGTTAAGTACATAAACTTCATGCTGTGTGTGATGAAAATGGAAAGACAGTAAGCTGGTAAGGAAAGAGTAAAAAAAGTACTCACCCTTTCCTGAGAGAGAAGAATTGGGAAGAGAGGATGACCAAGGGGAGGGTACTTTAGCAAGAAAGGGGCAAGGAAGAGCAATAAAGTCAGCAGCTTTAAGTACAAAGTATGTGTCGGGACCACGCCTCTACAGCTCACTTGATAAAGTCATAGAAACTGTCAGTTAGGGTCAAAGACATATGTCATGCTGAGTGTTAGGTATTGTGGAATTTTCTTTTCTGAAGAGATGAGAATAAGCATCTACTCACTGTAGCCTGGGTATCAATGCAAGAAACAAAGGAAATATCTTCTACCCAAGTATAGTTTGGTGAGTTTAGTAATCGTGGGAAACTTCAGGGTGGCTATGCCACTGAAGAAAGAAATTCTCCGCGAATAAATATTAACTGCTTCCATATCTACAGGGAGGTTGTTGGGTATTGTGAGTCCCTCTGGCTGGACAATGGAAATAGGTCGAAATATTGTGCAGGTCTGGTGCTGCTCGTGACAGCTCAAGGAGGGGGGGGGGCAGCCCTGTCATGTTCAGAAGCCAAGAATTCAGGTGCCCTAGTTTCAATTTATTAAGCTAACTTATATTGAAATATTATATGTTCAGAAGCATGGCAGAATGTTTTAGGGACAACAGTGCTCTGTTAAGAAAACTTTGTGTAAACACTAAAAAAAAATGTTATAGGCAAGATTATAGGACATGAAAGATGGAATTGGTGTCACCCAACCAGAAGCCCTCACGGAGTCTTGTATGGATGTGACAAATATAGGAGCTCCCAAGGACTGACTTGGGAGGCTTGAATGTTGGGAGTCTGCTTAAGGAGAGAGATGCGCTGAGATGAACTTTTCAGAGCACTGCTTTTGAGGTAAAGTTCCAGTATTATGCAACGCTTTGGTATAAATACTAACACCGTGCTTCTGTTTTGATAGCAGTTGGGATCCAATGGACGTGACTACAACTGTAAATGAGACTGACTCAATCACACACTGAAAAGCAACACTCTTACTTTGCAAGTAGCAAATTGTAGATTTTCTCTCAGGACTCAACATTTGACCCACATTCCATTTATTCAAAAAGTTTGAGTGGGGCTCTAAGATAAAAGAAAAAGAAAAAAATCACCACTAGGAAACCTCAAAATGCTGGTTCTCCGGTTCCTTCATTCCTGCAGGGGTCTGGACGCTGTCACCATTTTTGTTTCTGATCTGAGACTCAGAGTGTGGCATGGCATGCACTGAATAAGCCCCAGTTTCCCTCAGCACTTCAAAGATTCTTTCAAAGTAGGATATAGAATGTTGTTGGCCTAAATTGTTTTAATTTACATATATCTAAATGCAAATTCTAGGATTAGATTCTGGAGAAAAATCCTAGCTGTCCTACTTGTAACAAACATGTGCAGAATAAAATTGTCCGGATGAAAATAAAGCATGAACTAAGCCAGATGGACGGTGAAGAGACACGGCTAATAGGGATTTTAAATAAAGTAATTGGTTTTCTGATTCTGTAAGTAACAAAATGAGAGTCACAGAAAACTTGAAAACGCACAGGAAAGCCGCCCCCAATTCTTGCACCTTAAAACAACTGTCACACAGTTTGACTCTGCCCGTTTGCTTTGTGGAAATCTGCATTCCTTTCCCCTTCAAATTGGACTAATGTTAATCCCCACCAGCAGGGTTGGAGGGAAACCTCTGTCACTAATAACATATCTATTGGCTGGAAGTTGAGTATAGAGGATAGCTTCCAATAAGTTCCATGGGATTCTTTTGCAATCTAGAACATTCTAGAAAGGGATTTTTTTTTCCCTTCAGCACATACAGGTTCCATCAAGTGTGTGACTTTTCAATGATGGAAATGAAACTTCAAATATGGAAGTGATGTGGGCTCAGTTACTAATCATTTATATTTAGAGGAATCATGTGAGAGTATGGCATTATTTGAGTGTCTCCCCCATGTCCTGATAAGGTGCTTATCACTGTGAATGCATAAGTTGGTCTTCCTGATGCAAGGAACCCAAGATAGGGTCACAGCCACCTCCCAGAGGTAGAGGGACTTCCTCACCTCCCACTGGTTCTGTTCTCACCTCCACTCCAAACTCATCTCCACCTCAATCTAGTACCTCAGGCTCTGGCCACTTCTGTTTCAAGCCCTTCTTCCCTGACAAACTTCTAGATAAAAGAACCCAAATACTTGTGTAACATTTTTTTTTTTTTTGGTTTTTTGAGACAGGGTATCTCTGTGTAGCCCTGGCTGTCCTGGAACTCACTCTGTAGACCAGGCTGGCCTCGAACTCAGAAATCCTCCTGCCTCTGCCTCCCAAGTGCTGGGATTACAGGTGTGCGCCACCACCGCTCGGATTTTTTTTTTTTTTGGTTGTATAACCTTTCATTGATTGAAGATCTGGCTCACAGTGAACTATTGTGACTTAAAATGTTTATAAAATACCTTGGAAGAAGTACACTAACTTGGTAGCAGAAAATGCCCCCAGAAAGTGGGATTTGGCAGAGTTAAGAGGATTTTCTTTTCTATATTTAAAGGTTGCAGTGAAATTTTTCATGTCATTTTTGTATTTAAAATATATTAAACTATTAAAAAAGCAATCTTGAACCAGGTCTTGCAGAAATCTCAACTTTCCGAGCATTCTGACTGATACACATCACAGGAAATAGAAATCAGGGTGGATTAGGTATCTTAGATTTTTCCAATAGTCTCCAGATCACATTTCCTTCCCATTGAAACACACACACACACACACACACACACACACACACACATATATATGTATATATATACATATACATATATATGTGTATATATGTATACACACACACACACACACACACACACACACACACACACATATATATATATATATATATATATATATATATATATATATATATAACCAAAGCCAGTTTTTCCTTAATGAGTAGTGTCTTAGTTTGGGTTTTATTGCTGTGAAGAGACACAGTGACCAAGACAACTTTTTTTATTCCATATATTCTGTATTTACATTTCAAGTAATTTTCCCTTTCCTGGATTTCCCCTCCCCCAAAGTCCCATAAGCCCTCTTCCCTCCCCCTGTTCCCCAATCCACCCTTTCCCACTTCCCTGTCCTGGTATTCCTCAACACTGCTGCACTGAGCCTTTCCAGGACCAGGGACCTCTCCTTCCTTCTTTTTGGGCATCATTTGATATGTGAATTGTGTCTTGGGTATTCCAAGCTTCTAGGCTAATATCCATTTATCAGTGAGTGTATACCATGAGTGTTCTTTTGAGATTGAGTTCTCCAGTTCCATTCATTTGTTTAAGAATTTCATGAATTCATTGTTTCTAATGGCTGGATAGTACTTCATTGTGTATATATACCACATTTTCTGTATCCATTCCTCAGTTGAAGGACATCTGGGTTCTTTCCAGCTTCTGGCTATTATAAATAGGGCTGCTATGAACATAGTGGAGCATGTATCATTATTACATGCTGGGGAATCCTCTGGGTATATGCCCAGGAGTGGTATAGCAGAGTCCTCTGGAAGTATCATTCCCAGTTTTCTGAGTAATCACCAGACTGATTTCCAGAGTGGTTGTACCAGCTTGCAATCCCACCAGCAGTGGAGGAGTGTTCCTCTTTCTCCACATCCTCGCCAGCACCTGTTTTCTCCTGAATTTTTGATCTTAGCCATTCTGACTGGTGTGAGGTGAAATCTCAGGGTTGTTTTGATTTGCATTTCCCTGATGACTAAGGATGTTGAACATTTCTTTAGGTACTTCTCTGCCATTCGATATTCCTCAGGTGAAAATTCTTTGTTTAGCTCTGTACCCCATTTTTTAAGGGGGATATTTGGCCTTTTGGAGTCTACCTTCTTGAGTTCTTTGTATATCTTGGATATAAGCCCTCTGTCAGGTAGGGTTAGTGAAGATCTTTTCCCAATTTGTTGGTTGCTGTTTTGTCTTTTTGACAATGTCCTTTGCATTACAGAAACTGTAGTTTTCTGAGGTCCCATTTGTCAATTCTTGATCTTAGTGCATAAGCTATTGGTGTTCTGTTGAGGAAAATTTCCCCTAAAGGCAACTCTTATAAGGAAAAACATTTAATTGGAGTTGGCTTACAGTTTCAGAGGTTTAGTCTATGTGTCAACCATGGCGAGAAGCAGGGCACTGTGCAGGCAGATACGGTGCTGGAGAAGCCAAGAGTTCTACATCACGATCCAACAGCAGCCAGAAGGCGTCTTGTCACACTGGTCAGGCTTGAGCATATATGAGATCTCAAAGTCCCACCTCCGCAGTGACACACTTCCTGTCACAAGGCCATGCTTCTTAATGGTGCCACTTCATATTCAAACAGCCACAAGTAGTTTTTAATATATTTGAGTTTTATAATATATTGAACCAAATAAAGAAAAAGTATGTTGTAACACTGATCTAAGAGACACAGTTCCAACCTGGTAGATTACCTTAGCCGTGATCCACTAATTTCTAGTTATTTCTATTTTAAACTATTCCATTCAAGAGTCTCGATTCATTAATAAAGCAGAATCAGGAAACAAATCTTAAATTTCATATAAAAGCATGAAAGACCTCAGATAGCCAATCATTTTGACGAAAAACAACAATAGTAGAGGTTTCATCATATCTGAACTCGTTATCCTAGAAAACGATAGTAATAGAAAACCCAAAACAGAGGCATTAAAAACAGCCGTGTCAAGCAATAGGATAGAAAGCACAAATACAATCCCATAGAGCCACAGCCATGTGTTTTTGACAAAAGTGCCAGAAATATACATTGGAGAAAAGCCAACCTCTTCAAAAATGGTGTTAGGTAGTTGTGTATCTACACAAAGAAGAAACTGGATGTGTATCTATTATAGTTTACTAAAGTCAACTCAAACAAATCAAAGCCATTAATGCTATTTATTTAATTAAAAAATATATGTGAAAAATTTAAAGAATAAATAAAACTAGTAAATTTAATTTAAATAAAAAATAACTCAATTTAAGGACTGAGTCTTGGAAACTGGAAAATATTTCAAGGTCTAAACACAAACATTTCCTGTAAACGAATTCATTTGTTCAGGAATTAAAAAACAATAAATGGGATTACATTAAAATTAAGAAGCTTTCCACAGCAAAGGAATCAATTAGTGAAATGAGAGGAAATCTTTGTGAGACCTACATCTAACAAGCTGACAGAGGACTAATATTTAGACTATATAAAGACCCTGGAAGACATATAAATGTCCTAAACAATTCAATCAATATATATGCACATAAAACTAAAAGTTGCCAGGAGGGGCAGTACCGTGTAAACCTCTAGAAACTCATTCTGCATCCTGAGGCATCAGAGAAGGGCAAATGACGTCAGCGCTCGGGGTTTCATCCCGCTCCTGCGGGACCAGCTATTACCAAGAGAACAGTAACAAGCTCAGTCACGGAAGCAGAGTAAGAGAAGGCGTCTACACTGCTGGGGAGACTGTCAATTAGTCCTGCCACTATGAAAACCACAGGATGGAGGCTGCTTAGAAAACTGAAAACAGAAGTACCATCTGAGCCAGCGAGCCGTAGCATGTCTAGGCATACAGACGAGAGTGTGATAATAGACCACACAGCCATTTGCACAGGGTGTTTTATTGCCTTACCATTTATAGTAGCCAAGCTATAGAGTCAGCCTAGGAGTCCATCAATGTACAAATGGAACAAATGGATTAAAATAATCTGGCAGGCGGCGCGCGCGCACACACACACACACACACACACACACACACACACACACACGATATTTTATATGTATAACATAATAAAGAATAAAATTATGTATCTTGCAAAAACATATGCTATTAGAGATAATATTGAACAAAGCAATTTATGATTAGAGAACCAAACAATGCGTCCTTTTTTTTTCTCATCTTGTGAATCCTGGATTTTATATACATATCTCAAACCTTGCATGAGTATGAGATGTCATAGAAACAAGACCGTAGAATGAATGGCATTAATTGGCTGAGGAGGGGAAGAAAGTGGTGGGATTTGAATACACTCAAAAGTAAATAATATACTTGCATGAAAATGTTGTATGAGTCCTAACGTTATGTCCAGCAAAGATATGGCAATAAACTGAAGATTTAAAAACTGTCGACGTTGAAGCAAAGAAGACACTTTGCCTCCACCAGGACAAGAAGGTCCTGCACTTGTGAGATCACATGTAGACAGTCTTTCCATCGACAAGCACATTCTTTTCTCCTATTACCAGCTTCCAGTTAAGACTGTCTGGACGGCCAGGGCGTGTCTTCCTTACTGTAGCTCGCTCCTTTCTGCCTCCTGGCTGTGTGTGTATTTATAACTGTGGTGTGTGAGGAGGAACTTACACAGTTCCATTAGAAAGGGGGACAAGTCCTAGGGTCCAGACTGATGAGAGAGCCCATGTCCTTTGGCATTGTATCCATGAAATACAGTATTTCAGAATATGCATTAGGAAATAGACCAGATTTCATTACAGAAAATACGAAAGATCTCACTTAAGGTTTGCCAAGGCGAGAACACATGTCCAAAGGGCCATGTGATGGGTTCGAATCTAAGCATTGCCACTTATTAACAGTTTCACATTGACTATGTCCTTTATTCTAGAAGATCCTGGACTGAATCTATAAAATAGAGGTAAAATATCCAACCTCAGAGTCTTGAGCTATAGCTCAGCGATAAAATACTTGCCTGGCACAAATGAAGCCTAGAGTTCTATCCCTAGTACAGATAGAAGAACTTTAGAGGAAGAAATCATACCGTAAGGAGAAGAGCTCACAGAAGCCAGGCAACACTGGTAGCTGTGATTTCGAGCAGCATTCATGTACATTTAGAGGTTAGGATTACTTGGTCCAGGCGTCTCATCAACGTTATGACTGCCGAATGTCAGACAACTTGCTAACTTAATGAAAAATTGGAACTGATAACTTGTCAGATCCACTTCAGCTTATTGACCATATTTGAAAGATTCGCTTCAAACAGATCAACCCAATCAAACGCTGCTTCATGTCTCCCTAGGATCACTATATTCACAAGTCAGTGCAGCTATCAGAGAAGGTAGCATCATATTTCCTCACAATGTAAAACATGGAGGTACCTTATGACCCACCAATATGCCTCCTGCATACGTGGCCCAAAGAATTAAAAAGAAGGTTATGTAGATATTTAGATGCTAGTGTTCAGGGAATAATAGTCACTATTGCATGGAGTTGCAAACCCCTTCAGCTCCTGGTGTCCCTTCTCCAATGCCTCCATTGGGGAACCCACACTCAGTCCAAGGGCTGGCTGTGAGCATCCATTCACCTCTGTATTTGTCAGGCTCTGGCAGAGCCTATCAGGAGACAGCTACATCAGGCTCCTGTCTGCAAGCACTTCCTAGCATCCGCAATAGCATCCGGGTTTGGTGATGGTCTATGGGATGGGTCCCCAGGTGGGACAGTCTCTGGATGGCTTTTCTTTCCTTCAGTCTCTGCTCCTCACTTTGTCTCCATATTTCCTCTTGTGAGTATTTCGTTCCTCCTTTCTATGAAGCACTGAAGCATCCACACTTTGCTCTGTCTTCTTTGGTCTTCCTTCTTCTTGAGCTTCATATGGTCTATGATATGTGCGTAATTTCTACTACAGGTTTAATCTTCCCCAGACAAGGATGGCTGAAATCAAAGAGCAGTCACACACTCTACCAGGTTGGGAAAGTTTCTATCTGCTCAAGATTTTCAAGAGAACCATGAGATGTTGTTTTACTAATATGAAGAGACATCACTTGCTGCCTTTCCACTGAAATCACCCTGATTATAAACATCGTTGAGCACAGGAACATTTGTTTAAATGTAACTTGCCCTGCCTTTTCTATGGATGTGAAAGCATCCACAATTTAAGGAGCTTAAAGAAACAGGCAGTCAACAGCATTGCGTCAGACTGGGCTTGTGATGGTAATATAATTGAATAAAACAGAGTTTAACATTTCCACTTCCATTCCCAAGAACACACTGAGCCACTGGATCTTCTCAGGGCAAATGTTGCTTCTCAATGTATTGTAGAGTCTGTCATGAGTTGGAGCCTGGTGAAGATTTATGGAGAAGGCAGTCTGCTTTGTCCTTGCTGTATCCCAATTAGCCTGAAAAGGTAGGCAGTGGGACAATCTTCTCAAAAGCACTTTATGTGTTCCTCTACCAAGAGTTCACGAGTTCCCTAAAGGCCGTCTGTGAAAAGCTTAATCAAGGACCACTCGCACTTGCAAATATAACATGATATGGCTCTACCATTCCTTGTGGGGAAAGCACATGAAGCTATTCCATCATTCCTTCTGAGATGAGAATAAATAACACGAATGCCACATAAATAGCCTGAGCTGGCAGAGGGAGTAAGCTGTCATTCCAGGAGAGTGATGTGGTTTTCTCTCCAACGGTACAACAAATGATCAAGATGGCAGAATCCAGACAGGTGGGCTTTGCCATTAAGCCGCCTGCAGGTGCTTCGTTCAGAACACTTGCAAACATTTGCAAAAAAGCAGAAGGCAAGAGGTGGAATTTTGCTCAATTCATTGAATCTTAGACAAAAAATGAATCGTTTCTTCTTTTCTTTCTTTCTTTCTTTCTTTCTTTCTTTCTTTTTTTTAATCTCCCATGACAAACTGCCAGACCAGCTTGACATACTGCTGCTCTGTGGTCTAACTCTGTCTGAGAATGTCACTCCTTCCTTCCAAAGTCGCCAGGTTCAGAGGCCAAAAGAAAAAAGAATGGGGCTTTTCTAAGATTGCTGGAAGAGACCTTCTTCCCATCCATCGTGGTGTGTCACTGTGAGTGTCCAGGGAACGCGGATCAGAGAGAAGAACAAAGACTTATTCCTGAGAGCAGATATGACTGCTGGTAAGAAGAAATATCGGAGGCACATGACAGATGCAGGATGCCTCTGATCAACTGAGCCCCCATCAGCAATTCCAAGTTTTAACCAAGAAACATTGATTTATGTTTATTATGCTTTATGGCACTTTAGAGCAATTTATAACACTTACATTAGAGAATGGATGGGCTGGGAGGAAAGCCAATGTGGGTCTCAAAAAAAGATGAAGTGTTGTCAGGAATAGTAGCTTTCACGTCGTGCCAGGTGTATTTTCCTGCTTTTGTATTTTATCCGAACTATTTAACATGAAACAAGAAAATGAATATTGATTTTCTTGGATTTAAAAAAAAAAACAAGTGGCCTAAGTTAAGCAAAACTAAAGGAAATTTTAAAGTCTATATCTATATCTACATTTTCAACCATTAAACCTAAAAGCATAAGTAGAATGCTTCTAGATATGCTCACAAAACACACACACACACACACACACACACACACAAAACATGCACATTTGCATGCTTGTGCACACATACATACCCAAGCAACTATTTAAAATGTGGGGAGTAAAAAGAAATGTTAAATAGGTGTATATTTATTTCAAATATGAATGTTTTAATGAAGAACAAATAAAGCAAAATATTAAGTGTTTCTGAAAAGAGAGTCATTTTCTGTAACTAATAACTTCTGGTAGACAGAAAATGCTTCAGAGAGTCAGCTTGGGCTGCATATAAAACAAACAATAACTTAACATGAAACAACTTAATATAGTTTGGACCTAAATGTTTCCTTTGGTAGTTCATGCATAACCTTTAACTAACAGGCAAGGAGAAAGAAGAAGAAATCTATATCATGAAAGGTGATGTGGCCATGATGTAGCTATGATGACCAGGGTGTGCTGGGATCCAGGCTTTGTTGAAAAACATTCCTTCCGGGATTGGAGATGGCTTAGTGGTTTGGAGCACTGTCTGCTCTTCTGAAGACTTTGGTTTGATTCCCAGCACCACAAGGTGGCTCAGAACTGATGTAACTCTTGTTCAGAGGGAAACTGATGCCCTCTTCTGGCCTATGTGGGCCTTGAATTTAATCTGTGTGAATAGCCACATAATTATCCATGCAGGAAAGAAAGAAAGAAAGAAAGAAAGAAAGAAAGAAAGAAAGAAGGAAGGAAGGAAGGAAGGAAGGAAGGAAGGAAGGAAGGAAGAAAGAAAGAAAGAAAGAAAGAAGAGAGAATAGGAGGGAGGGAAGGAGGGAAAAGGAAGAAAGGAAGAAAGAAAAGAGTTGAAAAATCTTTTTAAAAAAAGCTCAACAGGCATAGATTAGTTTTAAGAAAGAAAGAAAAAAAGGAAAAGAAAGGAAGGAAGGAAGGGAGGGAGGAAGGATGAAAGAAGCAAGGAAGGAAAGAAAGGAAAGGAAGGGAGGATAGAAGAAAGAAGAAACATCTTTCCTGAGATCTCAAGGGTCTAGCAGATTTTTGAGGTTAAGAAACATTGAAGAGATTCAAGTAGAAATCTAAAGCTGCAAAGGGATATAAGGCTTGTGAACCAAAAGAGCCCGGTCAGGTGGGGGAGTAACAGATCACATAGCAAAGCCTGAGGGTGTGTGCAAGTACTGGAGGCGATGATTCTATGGCCTTTCAGCTGCATCGAGTGACTGGACTGGACACAGGGTCCAGTCTCAGGACACAGACCGATCCTCATTTTCTTCACTGGTTCAGTTCATTTAGCAGTAGCTGCGACAGAGAATTTGTGGAGCTGAACCAAGCACATTGCCCAGGTGTTCCAACCTTGACATTAAGATATTCTCCTACTTTTCTGCTTCCCATTTTCCTAAGAGATGTGAAATACCTTGAATTCTGAATTGTTATATTAAGTATGCTACTTTAGCTGTTTTGGCATTGAGGACAATCTAAGTGGTCAAAGGTGGTGTTGATTATTGCCAATTCAGCTGAAAAATAGGGGAATTGACTTTTCCCATGCCGATTCCTCAAGATCAGTAGTGAGGAAAAAAAATCTCTTAGCTCTGTTATAGCCAGAAGGCTTGGTATCTCTATAATGCATTTTACAAAGACCAGATTTGTTCTAATTGTTAATGCAATTAACATGTGAAGTTAGCATTGGAAAAATATTTCCCCTCCCAGGGAAGTTTTTTTCAGTGCTTAAAGTAAAGAAAAAATAATGAACAAATTAATTGTCATCATCAATAGAGTTCCATGATGACCCAGAGGTGTAAGACATCCCATGTTATGCCATCATGTTGACCAGACAAAACATGGCTTAGAGATTTCACTTGGGTTCTTGAAAACACATTGAGTTGAGTTGCTTCTGTTGGGAAGTCTTCCTTAGGTCTGGAAGTCTCATAAGGCTAAGTTTGTGAGAAAAGCCTTTAGTTTTTGTCCTTATGCAGAGCCCTGGCCCTTAAGTCATTGTGGTGGAGGAAGAACAAGAGCCTAATGGCATTTCAAGCTGATAAGGGATGTCTGTGTGTCTGCCTTTCCTTTCATGCCCTCTAGACCCAGACAAGGTTGTAGGTGCCCAGAATATCCAATAATGAATCTATCAGTGCGGGAAGAAGCTGTTGTACCCTGACATGGTGTCTTTCCCAGGTTGATGTAAGAAAGTGGGAGGAGAAAGAAAAATTCCCTTTCTGGAAGTATAATGATTTCCGCCACTGCGCTGACAACCAAAGGTGGAGAAATCTCAACCAATATCATGTGGCACCACAGTGTGAGAACTGGGCCCGGTCCAAAGGCAGCTCATAGGATGTAGCATCCTAGGCTGAGTAGCCTGAGAAGAAAACCTACACGGACACAAAAATCACTTTTTAGTTTACCCATGGCTGCTCTGTATGGCTAATGGTAAGAAATGGCTTTGAAGTGTCCATAGACAAAATATGAAACAGTGAGAAATCCTGAGGCAGCTTGAGTGTAGAAAGTGATGGTTGCCAGTGACTCTGAGGGAGAGAGTTCTGGAGTCATGAGCTCCTCAGAGCAGATAGGGCTTGCTGAGGCGAACAGGATTCCATCAAAATGAAGTCACAGCAACCAGGGAGGTCAATGTCCCTTCACCATGAAGGACAATTTCAGCTCCTTCCTTTATCCATATGTCGTATTCTCGTGCTATTGTAATGGGAACAGTTTTATTGTTAAGAGATAAAGCAAACAAACAAAAAGCAGTGTTTAGGATCTGGGGAGATAGCTCAATCACTTAAGGGCTTATTACACAAGCATGAAGACCTAATCCCATATTTATAAGACTGACAATTTTTATGATCTCAGTTTTGTGATGGTGGAGTCACGTGACCCCCAAAGGCTCCTTGGCCAACCAGCTGAGCTAAATAGGACATGCCCAGATTAGTGAGGGACCCTGTTTTAGAAAGAGAATAGACTCTTTCTGAGGAACATCTAAGACTGACCACTGACCTCCATGCACATGTGAACTTGCACACACATGTGTACCTACATACATCCCTGTGCGTGCATCTCCTTGGCCAATCAGTTGACACAAATGGGAAATGTGCAGATTAGTGAGGAACACACACACACACACTCGGTCCTTAACTTCAGCTAGTTAATTATCTGTCTTATTAGGACACACATTTTATAGCCAGGTTCTCCCCAACCACATCTATAGTACCAGTTGCTTCATTTTATTCTCAGTTTGTATACAAAGATCCATTTTCCGTAAAACCTCAATTTGTATCAAAAGCACGCCAATCTCTAGTTTCTTTGCCAAAAGAAAACCTTGCCAAATTGAGATCGGTTTTGGAAAAAAAAAACCAAAGATAAATGAATGTGTCTTAAAGGTTTAATTGTATTATTTCCCTCTTTATCTCTTGATGACTTTGACAGATGGGACTCTCACAATATACTCATTGTTCAGCTGGAAACCCCGTGAAGCTGTAACCTGAACCTCTTGTCCTAAGGCCATTTGATGGCCTTCTTCATCCAATGGTATCTGCGGACCCCAGTGGAGAGGTAGGTAAAGAGTCATTAAGGCATTTGAAATTGCTTTCAGCACACTGCAAAATGGCTGGGCCATTTCAGGCCATAGTGGGGGTGGCAGAATGCCCAACTGCCTATATCAAGCAGTGTTTATAAATTAGAAATTACCAGCCTTTTGGTTCCTTGCTGATCACTCAGAGTCCCTGGAAGACTGTGCAGACATGCCTGGGGCAGAATTGTTATTGGACCAAACAAAGCATAGCTCTTGGTTAATCAGTCATCATTTTTCTACCTGGTGGTATGATTGGAAGAGATTTGGAAGTGTTTGTCTCTTCCACTGCAGAGTCATGCGGCTAATTATTCTAACTAAAAGCAGGTATTCAAACAGTTCTTTGGGTTTTTTTGTTTGTTTGTTTTTTGGGGTTTTTGTTTGGTTGGTTGGTTGGTTGGTTGGTTGGCTTTGGTGAACACCAGAAAATAAAGATAAATTTCAAAGAGACAGATGGTCCCATATGATGTATTTAATTCACCTAGTTAAAAGGGGTGTTACTGAGTCCTTAGTGTGTGTATGACAGTGTCCTCATTTGTTCGATGCATTTGATACTATATTGAACTCTACAGGCTACTAATAGATTCAATCTTCACAACAACCCTGGGGAGGAAGTTCTGACTAATGGTCCCATTTTACAGTTGAAGCAATTAAGTGTATTACATTTCTTGTCATAATAAAATACCTGATGGAAGCTGCTTAGGGAAGACAGGACAATGCGAGTATGAGGAATCTGGTCACACTGTGTCTGCAGTCAAGGAGGCAGAGGGAGATGATGTTACTTTTTGTTTCCTTCCTTTCATTCTTATTCAGATTTGTATCCTAATCTGTGGGAAAGTGATTTCACATGCACAGTGTGTCATCTCTCCTCAGTCAGACCTATATGGTTGTCCTCAGACACGCGTGAGCTGTCTTCTAGGTGAGTTTTAGTGCTTATCATGTTGACAATCAAGATGACCCCTCACATTGAGCTTCTGAATGCAGTGTTAAGTTTTCTAGAGGCCTCATAGTTGGAAAGTCACATGGCTGACACAAGAAAGCAGCAGAAAGGGTTTATGGCTATCTATTAGCTAGTGACCATATTACCTCAGGATCCACACTGGGCTTCTTACAATTCCCTTTGATCAGGCTCTGCCAATTACTCCAAGGTTTAACCTTCTTTTAGGCTGCCAGAAGCAGCCTCTTGTTCTAAAGGAATCATTAGTCACCAGCAGCCTGCCAGCCCCAAGCTAGCCAGTGTCACTCTCAAATGCATTTGTACCTACAACCCAGGCTGAGCTCAGGCCACCTCTGTCACTAGCCTTCTCTATTGCACAATCTTTGAAACTATGACATCACTCTTTAGTTCACAGACTGGTGGCAAGCTAAGAGCCATTAACTTGGAATATCTGGAAGACTTAGTGTGGTAAAGCAAGCGATTTCAGTGTATTTAAAAATGGCTGCATGGAAGCAGTAAACTGAACATGGCTTGCTAACATATGTTACTTATCTCTGGAGACCCGGTGACAATAATGATAAAAGAGGCAAGCAAGAAACCACAGGAATCACTACTGGTAACTCATGTGGGTTTGAGCCTTCTAGGAACTCACAGCAAACGGACAGAGGCAGAGTACAAAATTATGAAGAGGGTCTAAGACTGGACATGCCAGGAAGTTCAGTGAGAGATGAGAAGATGTCTGAACCCAGATGGGTCAAATGAACCGCTGTAGAAAGTAGGCATAGCCCACAGTGCCTCTTTCCTACATTGCTAGACTGCTGGCCTTCTCTGACTCTGGGAGGGACAAGGTTACTATCAAGACTGCCATGTTCTTGATAGGAAAGCACCAGACGCTCTGGCCATGGATAGTATAAGAAACAAGCATGGAAGGTGAAGGCATTGGGAGATCATGGACATTCTAAAAGGAGAATCCAGAGTCATCCCTTGCCCTTCTCCTAGGAGACACAGATCTGGGGCTGTCAGATAAATATGCCTGTTGGAAGAAAGAAGAAAGCATAAGCTTTATTCTTCCTAGAGAAGCATTTGCTTGGCTAAGTGGTTAGTTGATAAACTATCAATATGAAATGACCAATTATTTAAGGAAAGCTATGGCTATTTAATATGGAACCTAATGCACATATTAAAGACTTTAAAGGGAACAAGAAAAGAAGGAGAAAAAAATTAAATTTCATTATTCATATTTCGCTGTATAACACTGATCAGGTAGAAAAAAGTTGTATGTTTGAAAAATAAGATTTGAAGTTTGGACAGTGCTTGGGAAGAAGAATGAGCAGAAAGGGAACTAAAAATAAGTCATTAAATAGTTGAGAAAATTGGAGACTCCAAATCAGAGCATCCATACACAGAAAGGAGGGATAACCTACATTTAGCAAATAGACCTGGAAGGGTCAGACTTATTAAAAAAATAGAGAAAATTCCATAGAACTCCAGGTATAAGTTCTAAGATAGTTCCTGTATTGTGGGAGAACTTTGTAAATATTTGGAGCACAAGTCCTAAATAATTCATTTGCGTACATTGCCACGAATGGAAAGAACCACCCTTAGGAAAATCCAAGGCAAACAGTACCATGATATCTTGCCAAGAAGCATCTGCATGAACTATGATTTGAGCATCCCAAGAGCATCTAGAAGCTATAATCCAAGAGATGAAGCCTTTAAATTGTTGAAGGGAAAAACTAGCAACACAGAGTCTATGCCAAACAAAATTAGCAATCAGCTTTGAGAGCAAAACAAAGATATTTTCAGACATGTAACAAAAACAAAAATGTCAAAGGAGTTACCCATCTCTGCCTGTACCCTCCCACCTCTGGACAAACCACTTTCCCTGGAAGATACCTGCATATGAGAACCAAACCAGGAAATATGACAGACCAAGTCAAACCCCATTGCCAGAGAACCTAAGCAAAGTCCCAAGATGAAAATCAAGGCTAGTCTAGAAAAAATAACTTCTCAGCATTAACTAAGCAACTAGTCCAGACAGAATGGATAGTTGCAGAAACTGTAGCAGCAGTCTCATTAACAAGTGACATCAAAACAAAATTAGTACGTTCGACTATGTAGAGGTTGGACAGGGTTTTTTTGTATAGTAATGATATACATAAGTGAATAATATAATTTTAAAGTCCAGAAACAAATGAAATCTTATGTTAGAAGTATATACGAATAAATATGAAGAAAAATGTAGCAAACATTAAAAAATGCAAATATGGATTTTTTTAAAAAAATGTCTTACAGAATTTTTATGGAAACATAAATATGTGTGTTAGCACTGATGTAAAAATACTAAAATTAGTCTTGTCTTGAAGGAAGTAAGTAGACAACTTTTAAAGCTGACAAGAGTCTAGAAATAGCAGTGTTTGTGTGACTTAGAAGTATGGAGGTAAATGGGAAGCCGTAAGAAGTAATTGCTGTTAGGCAGAGGGACAGCAGTGGGAAGCAGGGGCTAGGCACTGCTCTTTAAGTTACAAGATGCAACATGCCCTTTTAAATTAGGCACATCACTCAAAACCAAAACTTAGATTAAGAAGGAGTCAACAATGAGTGAGGAAGCGGAAGGGGGAAAGAGAAGAGAGGAGAAATGGAGAAATGTAGGGTGGGAATGCGACCTATCAGGAAACAGTTGAACAAACTGGTCTAGAGCCTTTGGGATTTGCTAAAGATGAAATCAGACCATTTCAGGGCAGTAGGCGCGATGTCAATATGGTGGTGAAAGACCAGAGTTGGTACTGTTTAGACTAGGGAGGAAACTGTGGAAGGAAGGGCTCCTGTACCCACATGGCAAAGAGATGACAATAAAATTCACAGATGTGTTTAAGGACTCCGAGAATACAGAGTAATGTCTTCATGAAGCAAGAATACGGCCTCAAGAAGATTTGATTTTTATTTCAAGCGTAGTAATCATGTCAAGTTCATACCTTCCCATTTTCTTTTATGGTAGGGATTGGGGAGACTTTAGGGCACTTTTCTTCTCTTGTAGAGGCCAGTGTTCAACTCTTAGCACGCATAGGGCAGCTCACAAACCCCTGTAGCTCCAGCTATAGGGGAACCAAAACCCTAGCCTGACCTCCAGAGACCTTTGCAAGCATGTGCAAACACACACACACACACACACACACACACACACACACACAAATAAATAAATACTTTTAAAAGTGCTTAAGGCAGACACTACCCCATCCTGTAAGCAAAACCCTTTTTACAAGATGGTGAGGGTGTGCAAATTTAGGCATCCTCCCTTTGTCATGAATACAACAGCACACAGGCGGCATGGGCCAGTGACCAGAGTATAGACATAATTTATATTGTTCCTTTGTCCCCCTGGCGAAGTAAGTCCAGTATTCCCATGATGGGTCACTACTCTCCTTAACCCTCTCTGTAGGGACAAAAATCACAGGTGCTGAATCAGGAGGGTGGGGTGAGATATCCACCCACTTCCAGGTTTCTAGGCATAAAGTGGGGCAGAGCTCTGAGGGGGGAGCACTGAGTAGATCTGTTTCTCCAGAATTGATTATGATCCTGTGCTATATATTTGAGTTGATAAAATGGGAACATACTTATAACTAAAGCTGAAAACTTGTGCTCTTATTGTGTGAATTTGAGATTTAGCTGAAGTGGTAGGAATGTAAAATGAGGGCCATGTTGTTGGATTTTTTTTAATACACTGAATATAAAATCAAGAGAGTTTTCTGTGTCAAACTGGTATATTGGAATCCTTATGAGACAAAGTCAGGTATGGTGGCACATGCCTGTAATCCTAGTACTTTGGAAACTGAAAAAATAGAATCTTTACAGGTTGGAAGCAAAGTCGGTTACATAGTGAGTTCCAGGTCAATTTAGGCTAGAAGGTGAGATACTGTGTCAAAACATCCTTCTAAAGTGATTATCTACAATTCTTAAGCCTTAGATTCAACATTCCATTGACCTGGGGAAAGTAAACTGTAATTTGTAGTACTGAAAAAAGTCATAGCTTCTATGGAGGCATGTCTGTTAACATAAGTTAGAAAAACAAGAAATAAATTAGATATTTTAGCTTCATACTTAAGTATTGTCTAGACTAACAGTCCCACAGCCCAAAATATCAGAAGAACAATTAAAAAGCAAATACAAAAATTCAATGTGACACACAGAGAAATAGGGAATATCAGATACTTTTGTTAGGTATAATATGCTGACACATCATTTTCTGCTTATTCAATCCAGTGTCATCTCCATTGAATAGTACTTATATTAGTATATTTTGAAGACATGTGTGCACATATTATTTATACTTTCTTTAGTTTCAAAATCACCTGAGAGATACATGGAGTACTCACATTTCTATCAGTTTCCAACTGCAATGCCTTTAGTTCCTGCATGGTTTGACTCTTCTTTTAAAAATGTTTTCTTCATTAAAACATAATTGATGTAGCACAAAATTCACCAGAGTTTTAATATACTCTGAGAGCTCTGTAAACATTGCCAACATCTGTAAATGTAACTTCTATACCCTCAGATGTAATTGTCATCTTGGATGCTTACTGCTGAATATGCTCACCCTTCCTCGCTCTTTCTGAACTCTGACCAGGATAGTTCAACTCAGCTGTTCTGGCTCAAATTAGTCTCCAAGCTGACTGATTCAATCTGGCTTCAGTGGGCTTCTCACTAAATTGCTCTGCTTGGCCTCAAACTCACAGGCAATTTGTTCTAATCTTTTGGCTTCTTATTCTCTGGCTTCAGCTGCCTCTGCTGACCTGCCTGAACTCCACTCACTAAACTGCCCTCCAATATGACATCACTTTTAAACATTGCTGCTTCCTCCTATCAACCAACTTTACCCACATTGTATAGGATTAACAATTTGTACTAAGGCCTGTCTGCATTCCAGTCATACTGTAATCCAGAGCATCTCTGTGTTCTAGCCCCATCACATAGACCTAGAAAGTCTTTGGATGTAATCTCTTGTCAAAGCAGCCATGTTGCTGATTTAAAATTCCTCTGCAAACATCCATGTTCAGGACATCTCCTCAGTCCCTGACGAAAATACCCATTAATGCTCCTGTTTCCAAACCTGTCAAAACTCGGTGCTCCATTCTATGTTCTGTCATTGGACCATGTCAGATTTTATGTTCTATAGCGAAACTACACAATATGTCATTTTGGTGATGGGTTGCTTTCAGCCAATATAGTATATCCAAGATTTTACCCTGGTATAGCATGTGTCCATATTTAGTCTTTGTAACTGATTAATATACTCTTATTAAATGTTTGTTTTCCAGTAGATGAATATTCACATTATTTCTCCTTTAGGATACTATGTACAATATCCTAAAGTTTATGTTGGGCACCTGTTTTGGTGTTTATGTTTGTTTGTTGGTTATTTTTTTGAGAATACATCTAGAATTGGAATTGCTGGGCAAAAGGAGAATTAGTTTTGTGAGGAAGGTCTATTCCTCACAAACTATTTTGCAAAATGGTTGCCGCATTTTCTGTTTTTGTCAGAAATGGAAGTGTCTAAAACGTTCAACGACCTCACTGCCACTTGCTATTTTTCTTTTCTTCCATGTTTGTTTGTTTTGTTTTTACAATTGTGTTTGTTTGCATGATGGCCATTTTAGTACACATAAACTTGTGTGTTATAAAGGTTTTAGTCTCTAATGACTAACCATGATCCATGGTTTTCTCCACGTGCAAATTGTCCATTTCACATCTTCTGAAAAATCATCTACTCAAATCCTTTGCTACTTTTTTTAAACTCTGCTATTTGTTTTTGAGTTGTGGAAAGTTTCGTAAGGCTGGTTTGCAAATATCATGGGATTTATCATTCATCATTCCACTCTCGATAGTCTCATTTGTAGCAGGAATGTTTTATTTATGACACCATCCAAAGAATCTGATTTTTCTTTTGTTGTTTATTCCTGTGATGTTCTTCAGAGGGCAGTCCATGCTAAACAAATGTAGCTTTTGACACATATGTACTTGTAAAGAGCAATTATGCTGGTAGGATAAAAACATAAAGTATGTTATTTTCAAGTACTTTTCATCTGAACCATGTTCCCCATCCTGTTTGGTTTGGTTAACCTCGCATGTGGCTTCAAGGATTGGTTCAGTGGGACGCCATTTCTCTTGCATACCCTCTCCTTAAGGATGGTGCTCTCTTGAGTCCTCTCTTTGTACCTGCTCATCACCAGCATTCTCTTCTTACATCTGTTCAGTGGCATGATCAGCTATAAAGATGAGGAAATGGAACCACTGATGTTCTGACGACAATACCTATGTGCCAGGAGGAGAACCCCATGCCCAGTCTGCATTCTTTCACCACCTCACAACATCATGTAGAAGTCACATCACTAATCAACCTATTTTAGCAGGCTCTAAAACCTCAGACTCCTAAAATGTAATCCATCCTTCAGGTTCATACAGGCATTCTTGTAAATGTACTTGAACTCAGGTCTACCTCTAGTGCCAGGAAGCATCCTGGAGCCACTTACTACACTTATAATGTGTTATCAACCAGGGGATAATTTTACTTACCTGTTCATTTAATTTATTTTAAACCTTAACTTACAAAGTAGCTAGTTTTTTTATCCCACTTTTATAGACACTTTGTTATTATTGTTCCTTTAATTTCACCTTCTCTCCTACTTCCTAGTTCCCTGATGCACCCAGTGTTTGCCCCTTCCACTTTAAGATTCATAAACATTAATGTCCGGCCTAGCCCCTTCATCAAATCTCCTTATCTCCCATCTCAAGGTCTCCTTTCCAGTTTCATGGCCTCTCCCCCACTGTACCCACAGTCCACCCACTTGGCAGTGATTCTGAATAAAAAGGATAGAAGCTCTTCACTTTGCCTGTGTTATATTGTTCTAGTCCCAACAATCTCTGTTTGATCATAAACATTAACAATAACATTTTATGTGTACTATAGTAATATTAATATGAGGAAGTATGTCAAGAGACACAGTGAGAAATTGTCAGGAAAACCAGATGAATGTTGTCTTTGAGTCCATGTGTTCCTTTGGTGTCATGGATGAAATCTAGGGCCTCAGACATGCTACACAGTCATCCTGCCAGTTATACAACTTCTATCTATGTGTATTTCTAATAAGGATGTTCAAACAGAGGGTGTCGCCATACAACTTCTTGGCATAATATTCACATCAGAGAATTAAGCACATAGACAAAACATATCACTAAGAGTATGGTGACATTTACAACAGACAGAAAGAAACTGTGACAATTAGAAACATTCTTCTAGAGCTAAAATTTAATGGTAAAAGGAGATTTTATGCTAATGGCATTTGTGTTTGAAAATATAGTGGTTCATGAATCACAACATATAAAAATGCAAAATACAAGCAATGAATCTTAAAGATTAAGAATATGATTGTATCAGTGTCAAAGCAAAAAAAGAAAAAAGAAAGCTGTCTCAAGGAGTCCAAAGAAATGAGATGAAGAAAGCTGAGTTTCTCCTATGTCATTATGTTGAGAAATGTGTGATATTTAGTTATTAATTTATCATGACAAGAGACAGATTCAGAATATTATAGAGTAATAAAAATTCAACTGAAATGACACACAAGCAATACACAATTCAATACTTTTTTTTGTACATCTCCCATGCACACCTGATCTAATACACTTCACAATGATCCTCCAGGTGATTATTATTATCCCCTGTATACAGATGTGGAAGTTCAGGGATTCAGGGTGTTTGTATATGTAGTCCCCATTTCAGAGTTTGACAGGTGACAATGAGTTTCAGGTTGAGATCATGTCTCGTTGACCACGCTTTCGGAGGAGGCTACTCTGAACACCTATAGTCCTTTGCTTACCACTCTTCACTTTAGATCTGGATTGAAGCTGCCTCTAGCTGGAAAATGTCGCGTTAAAATGCTCTATACTCACATTCAACCTGTAATCATGTTCAGTAGCAATCATTTTATCAAGACCTGAAGTGAACTCAAAGTACAATTTGGGGATGATACTAGTATAATCATTCCAAGTGGGTCTTCACTTAAACAGTAAGAATTGACACAATGCTAAGTCCTGGGCTGATTGCCAGTGCTTCCCAGGGAAAACATTCCATCCTTCATCCCTTATGAAGTCTTGTTAGGTCTCTTGTGATGTCTGATACCACGGTTATGGGAAAAGCATGACCTTTCCTTAAAATCCAAGATATACCTACACCGATGTCTAGTGTTCTTTTGTGTTGCCATTCTACGTGCTGTGGCTCTTAAACATGGAAATGCCTTGATTGACAAATCAATGGAATGTGTTACCACCAAGAAAAACAAAATCTCTGTGATATCTGTGTGAGGGAGCATAGATTGGGCTAACTGAGGTGAAGATACCCACCCTATCTATGGGCAGGATTGTTCTATGTCACTTGGGTCCTAAATGGAACTTTTAAAAAGGAGTGGGCTAGACATTGAAGTTCATCACACTCTGCTCCTTACCTGCACATGCAGTGTCACTTTTGGCTTCATATTCCTTTCACCAGGCCTCTCTTGACATAACGGATGCATCTCCTCTGGCTCAAGGCAGAATAAATGACTCTGCCCTTAAGTTGCCTTTTTGGGGTGCTTGGTTGCAGCAATGCAAAAAGTAAGTAAGATAAAGAATATGGGAACAATTGTACAAACCTACGAAATCAAAGTATCTTGTTATTGATCTTTGACAAAATGTACTTTTTTTTCACATGATAAATATTTGGACAATGACATAAAAACAAACCATGGGTTTATTTTCATTAAGATTTCACTATGTAAAGCCTTTGGGAGTTATAGTAGCAAGTGCCTATTGTCCCAGCTCTTGGGAAATTGAAATAGGATGATCAAAAGTTCAGAGACAGTGAAGGGTATATAACAGTTGAATGAAGGCTGACTTGAGCTCCACTAGATTATGTCTGGAAAAAAAAGAAAAAAGAAAAGAAAGAAAAGTTTGAATCTGGTAATAATTTAACAGTTTAAGTTTGCAAAGTTTGACTGCAAATGCATTACATCATTCATAGAAGTAAGCACCTACTTCTTCCTCCAGGGTCCCAAATAGAAACTTGAAATGACAGGAAGTGAACCAGAGACTATTTTGAGCACCGTGCTTCCTGATGACCTTGCAGAAGCATCCCAGCCATTACACCATCCTCATCTCTTGAGATCTCCACATTTAGGTTCTTTCCTCCCCAAACATCTACGTGTAAATGTTTTCCTGATCTATTTGCTTCTGGCTGGGGCCCATTTTACGTATGTTCTTCATTCATCTCTGTCAAATGAGGTTTTGGAAAACAGAACATCTGGCGCCTCTCGTATTTCTCTGGAGTCTCCCCTCTGCTCAGTTCTCCTCTGTCACAGCCTACATCAGGCTTCTGTCAATCATAGGCAAGGAAGAAGTAGACCTGCGATTATCCAAGCCTGAGCCACTGAGGAAGAGAGCTTCGACGAGTGACTTTCCTGTCAAGGAACGCACTGCTCCTTTTGTACCTTTTGCTCATTAGGATACAGGCGGCTTGAAACAGAGGGAGGGACCATTGTTGAGAGAGACAGTGCTCTACAGTCGATGTGATGCTGAGGGATGCTTTCACGGTGGGCTGTCTCCTTACCACCCACCCCAGAAGCTTGGTGGTGTGCTTTCCCATGCAAGTAAGTTTGGGTAGTACATCTAAGTA